>CM066983.1:92077647-92677647 GCA_033977485.1 Hydrangea macrophylla | reverse complement strand
AAGGCCGAACGCCAAGTACCCTCGGTATTGTTACAACCGTTACCGATAGCCGAGTGGAAATGGGAGCACATAACAATGGATTTTGTTAGTGGGTTTCCGAGATCAAGGAGATCGAACACTATTATTTGGGTGATTGTTGACCGTTTGACGAAGTCGTCGCACTTCCTACCACTTCGAACGACTAAGCCGATGACGTTAGCTAAGTTGTATATTCGCGAAATTGTGAGACTACATGGTATCCCAGTTTCTATCGTGTCAGATAGGGATAGTAGTTTTACATCGAAGTTTTGGAGAGCCTTGCAAGAAGCAATGGGTACCAAATTGCACTTTAGTACAGCTTTTCATCCTCAGACTGATGGTCAATCAGAAAGAGTAATCCAGATTTTGGAAGACATGCTTCGGTTATGTGTACTTGATTTTCAGGGTGATTGGGAAGACCATTTGCCGTTGATTGAGTTCGCATATAACAACAGTTTTCAGTCGAGTATTGGGATGGCTCCTTATGAAGCTTTATATGGTCGTGTATGTCATTCACCGATTAGTTGGACAGAAGTCGGAGAAAGAAAGATTGAAGGGCCGAAAATTGTACAAGAGACGACGGATAAGATAAAGGTAATTCGACAACGGTTACTGATAGCTCAGAGCAGGTATAAGAGTTATGCCGATAAGCGTAGACGACCGTTGGAATTCGATGTAGGAGACTTAGTGTATTTGAAGGTGTCACCTTCAAAGGGAATAACCAGATTTGGTAGATACGGGAAACTCAACCCGAGGTTTGTAGGACCTTTTGAAATCATTGGAAAGGTTGGACCCGTAGCTTATCGTTTGAGATTACCGAGTGAGTATGCTCAAGTGCATAACGTGTTTCATGTATCATTGCTACGTAAACAATTAGTGGAAGATAGAGATCAAGTGATGACTCCGACATCGAATGAGATTCGGAGTGATTTAACGTATGCCGCATATCCGATAGAGATCTTAGATCGGAAGAATCAAGTCTTACGAAATAAAGTAATATCGAAAGTGAAAGTGTTATGGCGTAGCCAAACTACGGAAGAGATGACGTGGGAGATAGAAGATGAGATGCGTACTCAGTATCCACACCTTTTCGAGACTTGAGGTATAAGTTTGGGGGCAAACTTCTTTTAAGGGGGAGAGTATTATAACACCCGCATTTGTGTTATGTCATTTGCATTACATTGTCATGCATGATAATGTGATGTGGCGTGTCTTATGACACATGTTTGAGTGAGTTTTGACTCACGAGTTGATTTGGGTGTCTGTATTAGAGAACCCTTCGAAACAATTGTGATTGAGGATTTATTGTTTGTGAAGTCTCTCCGATTATGAGACGGTCACTGTGGAACGTTTTAAATGTTTATCTGAAAATAAATGTTTACCTGTGTATTTCAATATCTGTATTATTTTCTGTTGTAGAATTTATTTCTGTTGTTAGATTTAGTATCCTGGTGAGGACGAATGAACACGCTATTAATTTAGTAGGCTAATTAGCAACTTCGGAAACGTCATGTAGAAATTCGCATTTTAGCGACCAAACGAAACTTAGTCGAAAACTTTTATAATTTTGAGGTTTCACTCGTAAAGCTATGAATAAGCTGTATAGGAAGTTTCAGAGACTGATTAGGAGTTTTGAAAACTCGTGGGGAGGTAAACGTAATTCCCCGAGAATGTTGCCTATATATAGATAGAGATGAACTTAGATTTTTATAAGTCTTAACCTAAAGCTTAAGAAAGGAGGCCAAAAGGGGGCTAGTGGGAGATTTTGTTGCTTCAAGCTTTGTGACGCCAAACGACGACCTTCCGTCAGTTTGTTTTCTCCCAGATTTCATATTTGAGTTCCTCGAGGTAAGAGCTTCGTTTTGATACCTATTAGGGCCTGTTTGGCTAAGTTTTCCGAAAAGTTATTTTCTAGAATTTTTCATAAAAGTTGATAAATGGAATTCTGATCCATAGGAATTGTGCTAGACGGACTTCTGCACGTTCTTTGTGCACGGATTTTCTTCAGATTGAATTATAGGAGCGTAAATCGGAGGTGAGTGATTCAACTATGTTTTGGAATGATTTCTTGGCATGTATTCATGTTATGTTTGAATAGCATGTATTAATTCCTAGAGATATATTGTGTAGTTCATATTGGGCATTCATATTGATAAGTAGGCTCAATAGCACGGTGATATGTTTTAATTACCGCGAGCATGGTGATATGTATTTGAGCATGTTAAGTTGCTTATTTGGGTCAGAAGGAGCACGTGGTCACCGTGCCATTTTGTGGAGCCGATATAGGCATTAAGGTCGCACGATTGAAGAAAAGAATCGTGGGTCTTACCCTTTCGCGTGGACTTATTGGCGAGGAGTCGCGGATTGGGAATATGGACGGGCACGAGAGTCTCCAGCGACTAGTATGAAATGTAGAGATGTGAATGCGGACATGTTTATCATTCATGTACATATGTTGATTTATTCACTAAGCATTAGCTTAAACAAATCGAAATATGTGTGGTTATTCAAATAACCATTGCAGGTATAAATGCTGGCGAGGAATCGCAGAAGTGAGTACGTGGGTTGGGAGTTCGCTTGTGAGGCAACTTGAAAGATAATTTTGTAGTTTTGGAATAATAGAAATGTTGTAATAAGATTTTGGTTGTTTTAAACCATGTTTAACTTAGTATGTTGGAATGGATTTTAAATCGTTGTATTAGACTATAACATGTTGTAATATGTTTGGTAATACTTTAATACAGCTAGAATTATTTTGGACTGAGTTTGATTGAGTGGTTGATCATTGGATGGAAATTAGAAAGCTTTTAAAACTTGTTTTCTGCAGATCGGGCTGCTGCCAGGGGAGCAGTCGACTGAGCAGTCGACTGAACCCCTGAGTCTGTTAGCAACTGCTTCATTTTTAGCAAAAGTAGTCGACTGGACCCCTCGGCAGTCGACTGGACCCCTCAGCAGTCGACTGGACCTCCTATTGCAGTCGACTGAAATTTGATATTAAAATCCCTGCCCGCCTCCGTCGACTGAGCAGTCGACTGAGCAGTCGACTGAACCTCTGGTTTTAAAAGGTGTTTTGTTTTTCCGCTGCGTGTGTTCTTCAAACCTTATTTTTGGGAACATTAATGAATTGGTTTAGCCTCGGTGGCGTGCCACGGACTCCGGTTCCGCTATTGTGGGACCGGGCTGTGACATCGCCGGAGCTCGTTTTCCAAACTCAACCCGAGGCTCCAAAATTTATACCAAACTGATCGTTAGGACCTGCTTAGTACCCCCCTCGAACAGTTTTCCATTTGGACCACGTTTGGACCACCATGCAGTTGATTATTCCTTGTAAACCCGAAAAGAATAATCCCTTAGTGGGACGTCAAAACGTAAAAGCCGTGAACCCAGCTCCTAGTATGTGATTAAGGGTCCCAAACCGGTCATTTTCCCGTTGGTTTGAACCTTTTACATGAAGAAATGAGCAAGTTATAAGCATTTGAAGATTTTCGGCGAAATCGGGCCCGCCGGCGGCGACGTAGGCTCGCCGGAGAAGACAAGACCCGTGGGTCTTCGGGTTATATCGTTTACCCGATTGGGTCGGGTCTTGGGTCGTTGGTATGGGTTAGTTTGTTAGGCTAAATGGTTGTGGGTGCGGGTTATATTAATTAAAAATGGATCCGGTTCGGATCTTTTAAGTAGGGTCATAGTTAGAGTATATATGGGCGACCCGTGGGTGTGGGTTTGGATTCGGGTTTGACCCGCGGACTTTTACTTATAATTATAAGTTTTTATATTACTAATTATTCTACTAATCTTGATTAAGTTTTATTAAACTATTTTATATCCTGTTAATTCTAATTAATGTTTAATAAACTATTTTTAGTAATAATTAGTATATATATTAATCGAGATTAGTGTATACATATATTAATTATAATATATTTGGTATTAATAAATATATGTAAATAATTATAAATGATTTCTAAATTGTTTTAAATATCTAAAATAATTTCAATAATGCTATAAATTATATTTTAGTAAATTGTAATATTATTTTTATAATATTCTTACACTATGGAAATGTGAAATTATCATTTTATTATATACTTATTATTTATTGGTTAAATAGATAATAAGTAAATATTTTAAATAATTAGGTAATAAATACCTAATGACCCCTTTTTAAGTATAGGAAAATTATATTAAATTTTCCTAAGGACTAGTACCTCTATATTGTAAATCATTATTTACAAAACCCTAGCTTTAATATTTTGATAATTATTAATTACTTATTAAGTATCCGTTTGGTTGTATTTTAATTATTTAAAATACCAAACGAACCCCGAAAATTATGGGAAAAATACTACTAGCCTAATTTAAGGCCTAGTATTTAATAAAAATAATTAGAAGGGTCAAATATCTCCCTAAATCATATTTTATAATTATGGGGACCCGCAGTCTATTATTAGGTGTTTTAAACTTCAAAAATTCGTAATAAATAAACCGTAGCTCAGAAAAATACGCGGTCAGTTCCCAGAGTCTTAGAATAATGTCTAGAATATTTCTTTAAAGTTTGGTGACCTTTCGACACGGTCAAAAATACACCTTATCGTTAGGGCCCAAACTGGTATAGAAAACCCAGCCTTTTATGCGACGGACTCCGATTTGAGTCTAGTCAATGGCGTTGGACTCAGAATAATGTCTAGATCACCATGTTGAGGTTTACGAACCCACCCGGCACAATTACCATTATGCCCCTAATTTTAGTAAGCTTATTAATCAACGTTCTATGTATTTATATGCTCTGTAGGAACCGCTACGCTTGTTTCTACGCACCCGCATCAAGGTGAGTCGTTCTAACTCACTTGGTATATTATAGAATTATTCTATGTGTACTATGTAAATACCCAGTGTGCCCTGTGTGGACATAGTTGTTAAAATATTAATTATGTGAATGTTGAGATTCTTACTTATATGATGAACGCATGTGAGTTAGCTATATTTTACGCTTAATTAATGTCCGTTGATATTCCGGCTTATCATGTTTTCACATCTATACAATCATATGAACATTCATTTGAACATAATCGAGTCATGATGTCAATATTGACGTCTAAATGGTTAGGCACGGGGACTAACCTAGTCATATGGTTATACATGTTCGAATGGACCGCGGTGGTCCGAGTGGTACAGTCAAGTAAATGGGAACAACAATGAAACTGCTATAGGGCCCTGTTAGGCGACGATAGCCAGAGTTTCCATTGAAATCATTGAAGTTATGCATAAATTTATGGTTGATACGCTATAGGGCCCTGCTAGGCGACGATAGCAATGTATCCAACAGAATACAATAGTTACCTTTCAAATGCTATAGGGCCCTGTTAGGCGACGATAGCGATGTAACTATTCTATTCTCCCGGCAAGGTCACGAGGACCTAAGAGTCCAATGATTATACCCTTTTAAAAAAAACCAAAACTGCTATAGGGCCCTGCTAGGCGACGATAGCGGCGTAATCATTCTACTCTGAGCTAACGGCGTTACACTGGTAATGTAACAAGTCACATGAGTCGGTTGTGGTGTCTATGGTCAAGTTGAAGTCGAATATATCGATAATGCATTGTGTCATCATTCTACATGTCATATACTCATTTATGTTGTTTCAAGATATATTGTACTTGTATATCCTTACCTGTATTAGGAGTGATCGGTTAAGACGTTCTCACTTAGCTTCAAAAGCTAACGGCTCCTTCTCTGCACTGGACATTTTACGTCTAGGTTATAATGAGGAAAACTATCAAGGTAACAATGAAGATGCATATAACTATGCTCAGGCTGGGAACTATGAGGAAGGTGATCCTGAGGCAGACTATCAAGGAGAGCTCGATAACGAGGGTTACGGGTTTGCCAGTTAGAAAGAGGACCCTAACCTACTTCCGCATTAAGACTACCCTTATGTTTTAATTATCTTTTGGTTGATGTAATATTTAAGTGGCGTAAATCGCCCAAACTTATCTTTTGTGGTTTTCATTTGGAACTCCTGTAATAGCCTAAGTAGCAAAACACTCTAAGTTCCCCCATGAATACCAGTAGATGCTTTTGCAAATTTTGTACTCTGATCTACATATATTTTGTTAGTATGTTGCATGGACAGGTCAGTTTTATGTAACTTGTCATTCCCTATGGGTCCAGAAAGGAAATTTTAAATTTTCCCTATTTTTGGCTACTCCGGGGCGTGATAGGATTTTTGGTATCAGAGCACTAGGTTTAGTTGTGCTCGCTGACTGTCCGACACCCTTAAGTTAAGAACCTTAAGACATTTTAGAAACAACAACCGATACTAAAATAGTCCTTCTTTCAAAACAGGTGGTATGGAGAACTGTAGAGGAGCCTTTCCCCAAAGTTTAGTCTACATGGGTGCCGCTTTCAGACATCAGGCTCATAAAAGGATAGGAAAATTGATGAGACACCTTTTCTTTATGAAAAAGGTCCCCCAGACCGTGCGACATATAGTCGTAGCACCCCGCCTAGCACCAATAGAGGTGGATGAAGCCCCCGACACTCTTGATAACCCTACAGTGATTGATCCGGAAGAAACACAGAACGAGATCATACCTCTAGAGATTTCTGTCAAACCACATGACAGTTCAGAAGATGAGGAAGTAGAGATCTACCTGGCTGATGAAGATCTCATCGAAAAAGGAACACTGTACACCTACGACCCTGACTGGCCAATAGGGTGGGATAACGAGAGATGGATGGCATTTACCCCGCCAGAAGAGAGGGATATCTCTGTAGAACTCCCACAACTAGAAGATTAAGAACCCCCTCCTAGTTAGTTTATGTAATATTAAAGTTATATTGGGATTATAATCCCACATTTTGGCGGATATGTATGTAAAAGTTGTAGTTCAAAAAAATAAAATAAAAAAAATTCATGTAAATACTTTTGTTATTAATGAAAGTCTACCTAATTGCTTCCTGCTTTTCTGTGTTCATATTACTTAATAAGTTAAATTTCAAGTAATAAACTTTAAGATACCTCAAACTAGCACCTTAATAAGATAGTCCTTTTGAAACAGGAAATGGAGCCCCACTACGTTCAGGACCCTTTCGGAGGACGTTTGATCTTCTCCGACCGCGTAGTGCCAGCAAACCCAGATACTTATCATCACCAAATCCGGGAATTAGCTAGGGACGAAGGAAAAAGAAACTTATGGGTTGAAATAAACAAGAACAACGTTTATAACTATGACACTCTACGTTTGGAGGCGATCTACGAGGCTGAAATCGTCAAGAAAGTCCAGGACGAAATGGTCAGGCTACTTAAGAGCCCTGAAGACTTCGAAAGGATGCACAATAGTGCCTATCAAATGCCCCCACCGCCCCCTGTACTTACCAGACAACCCTCCTCTTCATATCAGGGAATACCCACGAACCGAGTGCCATTCCAACAAACGGGATACCACGTGAACGATGAATTCGGAGGACACACAATTTATCCGGATGGAATCGCACCAACTAACCCGGAAGAATTTATGGAAAGGGTAAGACAAGAAGCCCAGCGACGCCTCCAAAGCAGACTAAGAATTCAGCGCCAAGTATTCCATATCACCGACCCTCACCGACTACAAACCGAAACCATACATGCTGCATATGCAAAGGGACTAATGCATGGGGAGATAAGGAGGTTGGCAATAAATGACACTGTCTTCCAACCACTAGTAAATCAGATACTGCAAGAGCCCTCCATTTACCCAGGAACACAATCTTGTCTGGCCACCAAATGAGAATGCCCCTGCAGGTATGGCACCCCCAGTAGTAGCACCTGCTGTTAACCCTGCTAATGCAGGAATGTCTGACGATGAACTAGGTGTATATCCAGAAGAAGAGGATGACGAGGAGGATGATCCAGAAGAAGAGAACCCTGAGGAAGAACCTGAACAGGAAGCACCCCAACAACCTATGGAGGTCCACCCTATAATCGAAGAGCCTATGGACAATAATGAAGAGGGCGAAGGCAATGTTGAAATTGAAGATTGGGATTTGGGTGAACCCATTATGGACGAAGATGGGCCTAACGACTCTGATATGGGAGAGATCACATCCGAGTCAGATATGGATGATTAACTTGAGACAACCTGTTATTATATGCTAGTAGTTTAGTAGTATCTAAGTTATCTTGGGCTGATGACCCATCTTATTGTATGAATGCATGCGATAGGGTAATACCCCCATTTTGTAACCGTATATTCTCGACTAGTCAATCTTGTAATCACCGTTTCTAATATTAAATGAAAGTGGATGTTTTAGCACTACACTTATACTTATGCTTGCCTTGAATGTTTGATGAATTTATGAGTACGTTAGTAGATATCTAGATGTATCCTGCATCCGAGTCTTAAGTAGAATACTTCTGTAGGTGAACCAGATACGCCATGGCAGACCGACCAAGGAGGAATCGACGCTTAGGACTTCCGAACCCAGTCGAAGGAGCACCTGAACCCATTCCTGCTGGAATGGATCCCACTGGAATCTTTGGAGCATTCTTACAACGCTTGGAGCACATCGGAAATAATCACAGCTCAAACAACAATGCTAACGTTAATCCCATAGTTCCACCCAGACCACAAGAGGATCGTATGGTGGAACGATTCCGGGCAATGCGACCAGACAAGTTTAACGGGATGACTGAGCCATGGGAAGCAGAACAGTGGCTTCGTGGATTGGATATCATCTTCGATACACTGGGATGTTCTGAAATCGAGAAACGCCGACTGGCTACATATCAATTGACGTATGCTGCAGCAGACTGGTAGGAATCTGAGAAGGCAACTCTAGGAGGAGCCGTACAAAGGATGTCATGGACGACATTTAAAGAACTGTTCCTAGAAAATTACTTCCCCCAGACAGAAAGGAACAAGAAGGAGAAGGAATTCATTGATTTGGCGCAAGGTAACCGAACTGTACGAGAGTACACAGTACAATTCGAGCGTCTCTCCAGATTCGCACACCACATGATCGACACCCCAGAAAAGAAGAACCGAAAGTATCATCAGGGACTCTCCCTACCTCTACAGAAGCTGACCTATGGCCACCTGAATCAGACTTTCAAAGCTTTAGTAGGAATGGCCCATGGTTTCGAGGAAATCACCGGTCGTGAACAAAGGCGTTTCATAAACCGACCACCCCCTCCGAGGTTTAATCAGAGACCGAGGCAAGCCCCTGCCCGCAATCAAGGATTCAAGAGAAGCTGGAATGGCGAGAAGAAGCCGCAGACAGCCCCGTTCCGCAACAAACCGGCTGTGCCATTTAAGCCAATTCCACCCCAAGGACAATCAGGATCCACAAGTAATAACCCTGGAGTCTGTTTCAACTGTGGATTTCCTGGACACATGTCTAAGGATTATCGTGCCCCGAGAAGGAATAGTCGCTCCGATGTGGTCTGCTTCAATTGCAACAAGAAGGGACATCTGTCCAAGGACTGTAAAGCACCCCGAGGAGGTTACTATGGAGCGTCGACTCAAGGACAGGCTCGCCTCAATGCTATTATTCCAAAGGAAGCAGGATTTGACGAGGAAGAGCAGGAGAATCTGGAAGGTACTCTAACCCTCTTTAACAGTCAAGTGAAAGCTTTGTTCGATACTGGCGCATCCAATTCTTTTATTGCAATTAGAATCGTGCAACGCTTAAGCTTAGTGCCTCAAACAATGGATATAGCTTTGAACGCCACGTCACCTCTAGGAAAGAATGTTAAGTTGGAAAAAGTATGCAAGGACTGCCCTCTAAACTTGAAAGATCAGAATCTCCCCGCTGATTTGATAGTTTTGTCAATGAAGGAATTCGACGTGATCCTAGGAATCGATTGGCTCGCAAAATACCACGCCAAGTTAGATTGTGCTAGCAAATCCATATCTTTTTCAGCACCTGATGGTGAACCATTTGATTTCAAGTGCAATCCCTCGTGTGACGTTTTCCTCACCAACTGCCTAGCTACCCTCGGAACCACAAGGGATGAGATTTCTATTAACCAAATTCCAGTAGTTCGAGATTTTGAAGATGTTTTCCAAGAAGTTAAAGGAGTGCCACCCAAGAGAGACATCGATTTCTGTATCGAGTTGATGCCTGGAACCTCACCACTATCAAAGACACCTTACCGAATGGCCCCAATGGAGATGCAAGAACTAAAGGCGAAAGTGCAAGAACTCCAGGATCTCGGATTTGTTCGTCCAAGCACTTCACCATGGGGAGCACCGGTACTATTCGTTAAGAAGAAGAATGGAACACTTCGACTCTGTATCGACTACAGAGAATTGAACAAGGTCACAATCAAGAATCGGTACCCATGACCGAGGATTGACGATCTATTTGATCAGCTACAAGGAGCTACCACATTTTCAAAGATAGATCTGCGATCTGGATACCACCAATTGCTCGTTCGAACAGAGGATGTACCCAAGACGGCTTTCAGAACCAGGTATGGACATTATGAATTTCTGGTCATGCCGTTCGGAATGACCAATGCCCCAGCAGTGTTCATGGATTTAATGAATCGAGTTTTCAGACCTTACCTGGATCAGTTCATCATTGTGTTCATAGATGATATCCTCATCTACTCTAAGACAGAGGCAGAACACGAAGGACATGTGAGGATAGCACTTCAGACTCTACGAGACAACCACTTGTATGCTAAATACAGCAAGTGCGAGTTCTGGCTAAGGGAAGTCAAATTTCTGGGACATGTTGTCTCGAAAGAAGGATTAGCGGTGGATTCATCAAAGATCGAAGCTGTTTTAGATTAGAATCGGCCGACCACAGCAAAAGAAGTCAGAAGTTTTCTTGGTCTAGCTGGATATTACCGGAGATTCGTGGAAGGATTCTCCAAAATCGCAGCCCCTCTTACTGGATTAACTAGAAAGGACTTGAAATACGAATGGAACGACAAGCATGAACGCGCATTTCAAGAATTGAAGAAAAGATTAACCACAGCGCCAATGCTTGCAATACCAAAGAGCGGCGAGCAATTCACCATTTACAGCGATGCATCGCATCAAGGACTTGGATGTGTGCTTATGCAGGACAGAAGAGTGATAGCGTATGGATCACGACAGTTGAAACCTCATGAGCTTAACTATCCTACGCACGATCTGGAACTAGCTGCGATCGTTTTTGCACTCAAGATTTGGAGACACTACCTCTACAGAGAAAAGTTTGATCTGTTCTCGGATCACAAGAGCCTGAGGTACTTGTTCTCTCAAAAGGAGTTGAACATGAGACAGCGACGATGGATGGAATTGTTAAAAGACTATGATTTCACGCTGCAATACCACCCTGGTAAAGCAAACGTTGTTGCTGACGCATTGAGCCGAAAACCCCGCAAACTCATCATATCTTCTCTCATGGTTAGAGAATGGAAAGCATTGGAGATGTTAACAGAATTTGATTTTCATACTGTCGAGTCAAGTGAAAGACGACTCTTCGGATGTCTTATGGTACAACCAATGCTCATAGGTCGTATTCTCGAAGCACAAGAAAAGGACGAAGGACTCCGTCAATGGTTTGAGAAAGCATCGGCAAAGGACCCCGCTGAGTGGAATATAGGAGCAGATGGAGGATTCAGATGTCGCAACCAACTTTGTGTACCTGATGAGGACAACCTAAGGAAAGATATATTAGACGAAGCACACAAGTCAAGAATGACAGTTCATCCCGGAGGAACAAAAATGTACAAGGATCTAAAAAGGAACTTCTGGTGGGACGGAATGAAAAGAGAAGTAGTAGATTTTGTATCCAAATGCATGACGTGCAAACAAGTCAAAGCAGAACATTAGAAACCAGGAGGATTTTTACAACCACTACCCGTTCCCGGATGGAAGTGGGAACACATAACGATGGATTTCGTTGTCGGAATGCCAAGGTCACGGCAAAATCATGACGCCATTTGGGTAATTGTGGATCGACTCACCAAATCGGCTCACTTTATCGCCTATAGTATGACTTACCCGGTTGAGAAATTAAGCAGAATGTATGTACAACAAGTTGTTCGACTACATGGAGTACCCGTGTCAATTGTGTCAGACCGTGATTCACGTTTCACGTCAGGATTTTGGGAAAGTTTACAGACAGCACTTGGAACATCATTGAAGTTAAGTTCAGCATTTCACCCCCAAACCGACGGGCAGACCGAGAGAGTCAATCAAGTCATGGAAGACATGCTTCGAGCTTGTGCAATAGATTTTGAAAGCTCATGGGAAGAGAACCTACCATTGATAGAATTTGCTTATAATAACAGCTACCATACGAGCATAGGGATGGCACCATTTGAAGCCCTATATGGAAAACCGTGCCGATCACCCTTATGTTGGGCAGAAGTTGGAGATAACAAGCTTCTAGGACCGGAGATGGTTCGAGAAACGAATGAGAAGATCAACATCGTCAGAGAAAAGATGAAGGCAGCTAAGAGCAGACAGAAAAGCTATGCGGATAAACATCGAAAGGACTTGGAGTTCAGTGTTGGAGATCACGTATTCCTAAAAGTATCACCCGTACGAGGAATTGTCAGATTTGGACAAAAGAGAGGAAAACTTTCGCCACGTTACATTGGACCGTTCGAAATTCTGGAACGCGTGGGAAAAGTTGCTTACAGACTCGCGCTACCACCCAAGATGTCAGGAGTACATAATGTGTTCCACATTAGTATGTTGAGAAAAGTCGTGCACGATCCGTCTCATGAGATCAACTTCACAGATATCGAGGTAAACAACAATGTGACTTTCAATGAAGGACCGGTGAAAATTATGGAACGAGGAACTAAGAAGCTGAGGACTAAGGAGATCCCTCTAGTGAAAGTTCAGTGGAAACATCATGACGAGCGTGAAGCTTCTTGGGAGTTAGAATCAGAAATGCGTGAGAAATTTCCTTACCTGTTCAATGTATAGCTCGCTCCGATTCTGGGGACGGAATCTTTAATAGGTGGTGGATGATGTAATACCCGTAAATTTCCGTTAATTATAAATTGGACCCCGTATTTTTTTTTTTAAAAATTAAATTCGTTAATTCTAATGTCTATAGGAATAATACGCATTATTGAGACTTAGATTGTAAATTTTGACTCGGACTGACGTATCACGCGAACCTGTAAAATTTGCAATTAACTGGACTACCTTGCACATTAGTATATTTACCCAACTAATGTAAACCCATTTACCCAAACACATCCTAGAGGACCCATCTAAAACCATTGTGAGCCCACAGTTTGTGCAAACATGCAATAGTTGTACCTGCATGGAGAGATGTGCGTGCACATGCTTAGGCATGTAAGTATGGATGATTTTATGTCCATAATTGGACCATTAAGAATGAAAGAGTTACTTGCAGACTTAGCCAAAGCCCACGCTTGCTCCTCTTCTCCAGGCAGGGTCACTTCAGTCGGGGAGAAGATGACATGTGTATGTGCATGTATAGGTTTTATAAGTAGATGGGTTGGTGTATCACCGAGAGTGGATAGGAGGAAGATTTTACAAACTCTCAGTACACACCCTCCTCTCTGCCTCCCCACCCTCTATACACACCCATACACCTACGCACAAACTAGGATAGGAAAAGAGACGCAGGGGAGGAGCTCACCGGAGACGGAAAAACCGAGAGAAGACCAAGACTCCTATAGGTAAAACCCCACCCCCTGTTTACTTTTGTACACTCACACACCTCACACACACCCTCTCTGGACCCTCTAGGATGACCCAAACAGAGCCTTAGGCTTCGAAAATGGCAAATCTGCCATTAAAGAGCCCCTCCCCGGAGCTCGTTTTCCAAACTCAACCCGAGGCTCCAAAATTTATACCAAACTGATCGTTAGGACCTGCTTAGTACCCCCCTCGAACAGTTTTCCATTTGGACCACGTTTGGACCACCATGCAGTTGATTATTCCTTGTAAACCCGAAAAGAATAATCCCTTAGTGGGACGTCAAAACGTAAAAGCCGTGAACCCAGCTCCTAGTATGTGATTAAGGGTCCCAAACCGGTCATTTTCCCGTTGGTTTGAACCTTTTACATGAAGAAACGAGCAAGTTATAAGCATTTGAAGATTTTCGGCGAAATTGGGCCCGCCGGCGGCGACGTAGGCTCGCCGGAGAAGACAAGACCCGTGGGTCTTCGGGTTATATCGTTTACCCGATTGGGTCGGGTCTTGGGTCGTGGGTATGGGTTAGTTTGTTAGGCTAAATGGTTGTGGGTGCGGGTTATATTAATTAAAAATGGATCTGGTTCGGATCTTTTAAGTAGGGTCATAGTTAGAGTATATATGGGCAACCAGTGGGTGTGGGTTTGGATTCGGGTTTGACCCGCGGACTTTTACTTATAATTATAAGTTTTTATATTACTAATTATTCTACTAATCTTGATTAAGTTTTATTAAACTATTTTATATCCTGTTAATTCTAATTAATGTTTAATAAACTGTTTTTAGTAATAATTAGTATATATATTAATCGAGATTAGTGTATACATATATTAATTATAATATATTTGGTATTAATAAATATATGTAAATAATTATAAATGATTTCTAAATTGTTTTAAATATCTAAAATAATTTCAATAATGCTATAAATTATATTTTAGTAAATTGTAATATTATTTTTATAATATTCTTACACTATTGAAATGTGAAATTATCATTTTATTATATACTTATTATTTATTGGTTAAATAGATAATAAGTAAATATTTTAAATAATTAGGTAATAAATACCTAATGACCCCTTTTTAAGTATAGGAAAATTATATTAAATTTTCCTAAGGACTAGTACCTCTATATTGTAAATCATTATTTACAAAACCCTAGCTTTAATATTTTGATAATTATTAATTACTTATTAAGTATCCGTTTGGTTGTATTTTAATTATTTAAAATACCAAACAAACCCTGAAAATTATGGGAAAAATACTACTAGCCTAATTTAAGGCCTAGTATATAATAAAAATAATTAGAAGGGTCAAATATCTCCCTAAATCATATTTTATAATTATGGGGCCCCGCAGTCTATTATTAGGTGTTTTAAACTTCAGAAATTCGTAATAAATAAACCGTAGCTCAGAAAAATACGCGGTCAGTTCCCAGAGTCTTAGAATAATGTCTAGAATATTTCCTTAAAGTTTGGTGACCTTTCGACACGGTCAAAAATACAGCTTATCGTTAGGGCCCAAACTGGTATAGAAAACCCAGCCTTTTATGCGACGGACTCCGATTTGAGTCTAGTCAATGGCGTTGGACTCAGAATAATGTCTAGATCACCATGTTGAGGTTTACGAACCCACCCGGCACAATTACCATTATGCCCCTAATTTTAGTAAGCTTATTAATCAACGTTCTATGTATTTATATGCTCTGTAGGAACCGCTACGCTTGTTTCTACGCACCCGCATCAAGGTGAGTCGTCCTAACTCACTTGGTATATTATAGAATTATTCTATGTGTACTATGTAAATACCCAGTGTGCCCTGTGTGGACATAGTTGTTAAAATATTAATTATGTGAATGTTGAGATTCTTACTTATATGATGAACGCATGTGAGTTAGCTATATTTTACTCTTAATTAATGTCCGTTGATATTCCGGCTTATCATGTTTTCACATCTATACAATCATATGAACATTCATTTGAACATAATCGAGTCATGATGTCAATATTGACGTCTAAATGGTTAGGCACGTGGACTAACCTAGTCATATGGTTATACATGTTCGAATGGACCGCGGTGGTCCGAGTGGTACAGTCAAGTAAATGGGAACAACAATGAAACTGCTATAGGGCCCTGTTAGGCGACGATAGCCAGAGTTTCCATTGAAATCATTGAAGTTATGCATAAATTTATGGTTGATACGCTATAGGGCCCTGCTAGGCGACGATAGCAATGTATCCAACAGAATACAATAGTTACCTTTCAAATGCTATAGGGCCCTGTTAGGCGACGATAGCGATGTAACTATTCTATTCTCCCGGCAAGGTCACGAGGACCTAAGAGTCCAATGATTATACCCTTTTAAAAAAAACCAAAACTGCTATAGGGCCCTGCTAGGCGACGATAGCGGCGTAATCATTCTACTCTGAGCTAACGGCGTTACACTGGTAATGTAACAAGTCACATGAGTCGGTTGTGGTGTCCATGGTCAAGTTGAAGTCGAATATATCGATAATGCATTGTGTCACCATTCTACATGTCATATACTCATTTATGTTGTTTCAAGATATATTGTACTTGTATATCCTTACCTGTATTAGGAGTGATCGGTTAAGACGTTCTCACTTAGCTTCAAAAGCTAACGGCTCCTTCTCTGCACTGGACATTTTACGTCTAGGTTATAATGAGGAAAACTATCAAGGTAACAATGAAGATGCATATAACTATGCTCAGGCTGGGAACTATGAGGAAGGTGATCCTGAGGCAGACTATCAAGGAGAGCTCGATAACGAGGGTTACGGGTTTGCCAGTTAGAAAGAGGACCCTGGCCTACTTCCGCATTAAGACTACCCTTATGTTTTAATTATCTTTTGGTTGATGTAATATTTAAGTGGCGTAAATCGCCCAAACTTATCTTTTGTGGTTTTCATTTGGAACTCCTGTAATAGCCTAAGTAGCAAAACACTCTAAGTTCCCCCATGAATACCAGTAGATGCTTTTGCAAATTTTGTACTCTGATCTATATATATTTTGTTAGTATGTTGCATGGACATGTCAGTTTTATGTAACTCGTCATTCCCTATGGGTCCAGAAAGGAAATTTTAAATTTTCCCTATTTTTGGCTACTCTTGGGCGTGACAAATGCCTTCTTTCTGAGTGAAACCTTTAGCCACAAGTCTGGCCTTATATCTCTCGATATTGCCTTTAGCGTCGCGCTTGGTCTTAAAGACCCATTTACAGCCGACGTTCTTACAATTATTAGGCAATTCAACGAGATCCCAAACACCATTCTGGTCCATCGATTTCAACTCTTCATTCATAGCATTGATCCATTTACTAGAATTATCACTTTCCATGGCTTGTGAAAATGAAACCGGATCTTTATTAATCCCAGTATCAAAATTAGATTCTTGTAGATACACCGCATAATCATCTGAAATGGCAGGTTTTCTTTCCCTCTGAGATTTCCTCAGAACTGCCGGTTGTGGTGATACTACATTATTTTCAATGGCAACATCCTTATGAAGTGGTGAATCATTTCCATTATGTTGTTCATTTCCCTCAACTGGTTGAATAGCTTGAGTAACAACAATTTCTCGAGGAGGAAAGGATGGTGGGATATCCATTCTTAGTTCCTCAAGATTAACTTTTCTTGATTCATCACTCCCACTAACTTCGCCATTCTCTAAGAATCTGGCATTACCGGTTTCCACAATCCTCGTACTATGGTTAGGATAATAAAATTTGTACCCTTTGGACTTATCTGGATAACCAATGAAATATCTAGATATGGTCCTTGAATCTAACTTTTTCTCATGTGGGTTTGAAGATCCTTGCTTCTGCTGGACAACCCCAAACATGTAAATGTCTCAAACTAGGCTTCCTACCAGTCCACAACTCGAAAGGAGTTGTTGGGACAGCCTTACTAGGAACCCTATTCAAGATATACATTGCAGTCTTTAATGCTTCACCCCACAATGAATCAGGTACAGTTGAAAAACTCATCATACTCCTAACCATATCCAAAAGTGTACGATTACGCCTTTCAGCAACTCCATTCTGCTGTGGCATACCTGGCATTGTGTATTGAGCACAAATGCCATGCTTTTCAAGAAATTTGGCAAATGGGCCAGGATTTTGACCTGTCTCATCATATCTACCATAGAACTCACCACCTCGATCAGATCTCACTATTTTAACCTTTCTATCTAACTGCCTCTCAACCTCAGTAATGAACACCTCAAGGATGTCAACGGCCTGAGACTTTTCATGTATTAGATATACATAACCATAGCGAGAAAAATCATCTATAAAGGTGATAAAGTACTTTTCTCCAGCAAAACATGGAATGGAGAGTGGTCCACAAATATCTGTATGAATTATCTCAAGAAGCTTAGTACTTCTTGTGGCACCTTTCTTAGTGTGTTTGGTTTGCTTTCCCTTAATGCATTCCACACACACTTGAAAATTAGTGAAGTCTAGATTATCCAAAATCCCAGTCTTCACCAATCTTTCAATTCTATCCCTGGAGATATGCCCCAGTCTTTTATGCCACAAGATTGAAGAGTTTTCATTAATTAAACGTCGTTTTGAACCAACATTCGAATGCAGGGCTATTAAAGATTGTGCAAACTCATGATTCAAGGAAATTTTATATAAACCATCACATAAAATTCCAGAACCAACCATAATAGAGTTAAACATTAAACTTAGTTTCGCACAACCAAATAAAATAGAATATCCAGCAACATCTAATCAGGATAGAGAAACCAAATTCCTAGAAATCGAAGGTATATAAAAAGTGTCCATAAGATCCATCTGATGACCCGTCTCCAAGATTAAGCGGTAGGTTCCAACAAATACCACTTCTGCTTTGAGACGGTTCCCCATATAGATGAATCGTTTACTTTCCTTCGGGTTCCGGGTTGTAAGGAATCCCTGCATTGAATTTGTTATGTGAGTTGAGGCCCCAGAGTCAATCCACCAAGTATTAGAAGGAACTTCAGCAAGATTTGATTCATAACATACAAAAGAAAGATTGATACCTCTCTTTTCGAACCAAGCTTTACGCTTGCTGCAGTCCTTCTTCACATGTCCTTTCTTGCCACAAAAATAACACGTGACAATAAACTTTCCATGGCCCTGGCTACTTTTCCCAGGTCCATCTCCTTTCTTTGGTGGAATCCTCTTTCCTTTCACAAACTTTCCTTTCTTTTTAGCTTCATGAGTTACAACTAGCACATAGTGGGGTCCTTCTTGCTAGGGGTGGGCATACTTCGGGCCAACCCGAAAAACCGAACCGAACCCGAAAATTTTCAAATTTCAGTTCGGTTAATAACCGACACGAAATTATTTCAGTTCGAAACCGAACTATATTATTTAATATGGTTCGGTTTTCGAAAGTAGGAAAAAATTCGGTTCGAAACCGAATAACCGAATTTTAAGAACTATATAAAAACTTGTTTGATGAATTAGGGCAATGTTATAAAAACTTGTTTGATGAAAAATAACAATAAAAAAATAGAATCTCAAAGTGGTGAATCACTGAATCTGCACTAATTTACTATACTTAATTTTTCCTAAAAAATATACATATATATAATTATAAAAATTACAAATAAAAAAAAAAAAAAACTTCGGTTTAGTTTTAACCCGAATTTTCGAACCGAACCCGAATTTAAATTTCGAAACCGAACCATATTTTCGAAGTTTATTTTAGTTCGGATTTCGGTACCAAAATTCGCAACCCGAACCGAAATTTTTGGTTCGAAACCGAACCAACCGAATGCCCACCCCTACTTCTTGCCTTAATCTCACTTCCTCTTGAATACACATACTAGTCAGCTCATTCAAATTCCATTTGTCTTTATGAGTATTATAGTGAATTTTGAATGGGCCGAACTGAGAAGGGAGTGAGTTGAGAATAAACTGTACTAAGAAGGATTCATCCACTTGCATTCCTAGTGCTCCTAATTTTGCAGCTTTGTCAGTCATATAGAGGATATGTTCCTGAACTCCTCTATTACCATCATATTTGACAGTAGTTAATTCTGCCATAAGTGTGCCTGCTAGTGACTTATCTGCTGATTTAAAACGTTCTTTGACAGCAGTCAACAGTTCCAATGCGCTATTAGTTTGAGGAAGAGAAGTCTTAATGTTATTAGCTATGGTCATCCTCAGAAACATAAGACTAAGTCTGTTCGATCTTTCCCAGGCTTTCATAATGTCAACCTGTACTGCAGTACTGTCAGCAGTAACTTCCTCAGGTTTGTCAACCAACAGTGCCAGGTCAAGATCTAACACACCTAGTGTGAATTGGACTTGTTCATACCATTCCGAAAAATTTGACCCATTAAGAGTTGGAATGCTAGATGCATGAGAGTGCAGCAAAGTGGGAACAGTCACTGAAATAGGACAATGCTCACGTTAAGGCCTTGAGTCTATCTCTAATATAGAATTATAAATTCTAAACAGATGAACTATTGACATCACTACAGTTTCTCCTTTGGGCGAAACCGTAGCATATCTAGTGTCCACTCTATAGGTGCAAAATATTATCACCTATATAGGTCTAATGTAATCTATGTCACCTAATAGTTAGTCATGTTACCTTTGGTTATCCAATTCTAAACTACTCAGTAACACAAATTACATTACCCTATCCAGTTCATAGTTAGTTGAAAGTGACTCTCCTTTGGGCTAGCCCCAATCTCCCAACTATGACTGCCATTGAGAATATTATTGTCTTTTATGTCACCCTTAATTGACTAATCTTTAATGTAGTTTTATATTCATAAGGCTCACTAACCTAGGTCACTTTGGCAACTACTAAGTTAATAAACCATATGAAAATAAAACTAACCAATAATATTCTCTAACCTTTTATTAGAGTTATTTATTTAATTGCTAAAGTCATCATTTATTAATTCAATTACTAATTTAATGAAAATAACAGTAATTTCTAATTTTTTTTTCTCTCTTTTATGTAATTGAATTTTCTGTGCAATGATTACTTTAAGCAATAACTCTAAAATTGTATATTTTCTATCACTTTTATAAGAGTTATTTATTTAATTGCTAAGTTGTCATTTATTTACTTAATCACTTCCATAATAAAATATTAACTTTTAAATTTTCTTTTATGTGATTAAAAAACTTTTCAATGACAAAAGTAGCAATAACTCTCTCTACAACAAATCTGTAATTCTTGGTCAGTTCATAAGACATAACAAACTATTATAAATTTACGAAACAAATAAAATATTTTATATTTAGTAGTCAACATAATGAGCAATTACCTTACTGCAGCCTGCAGGGCCGGCCCTGCCTATAGGCGGGGTAGGCGGTCGCCTAGGGCCTCACATTTTGTTCATATTTTGCTCTTTAAAAGGGCCCCGAAAAATATCGAGTAGGGCCCAAAATAAAAGTTTTATCTATAATATGTTGAACCAATTATAAAAGAGTCGAAGCAAATACTAGAAAAAAATAAATAATTGTATGTGCCCCATTATAATCCAACCCACCCTAAATATTTAAACTAATAGTACTTATCTTCTCACTTTTTTGTTTAGCTCAACCTAAATTATTTTAGTTTGGATCAAGCTTTATAAATTATTATCATAGATAAGCTCTTAACAATTATTATAAAAAAAAAGTAATAATATGAACACATGTGGAATTACAAAAGGCCAAAGAGGCTAGTGGAAGGAGAAGAAAATCATAATCAATACATACAATAAGGATTACAATTACTAAACCCCCGAATTCTAAAAAATGACCCAAAAAAAAAAACCTCAGAAATCAACACTATAAGGTTTATAACATGTTTGATATAGAAATTATACACGCAAACATGTATAAAATGACCCAAAAATTTTCGCTTCGAGAGCGCTACTCTCGAACCCTCTTGTTTAAAGGGCCCCGACTTTCAATGTTCGCCTAGGGCCCCCAATTTGTCAGGACCGGCCCTGCCTTACTGCCCAAACAAATCAAGCAAATTTGTTTCACCAAATATAGTCAAGAGTCTTGAGACAATCACAATCGAAATCGAAATATGTACTGACTACAGGGCCGGGTATCAGTTATGCCAATAGCATGTGCTTGACACAGTCCAAAAATATTTCATGTACATATAAGTGAATCATTGATTGCTATTAGAGCCTGTACATGCACAAGTATATCCATATATGCACGAACATATATACCACCATATACGGGTGGCAATCGGGTCGTGTCGGGTCATAATCGTGTCGGGTCATTATCGTGTCGGGTTATAATCGTGTCATTCTTAACGTGTCATAATCGTGTCGGGTTATAATCGTGCCGGGTCATATACGGGTCACCCGTTTAACCCGTCTAACCCGTGTAGGGTGTCATCGGTTCGATTCAGTTCGGTTCGGATTGAATCGGATCGAATCATATTTTTATTTTTTTATTTTCAATTTTTTTTTTCATGTTTTGAAAACCAACCAAAGTGGTCGGTTCGATCTATTTTGCCAATTTTGGTGATCAGATCAATTTTTTAGTTGTAAGTAATTTAAGAAACCCAATCAGTTAGCTCAGTTCGGCTATTCGAAATAAGCTTACAACCCTACTAAGAACACAAACAAGTCTTCCATCAAATGTATCAATTATTAACACGTACATCTTAAATACCAAAATACTACAAATATAGCAATATCTAACTATTATAAACTTAACACCCAAGCACATCCACACAAACTGAATAAGAAGAAATATTGTTTTTACTAACAGTGTAAAAAAATTTCTTCTCTTGCCATCCATCAAGAATCAAGATTAACAGTTGTTTTTATCTAATTGACTAATTTGTCTCCCTCCCAGTCCAGCAATCCTAGCTGGCTTCCTCCCTTTTTTTCTTTCTTTTTTATTTTTTAATTATTTTTTATTTTTATTTTTTATGCAATGCTTGATGCATGAATGCTTCCAGGCTCCAGCTTCCTTCGTCCCTTATTAATTATTAATTATTATTATTTTTTAATTACATTAGTTATTAATTATTATATATAAATTTACTTGTTTGGTAAGTTGGTAGCTACTCTTTTTTTTTTTTAGCAAAAAAAATAATAATTTTAGTTTATATATATCTATATATATTTTAAATATTTTTTTTTCTCTAAAAAATAAAATAATAATTTTAAAAATATATATATTTTTAAATTTTTTTTATATTACTTTTATTTTAGACTTCCAGATTAAAAATTATTTTTAAAACTAAAAAAAAAAATACCCCAACTGCACTTAAATACTTAATCGGGTCAAACGGGTTAGACGGGTTGACCCGCTTCAACCCGTTTATTAATCGTGTCAAACGGATCGACTCGTTTATGACCCGTGCCCTTATACGGGTCACCCAAACCCGTTTATTTTCGTGTCGGGTCGTGTCGGGTTGCCGTGTCGTGTCGTGTCGAAAATTGCCACCCCTACCACCATATATATATATGAACATATTTTATTAAATATTTTAGTCTAAGATGTGATTCGTGAATAGTGTCCAGGTCCGGCCAACAGAAATCAGTACATTCATTTGTTCAGAATTTGTATAACGAAAAATTGAATTTTACTCTAAGATGCATATATTCAAAAACTTTGGCTCTGATACCAACTGTAAAACTTTAATTGATAAAACTATCATGCGGAAATAATATAATTGCCAAGATCTTGAATAAAACACACCTTAAGAAATCAAATATAAATTTACATACCATTATTCGCCATTGAAATTGGTAGAGAAGAAATTAGAACCCCTTAAGCATCTCCAAGGGAGCTAGGCATTTGAGCTAGGCAAAATACCAATTTGGCTAGTTGAATAGGAAAATGCCTAGCCAATATATGGAAGCCACTCCAACCACAATAGCCAAATGACTAGCCATTTATTTGTTTTGCCATTTTTTCATTCAATCTATGACTTGGCCCACATCCCAAACCCAATCAAATTGAAGCACATAGGCCAACCACCATGATCATTGGAGCCATTTTTTTAGCTCACCTCCATCACCCTAGGCATTTTGGCTCTCCAATTGGGAAAGAGCCATTTTGGCTCATGTGATGGTTCTTTGCATTGGAGACCAAATTTGAGGTTTTAGCTAGGCATTTTGGTAGTTGAAGGTTTTGGCTAGGGTGATGGCTCCTCCCTTGGAGATGGCCTTAGATTGTACTTTACTCTAGGCTTTACCTTCTTCTCTCTGTCTCTCAATTATGCACACCCTTATTTCTGTAATTGATTGAGATTAACTTTCAAGGGGTAGGGTGTACCTTTTATAGAGGAGAGAAGAGGGTCTATTAATGACTGTCATAAAGACGGTCTTGGAATACGTAATGACTTTCATAAATATTTCCTTGAAATATGAAAAGTCCCTTATTTAATAACTGTTGAAAGACGGACCATTCAATCATTGGTTCTCTCAACAATTAATAACGTATATCTTTTATATATATATATACATACATATAGTCAGGCTCTAAAGAGGGCGCCCTCTCTTTAATAAAGAGAGGATTTCTGTTTTAGCCATCGGATTGTGTTTTCATTAATAGCAGTTTTGTCATTTCACAGTTTTTAAACACAATCTGACGGTCAAAACAAAGGTCCTCCCTTTAATAAAGAGAGGTGGCCCTCTTTAGAGAATCTTTGTACATACATATATATATTAATTGGGACAATCTTCTATTGGCTAAATAGTTAGTGGAGTTCAACTAACATAGAAGGCTAATGGACCACATTTAATAGGACTTCTAAAAGTCACATAGGAATTTACAACTGATACATAACATCACAAGTATTCATACTGAATGAGTATTTGAAAATGTAAATTTTCCATAGTAAGTATTTGCCTCGGCCCTTCCTGAATGCTTAGATATATTATACCTTGACTTTCTGGATGCAGATACAATTTCTATGCTTTGCACACACAAGTAGCTAGAGAAGTCTAGATAAAATGCATAGATACGAGTAACACAAGAATCTTATGTTTCTTGATTAAGCCAATGTGTAACACCAACCTTCCCTCTTGACTCTCCACTTATATACATTCATGTGTGCATATATAAGCGATAGAATTCTATGATATGATTATAGTGGTCTGGTCGTATCATATGACCTAAAATATATACAATGTTTTGAGAATTGGGTACAATGTATGATAACAATAGTGGGAAACCAAATCCAAATACACAATAATCATGTATAACGAAAAATAGAGCAATATAGCAGAATCGAGTTTGACAGATTATAGTGAACATGTAACTACACATACTACTAAGTTAAGCTAATTATTGCACATAATTAGATTATCGTCATAAGAGTTAACATATAATGAACATGCAAGAAACCAATTATACATACAACTCAAAATCAATATACGTACAACACAAAATCAAACCTTGAGCCTTAAGAGAGAAGAGAAGATTTGGAACTGGTAGTGCTTGGATATGCTAAATAAAATTTATATATAATCGGGGCTGGGCGGATTTTAATTGGTAGTTTTTCGTGGATACCTACCCCGACTCCTATAGGGTTTTTATTTTTACATACCAAATCCGCTCCTACTCCTATTACCGCTCTACCAAATTCGTTCCATTAGGGGTGGAGCGGGGAATTTTGCCATCCCTACCAACCACTAGCAATTCCAGATCCACCACCAATACCACGAGCAGATCAACAACCACAAGCTAGTGCCGCAAGCATTTTCACAAGCAAATCCGGCCACCAGCGCACTAATCCACCATAGACTTGTCATAGATTCTTCGTTGGAATGGTGTGGAGTGTGGTTTTTTTTTTTTTTTTTAAATACATTTTTTTGAGAACTTTATCAAAAAAAAAGTGAATGAAGTTACTCAACATTTTTTTTTTCCAGATTTTGATATCAACTATAGTACTTATTTGATAGATCTTGTTGAGTAGGTTGTAAAAATATAAATTTTATGCAAAAAAAAAAGTTGCAGATCGATATGAGTGCTCAAATTTGTAAAAAGTTTTTGCAATGCTTTTGTGAAATTTTACAAATTTTGTGAAATTTCACAACTTTTTTTGTTTAAAAAAAAATTTCATAACTTTTTCGGTATTGGTATGAGAAATTAAATTTCAGAAACTTGTGTGATCATTTCATGTTGATGTGGTGGTTTAATTGTGAAGAGATCGATCCTGTAAGGTCGTGGTGGTGATTGACAGAGGTTTGGTATGACGGTGATGGTTTCGTGAAATTTCACAAACTCTGAGAAATTTCATTTTTTTTTATAAAAAAAAAAATATTTCACAAGTTTTTTCGGTGGTATGAGAAATTAACTTTCAGGAACTTCTTTTATGATTATTTCATGTTGATGTGGTGGTTTGATTGTGAAGAGATTGATCGACAGAGGTTTGGTGTGGCGTTGGTGGTGAACGACAGAGATTTGGTGGTGGTGGTGGTGGTGGTCGTTGGGGGTCTGGTATGGTGGTAGTGGTGCTCGCTGGAGGTCAGACGAGATCACCGGAGCTCAGGCGAGGTCATGGTGGTGGTGGTCGTCGAAGCTCAGGCGAGATCGCCGGAGGTGCAAGGGGTGAGATTCTTGGTGTAGACCATTAAATATTGAGATAGATTTGTCAAAACACCAAGGAGTGGACCTACTCTAAAATATTTTTGCTAATTATACCTAAACCACTACATTTTCCTTATTTTGAATTAATTCCTAATTGCCCCTTATATAAAATATTTTTATGAGAAATATGTATTATTACTACACCAATTAGGATAACTCAGAATTAATTAAACTTCTTTTATTTGGGTGCAAACTCCTTCTCAAGAATTCTCACTACAAAATTCTATGATCTTCCAATTAATAGAGGTCTTGCTTAATAGGTGCATAAGTTCTATAATTAAGTGAACTATATTTATTTGTCTTGTTGGTTTTCTAAGATTCTGAAATTCCGCTTTGAATTGGGCGTTCAATTTGCGATTAAAAAAAAACACACAAAGTTAAATACAGTAGAAATCCTTGGTGGCATGGTATTTTAGTTGAAAGAATTTGATTGGAAAAAAATAGTTGAATGAAGTTGATGCCTTCAAGGTCATACGGACTTCTTCTAAGTCAGGTAGCTTTGAAACTTAATTAAAACTGTTTATACGTGTAGTTGTTAGTAATCTGTGGAACACACCAAGTTATATTATACTCCGTATTAATTTACATGGTGGAATAACATAGAAAATGATGTTTCCTCACTCTAAACATAAAGTGACAACTATCTGGAACGCTATTTGAACGCCTAGCCAAACAGCTTTTTAGTAGCATAAACTGTCAAATAGCTTATTCCAATATAATTGTTCAAAATATCCTTAAGTTGTTGTGATGTTTTGGGCAAGTGAAGGTTTTGATTAATTAAGTTAGAAAAACACCTCGCTTCAAATAAGGGCCTTATAAGTCTGAGAAAAGTTATAAGTACTAAAGAGTAATGATTGGTGCACATAAAGATCTGGACCATTCATTTTGGTGGGTCTCATATATGCAAACATAAATTCCACCGAAATGAATAACTCAAATCTTTATGTGTACACTTTATATACATATAACATTACCCAATACTAAATGTATTCGTCAAACAAACACTTCATTTTATCTTTTATAAGATATACTGTCTCACACTTTATTATTATTATTATTTTTTTGGATTTTGAGCGGTGGCCAACCAACTAGCTCCCACCACGTCAAAATGTTAAGGGGGCTACTCGAAGGTAAAACCCCTTAGAGATCCAAGAGGGACTTACTATCTGGTCCCATGTTCTGGTGGTACTGCCATAGTTATAATTTGCTGGAAGGAAAATTTTGCAGAGGAAAACAAGAAGCAGAGACCCACAAAAAAAAAAAAAATTCCCCACATGACTAGAAACACTAGTTTCAAATGGAATAAGGATAGCCACGAGACAAATTGACAAAGGAGAAACAAAAACCAAAAAAAAAAAAAACAGTTTGTTAGTTAATTGGCAAATTGAACTCACGGGTTGATATTGTTGAGAGAGAGAGAGAGAGTGTATGTTTGTGTGTGTGTGTGTTCTCAAGCAGCTTTGTCTCTCTCCACAAACAATCCTTGAAACCCGCTAAAAGAGAGGGCCAAAATAATAAGACTTGGTCTCCTACCATAAACCCATGCCCATTAACACCTCTCTCTCTCTCTCTCTCTCTCTCTCTCTCCACAATAACATCAATGTCTAATTTTGTTGGCCTCCATTTGTTCCGAAGCATGCGGAAGAAACTCCTACAACCACCACCTCCAATGTCTCTGTTGCACCACTTAGTTTAGACATATTTGTGTCTGCCTCTCCTGAACTTTTCCAGTCATCCAAACAAATTGACGACCAATCAAAAATTGGGAGGTTGAAGCTCAAACTTCCCATTTCAATTTTCTAGTCATTCATTCATTTAGACTGGATAATAAGAATAAGATTCTTTTGGATTCCAGAGCTAGAGAAATCTATATGTAATGTATTTGGAGAGAGAGAGAGAGAGAGAGAGAGAGAGAGAGAGAGAGAGAGAGATTCAAAAATGGTAGTTAGGGAAGGCAATTAAGAAGCATTGCTAGGGAGAAAAGGGCAGGCCAAAAAAAAAAAAAAAAAGTAAGGATAAAAGAGATTGGATGATTTGGAGGACAAAAGAATGGCATCAAGCTTGTCAAGCCAACCATCAAAGAAGGCACTACGTAGTCCAGGGGGTTCTTCTGGGACACAGGGTGGTGGGGGCACCCGCAATTCAACTGGACAAACTGTCAAATTTGCAAGAAGAACTTCAAGCGGGCGGTATGTAAGCCTGTCAAGAGAAGACCTTGATATGTCTGGTGAGTTTTCAGGAGATTACATGAACTATACTGTCCACATTCCTCCCACTCCTGACAATCAGCCTATGGACACATCCGTGGCTGCAAAGGCCGAAGAACAATATGTTTCTAATTCTCTCTTCACTGGTGGATTTAACAGCGTCACACGTGCTCATCTCATGGACAAGGTCATTGAGTCTGAGGTCACTCATCCTCAAATGGCTGGTGCCAAGGGCTCCTCCTGCTCCATGACGGCATGTGATGGAAAGGTCATGAAGGATGAGAGAGGTGTTGATATTACCCCTTGTGAGTGCAGGTTCAAAATTTGTAGAGATTGCTACCTAGATGCCCAAAAAGGAACTGGTTTATGTCCGGGGTGTAAGGAGCCCTACAAGGTGGGGGATTATGACGATGATGATGACACACCAGATTTTTCGCGAGGAGCATTGTCGTTGCCAGCCCCTGATGGTTCCAAAGTAGATCGGGGAGGAGGAGGCATGTCTATGATGAAGAGGAACCAAACCGGAGACTTTGACCACAACAAGTGGCTGTTCGAGACAAAGGGTACTTACGGGTATGGTAATGCTTATTGGCCTCAGGATGACATGTATGGAGACGACGGAGATGAAGGGCTCCATGGTGGTGGGGGCATGATGGAATCAAACGATAAACCTTGGAGGCCACTTAGTCGGACCATTCCAATCCCCGCTGCCATCATTAGTCCTTACAGATTGCTGATTGTGGTCAGGTTGGTAGTGCTTGCCTTCTTCTTACATTGGAGAATCAAACATCCCAACGAGGAAGCTTTGTGGCTGTGGTTCATGTCTGTTATGTGTGAGATATGGTTTGCCTTCTCTTGGATCCTTGATCAGATTCCTAAGCTCTGCCCCATCAACCGTTCTACCGACCTTGAGGTACTACGTGACAAATTTGATATGCCATCACCATCCAATCCTACAGGCCGCTCTGACCTTCCAGGTGTCGATGTCTTTGTGTCCACTGCTGATCCCGATAAGGAGCCACCCCTTGTCACAGCCAACACCATCTTGTCAATCCTGGCTGTTGATTATCCGGTAGAGAAGCTGGCCTGTTATGTCTCCGATGACGGAGGTGCTCTACTCACTTTTGAGGCAATGGCAGAAGCAGCTAGCTTTGCTGACTTGTGGGTTCCATTCTGTAGGAAACACAAAATAGAGCCCAGGAATCCAGAAAGCTACTTCAGCATAAAAGGGGACCCAACTAAAAACAAGATGAGATCAGACTTCGTGAAGGACAGGAGGAGGGTGAAGAGGGAGTACGATGAGTTCAAGGTAAGGATCAACATGCTGCCTGATTCCATAAGGAGAAGGTCGGACGCATTCAATGCGAGGGAGGAAATGAAGATGTTGAAGCACATGAGGGAGAGTGGGGGTGACCCCATGGAGCCCATCAAAGTCCAAAAGGCCACTTGGATGGCCGACGGAACACACTGGCCTGGTACTTGGGCATCCCCTGCTAGTGATCATGCGAAAGGCGATCACGCCGGCATTCTTCAAGTCATGTTAAAGCCCCCAAGCAATGACCCACTCATGGGTGTGACTGACCATGACAAGATCATTGATTTCTCTGACGTGGACATACGTCTCCCGATGTTCGTTTACATGTCGCGTGAGAAACGACCTGGCTACGATCACAACAAGAAAGCTGGTGCTATGAACGCTCTTGTAAGAGCATCAGCTGTACTGTCCAATGGCCCCTTCATACTCAACCTTGACTGCGATCACTACATCTATAACTGCAAAGCTATCAGGGAAGGTATGTGCTTTATGATGGACCGAGGTGGAGAAAACATCTGCTACATTCAATTCCCTCAAAGGTTCGAAGGAATTGATCCTTCCGATCGTTATGCCAATCACAATACAGTCTTCTTTGATGGAAATATGCGTGCACTCGATGGTGTGCAGGGTCCAGTCTATGTGGGGACAGGATGCATGTTCAGAAGGTTTGCCCTATATGGTTTTGATCCTCCTCTGCCAGATAAGTTGCCCCAAAAGAACCCCGAAACTCAAAGCTTGACAGCAAGTGATTTTGATCCTGACCTGGATTTGAATTTGTTGCCCAAGAGGTTTGGGAATTCAACAATGTTGTCTGAGTCCATACCAATTGCTGAATTCCAAGGCCGACCCCTTGCCGATCATCCTGCAGTCAAGTATGGACGATCTCCGGGCGCTCTCAGGGTCCCACGTGAACCACTTGATGCTGCCACCGTAGCTGAAGCCGTCTCTGTCATTTCTTGTTGGTATGTATATAAGCCTTTCTTGAAAACCTTTTGTTACGTTCAATCTCAATTAATGGCTGTCTCATTAATCTTTAATTTGTTCCATTTTTTTCCACCGTCGATCACATATGCACGATGATGCATTAATTGCAATATATATATTTGGCAAATATTGCAGGTACGAGGACAAGACTGAGTGGGGGGATCGAGTGGGTTGGATCTATGGTTCAGTGACAGAAGATGTGGTGACGGGGTACCGCATGCACAATCGTGGGTGGCGATCAGTGTATTGCATCACCAAGCGTGACGCATTCCGTGGCTCAGCTCCTATCAACCTCACAGATAGGCTCCATCAGGTGCTGAGGTGGGCAACAGGTTCGGTTGAGATTTTCTTCTCAAGAAACAATGCTTTCCTGGCATCCAAACGCCTCAAGCTACTCCAACGCCTGGCCTATCTCAATGTGGGCATCTACCCATTCACATCCATGTTTCTCATAGTTTATTGCTTCCTCCCTGCACTCTCCCTATTCTCTGGCCACTTCATTGTCCAGAATCTTGACGTGAAATTTCTGGTGTATCTATTGGTCATAACCATATGCTTGATATCGCTAGCCATATTGGAAGTGAAATGGTCAGAAGTGGGATTAGAAGAATGGTGGAGGAATGAACAGTTTTGGCTCATCTCTGGAACAAGTGCTCACTTGGCTGCCGTGGTCCAAGGTCTATTGAAAGTCATTGCAGGGATTGAGATATCTTTCACATTGACTAGTAAGTCTGCATCTGAGGACGAGGAAGATATCTACGCAGACTTGTACCTAGTGAAGTGGACGTCGTTAATGATACCGCCTATTGTGATTGCGATGGTGAATATAATTGGGGTTGTGGTTGCATTCTCAAGGACAATTTACAGCACAGTGCCTCAATGGAGCAAGTTCATTGGGGGAACCTTCTTTAGCTTCTGGGTGCTGGCGCATTTGTATCCTTTTGCTAAGGGTTTAATGGGGAGGAGAGGGAAGACTCCCACTATTGTATTCGTTTGGTCTGGCCTCATTGCAATTACACTTTCATTGCTATGGGTTGCCATTAACCCACCAAAGGGTAACGCTGCAGATCCGCTCGGCACAACAACTTTCAAGTTCCCCTGACAAAAAACAAAACATAACATAACAAGAAGATATTAATAGAATATCTTTCTTTTCTTTTTCTTTTTTTTCAAGTCACTCGGGAGTAACTTAATTATGTTCTCACTTAGGCCACTGATTGCCTGGTTTTGTAATTGTTTGGTTCAACTTAGATACATCTGGTATTGCTCTGAAAATTAAAGAAATATAGGGCTGTCCTCTTTTTTTTTTTTTTTTTTTTTTTTAATCTTTTGGCTTAAGTCCTGAGTAATTTTACAAGTGATCTTCCGAAGAAATCATAATAATATAATATAAGAGCAATGCTAGATGCACAACGATTTGTACAACGATTTGTACAAACATGCAGCACAATGTTGGACCTTGTGCTGAAAAGCCTGCACACCCCTTTAGTTTTGTTATCTCATTGCTAATAGAAGCACTGCCTGGCTGCTTTATGAATCCTCTTATCGATGATCCTACTTTGACTCATTTTGGCAACCATTCTGCAGTGCTGGATTCTTTATCATCTTTGTTTATACTCCGTAGAATAACTGCTGTAGTGACTGTCTAGTTACTTTTGCCACTCTTTTCTCATTTTGACAATTCTGGTATTTATTTTGACATGCGTCCTTTTTGCTGAATATGTTAACTCTTTTCGTTATATTACAATAAGTTTCTGCTAGTTGTTGATTTCAATTACAGTGGACTTACCAAATATATGCTCTATGGAGTGCATGGAAATGGGTAAAGATTTGATCTTTTAGATGAAACATAAATTCAATGAGTTATGATATTTTTTTTGGTCGGATGGCAATGCCTCTGGGTGTTTTACCCAGAGGTCTCAAGTTCGAATCTCAAGGGGGTGGCCACAGGTGATTCACCCGGACGCCCTGGCCTCGTGGGATTAGTCGAGGTGCATGCAAGCTGCCCCGGACACTCACGGTTACCAAAAAAAAAAAAAAAGAGTTATGATGTTGCAAGAATAGGTTAGCATGGAAGGCTGGAACAATATTCTTAGGAGAGAATTGCTTTATTTTATGAAATTGGAAGCTGCTTGTAGATTGTGGTTCAAATTTGTGCCTAAATAAGTGTCAAACCAAATAAATAAAAAAAAAAAAAACAATTTTGTGTGTTTAGGAGAGGGTGATCGAATTCCTTAGCCGAGTTTATTTATTTATTTATTTGTTTTGACTTAGCTTTTAAGAGTTTAATTCTGTTCCAATAACAGCTTTGGGGAGTTTAGACATCCCAAAAGGATTTATCTCAGAAAAGGTATTCTTCGACTCAAGAAACCCAAACAGAATTAGAAAATTCAGAACAAAAATCCCAAATTCAAAAACTCACGAATTTCACAATTTTCTCTCACTCTCTCAATCTTATGGTTTAGTTGAGTTTCTTCTATGCAAATTAGTTCTTTCAAGTCACACTGTAGAGAGAGAGAGAGAGAGAGAGAGAGAGAGAGAGAGAGAGAGAGAGAGAGAGAGAGAGAGAGAGAGAGAGATCAGCTCGTCGACTTGTCTCCAGTGGCGGAGCCAGGAATAAAAGTTTAGGGGGGCCTGTTGGAAAATTTATTGATATAAACAGAAACAGATTCTGGATTACAACTATTGAAAACAGGAAAAATTACAATTGGATAGAAATCAGAATTACAATATGTAAACAGAAATCAAAACTGAAAAAACTGAATTAAGATCAAACCGAGGCCTGTGAAGTTTCACAGTTTCCTTAAAACAGATTCGCCGCCTCACCAGAAGTGCTTGAGGATATCTCCGGCGTCTGTCTCCCAGGATACAGCGGCAATAACCAGCAGTAGACAAGCACGGTGTTCGACTGCTCCGGCGAACCAACTATGTTCTATGTCTCTTTCAGGAAGGAATATTGGAAGGGAGGAAATAGCTCTTGTTTTTCTGACTCTTAAAATTTCTGAGGAGAAAGCTTAGATTATATAGGACTAAGGGGAGAGAGGATTCATTGGATGTACATTATGAATTTGTGGATTCATCCATGTATGTACATTATGAATCTATAGATTCATCCATGTATATACATGAGTACATTATGTATTTGTGGATTCATCCATGTATGTTCATTATGAATCTATAGATTCATCCATGCATATACATGATTCATCTATGAATGTGCATTATCCATGAATGAGAATAAATACATTCATGTATATACATTTCCCATGCATTTCCCATGCATTCATGTATGTACATTATATAAATGTATTTAATGGATTAATTTCTCATTCACTCAAAAATAATTTTGGACATGTAAATATCCAAAGTTCATCTCCTCATGGAGGAGAACACAAATCCACAAGGACCCCATTCAAACTCTAAATGGTTCCCACATTCATTTGACCTCAAACATGGCCAAAAACACATATTAATCCAACAATCCCCCACATGAATGAAATTAATCGAAACGGTGTGAGACAGCGTAGACTCGACAAGAGAGAGAGCACAACGGATCACTCCTGCAAAGGATAGGTAGCTTTTGACTTTGAACCTTCCCTTGTGACAATCTATCAGATTTACTGGCTGACCAGTGAACGTATAGTCTTGAACTGATTGCCATTAGTGTAAACAACCAACAGACCTCACACAGGAGCTTTCCAAACATAGTTTAGTTCTTACACTTGTGTTCATTTTGGCCTTGAACACTCGCCTGGTTCAGTAAATGTTTATCAAAGAATTTTGCCATTCTCAAATTCTTTTAGAAGCGGCCCCACTTCACATTCACATAGGTGACTATTCAGAGTATCCTGCTATACTCCGCTTGGTTACCAACGCACATAGTCATTAAAAGCTAAGCTTACCCTCACACCATGCAGGTATCACTGTTTTATCATTAGAAATGGGCTGGAGAGCATTTCCCCTCAGTGATTCTCTTAAGGTACATGAAATTAGGTTGTCCCTTTGAACCTAGATCTTGGGATCTCCAGTCAACTAGGTTGGGTTTCCATTCCAGTCCCTTGTAATCGTCATAGGCTTTAGTCCCATTCCTCTAGATGATTTATCAACTAACTCTCGATTTAACCCTTTGGTTAGCGGATCCGCAATATTGTCCTTTGACTTTACATAGTCAATTGTGACAATCCCACTTGAGAGTAGTTGCTTAATGGTATTGTGTCTACGACGAATATGTCTAGACTTACCATTATACATATTACTTTGTGCCCTTCCAATAGCAGATTGGCTATCGCAGTGTATGCAAATAGCTGGCACAGGTTTTGACCATCTAGGAATATCTTCTACAAAATGGCGAAGCCATTCAGCCTCTTCAGCTGCCTTGTCTAGCGCAATGAATTCAGATTCCATTGTCGATCTAGCAATACAAGTTTGTTTTGAAGATTTCCATGATACAGCTGCACCACCAAGTGTGAAAACATATCCACTTGTAGATTTTGAATCTTTCATATCGGATATCCAGTTTGCATCACTGTATCCTTCCAATACAGCTGGATATCTCATGTAGTGCAATCCCTGATCACGTGTATATCGTAAGTACCGCAGTACCCTTACTATCCCTTTCCAGTGTTCAGCACTAGGATTACTAGTGTATCTACTCAGTCTACTAACTGAATAAGCAATGTCAGGCCTTGTACAACTCATCAAGTACATCAAGCTTCCTATCACTCGAGAATATTCTAGTTGAGAAACACTCTCACCAGTATTCTTGGATAGGTGTAGACTTAAGTCCACAGGCGTCCTGGCTACACTTGTATCAGACTTGCTGAATTTCTCTAGAATCTTGTCTATATAATGTGACTGTGATAAAACAAGTCCATTGGTATTTCTAGAGATCTTGATGCCCAATATAACATCAGCAAGTCCCATATCTTTCATGTCAAATTTAGAATTCAACATTTTCTTAGTGGATTTAATGATTTTAACATTACTACCCACTATGAGCATGTCATCAACATAAAGACATAAGATGACATAGCCTTCATTCGTGTCTTTGACATAAACACATTTATCACACTCATTGATTTTAAACCCACTAGAGAGTATAGCTTTGACAAATTTTTCATGCCATTGTTTTGGAGCTTGTTTCAAGCCATACAATGATTTAACAAGCTTACACACTTTATTTTCTTGCCCTGGAGCAGAAAATCCTTCAGGTTGTTCCATGTAGATTTCTTCATTCAAATCTCCATTAAGGAAGGCTGTCTTAACATCCATTTGATGTATTTCGAGACCTCGCAAAGCTGCGATCGCAATAATCATACGAATGGAAGTTATTCTCGTAACAGGAGAATACGTATCAAAGTAGTCTAGACCCTCCTTTTGTCTATACCCTTTAATGACAAGCCTTGCCTTATACTTATCAATAGTACCATCCGTCTTCATTTTCTTTTTAAAAATCCACTTGTAGCCCAACGGCTTACAACCAGGAGGAAGATCTACCAGTTCCCAAGTATGGTTTTGTAGGATAGAATCAATTTCACTCTTGATTGCTTCTTTCCACAATGGACCATCTGGTGATCTAATAGCTTCATTATAGCTTTGAGGCTCACTTTCTATAACATAAGTTAGAAAGTCTGGACCAAAAGATTTTGAGGTCCTAGTGCGTTTCCCACGTCTAGGCTCAACATTAACATCATCTTCTTGGGTTTTACTAGTTTCCCCAACAGTCTCAAATGTGCGTTTTTTAGAAGTATATTCCTCTTTACAAGGAAATATATTCTCAAAGAACGACGCATTTCTAGACTCCATGATCGTGTTCTTGTGTATATCTGGGTTTTCAGATTTGTGTACAAGAAACCGATACGCACTACTATTATGTGCATAGCCAATAAATAAACAGTCAACAGTTTTTGGACCTATCCTCTCTTTCTTAGGAGTAAGTACAAGAACTTTTGCAAGACACCCCCACATTCGTAAGAATTTATATGATGGTTTTCGACCATTCCACTGTTCATACGGGGTTTGATCAATTTTCTTTCGAGGCACCTTATTTAAAATGTAATTTGCAGAGAGAATTGCCTCCCCCCATAAGTTCTGTGGCAATCCAGAACTTATTAACATAGCATTCATCATTTCTTTTAAGGTACGATTTTTCCTTTCAGCAACTCCATTTGATGGAGGCGAATAAGGTGCAGTGGTTTGGTGAATAATTCCATTTTGTGCACAATAGTCACTATATGGTGCTACATATTCACCACCTCTATCACTTCTTAACACCTTAATCTTTTTCCCAAGTTGATTCTCAACCTCTGTCTTGTATAGAATGAACTTATCCAAAGCTTCATCCTTACTTTTTAGCAAATACACATAACAGTATTTAGTGCAGTCATCAACAAAAGTAATAAAATACTTATTGCCACCTCTAGATTGAACCATTTTTAAATCACATACATCAGTATGAATTAAACCCAATGGTTCAGTGCTTCTTTCAACTGATTGAAATGAAGTCTTTGTTAATTTTGCTTCAACACAAGTTTCACATTTCTCACTTGTGTCAATATGGAAGTTTGGTATGTGGTCTAATTTAATTAATCTTCGCAAAGAATTAAAATTAACATGTCCTAGTCTACCATGCCACAAATTGGAAGACTCAAGCAAGTAAACAGAAGAGGTACTCATTTTATTAATTTTTTGGGAATATAGTCGCTACATTCAATTTAAACATCCCATTACACATATACCCCTTCCCCACATACATTCCTGCTTTGGTCAACACCACCTTGTCTGACTCAAAGACCATACGGAAGCCATGCTTGCTTAGGAGAGAACCGGATACCAAATTCTTGCGAATTTCCGGTACATAATGGACATTGTTGAGAGTTAGCTCCTTTCCTGAAGTCATCTTCAGAATTATTTTCCCTTGCCCTTCAACATCTGAGGAGGCAGAATTTCCCATATACATCTTCTCACCATTAGTCATTGGTTCGAAGGAAGTGAACATAGCCTTGTCGGAGCATATGTGGCGAGTAGCACCAGTGTCTATCCACCATTCCCTTGGGTTTGAATCCACCAAGTTCACTTCAGAGACCACATCCGACAGATTAATGTCAGAGACATCCCTTGAGATAGAATCTAACTCAGTCATATTAGCTTGATTATTCTGGACTTTCTTTGGCAGGCGACATTCAGAAGTCCGGTGTCCAATCTTGCCACAGTTGTAGCACTTGCCTTGAAACTGAAACTTCGGCTTCTTGGCGATACCACCTTTTGGCCCCATCTTGTACCCTTTGCCAGAAGGAATTTTCTTCTTCCCACGTGATTTTTGACCATGCTCAACCATATTAGCCTTGGCCCCAAAGTCCCCCAATTTCCTGTCAGCCCCTTTGTTGTCTTCTTCAATTCGAAGCCTTACGATGAGATCTTCAATCTTCATCTCCTTTCGCTTGTGCTTCAAATAGTTCTTGAAGTCCTTCCAAGCAGGGGGTAGCTTTTCAATTATAGCAGCAACTTGGAAAGTTTCGCTTAAGGTCATCCCTTCAGCATGGATTTCATGCAAGATCACTTGCAGCTCTTGAACTTGACTGATCACAGTTTTCGAGTCCACCATTTTATAGTCGAGGAATTTCCCCACTACAAATTTCTTTGAACCGGCATCCTCGGTTTTGTACTTTCTGTCTAAGGACTCCCACAGTTCCTTAGCAGTGGTTTTAACACTATACACATTATAGAGTGTATCGTGTAAGCCATTCAATACATAGTTTCGGCACAGAAAGTCCGAGTGCTTCCATGCATCAATAGCCAGCACAACCTCTCGGTCTTGTTCGTTTTCATTAGGCACAGGAGCCTCTTCCTTCAAGAACCTCGCAAGGTTCAAGGTGGTAAGGTAGAACAGCATCTTTTGCTGCCACCTCTTGAAATCCATGCCATTGAATTTCTCGGGTTTCTCCCCGTGGTTCACAGGAACCGTTTGGATTGAGGGAACCTTCACCGGTATGGAGCCAATCACAACGGTGTTGGAGCCAGTAGCACCGTCGGTTGCAGTGTTCACATTCTCATTTGCCATTTCTGAAAATTATCACAAGAGAAAAGAAATTAAATCTAACATATATATTTTTTTTCCTTTTCTCTCTTAATTTTAACAGTAGCAGATTTTTGTTTTCCGATTTTTGTTAGGAAAACGAATGAAATTTAAGATTCTGCCCGCGCTGTCCCAAGCAAAACTCGATTCTGCACACTTTTTGTCTAATGCAAATTTCTCAGATTCTGCACCGTTTGGGCAGAAAACGAGAATCACAGTAGCAGTTTTTTGTAAAACGAAAACTGTGTTTCCAAAATATGATTTATGTTTTTGTTTTGAAAATTATCGAATCTGTTTTAAGATTGTTGGAAAATTTATTGATATAAACAGAAACAGATTCTGGATTACAACTATTGAAAACAGGAAAAATTACAATTGGATAGAAATCAGAATTACAATATGTAAACAGAAATCAAAACTGAAAAAACTGAATTAAGATCAAACCGAGGCCTGTGAAGTTTCACAGTTTCCTTAAAACAGATTCGCCGCCTCACCAGAAGTGCTTGAGGATATCTCCGGCGTCTGTCTCCCAGGATACAGCGGCAATAACCAGCAGTAGACAAGCACGGTGTTCGACTGCTCCGGCGAACCAACTATGTTCTATGTCTCTTTCAGGAAGGAATATTGGAAGGGAGGAAATAGCTCTTGTTTTTCTGACTCTTAAAATTTCTGAGGAGAAAGCTCAGATTATATAGGACTAAGGGGAGAGAGGATTCATTGGATGTACATTATGAATTTGTGGATTCATCCATGTATGTACATTATGAATCTATAGATTCATCCATGTATATACATGAGTACATTATATATTTGTGGATTCATCCATGTATGTTCATTATGAATCTATAGATTCATCCATGCATATACATGATTCATCTATGAATGTGCATTATCCATGAATGAGAATAAATACATTCATGTATATACATTTCCCATGCATTTCCCATGCATTCATGTATGTACATTATATAAATGTATTTAATGGATTAATTTCTCATTCACTCAAAAATAATTTTGGACATGTAAATATCCAAAGTTCATCTCCTCATGGAGGAGAACACAAATCCACAAGGACCCCATTCAAACTCTAAATGGTTCCCACATTCATTTGACCTCAAACATGGCCAAAAACACATATTAATCCAACAGGGCCGTGTATAGAGGCTTAGAATTACACGGGGATTTGGAGGCAGCGCCCCTGAGGCAAAAATTTTTGGGTCTATTTGTAAATCCGCAGTTGCATGTAAAATATAATGATGGTATGCAATTTGAGACCAAACTGACACATGTGACAAACTATAAGGTTGTAAAATGTATTTAATCCTTCTTATTTTTAGCCTTACCAATATTTTTTGAGGGTTATGTAATATTCATACCATTTGGGGGGGCCAATCTAAATAAAATTTGAAAATTTTCAAAATTGTACATACAAAAACTATAATTTTGAAAAATCTTGGGGGGGGGCATGGCCCCCGCCTGCCCCCCCCTGCCTCCGCCCCTGCTTGTCTCGATGCCGGATCGCCGCAGGTAGTTCACCGGTGCCGATCAACTGGAGCAAGAGAGAGTATCGGGAGCAGGGCAAACAAATTTTGGGGGAAAATCAAGTGTGAAGCCAATTTGAGAACGGAGTCCAATCTTGTATTATAAATTTGTGCAATTTATTATGAGTCTAGCATTACTCTTTTAAAAGTGGGTCCTGGGTCTGTATAACTTTTAAAAATTGTTAAGAAATCCCTGATTAGTTGCATTTCAGAATGTGTGGAACATTACTGATATTTTTATTCCTTATTCAAATACTTTTTCAACAAATTATTATTGGCTCATGTATATCAAAGTCGAGTGTGATATGCCTAGTAGTTAACTGTTTATATTATAGATAATGAACAGTAGTATTTTTAAAGACCTAAAGCAGTGATGTCGAGATTCAGGGCCTGTTTTGTTAGGCCTTGTTTGGCTACTTTACTAGACTACGAGATTCATTTTCTTTTTTAATCAAAGCCAACATGTACGTGGATGGATTAATAATTATATACTCCGTATGGATCTAGTTTTCTTGGTTGAACATTTACATAGTCAACCAGTGAAAGAATTTTGCTGCAGACGCATTTAGTACCATAGCATAGAAGGCTTGTTTGGCAAAAATTTTTTTTTTAAACTTGGAATCCATTAATTGGATGATGCTTACTAGTGGTGCAATTTGGAATGGAAATTCCGATTCCGACCGATTTCGATCCGAAAAATTTCGATTTTGACTACTAAATATAATTTTCGAATTCCAAAATTTTGAATTCCAAAAATTTTCGAAAAAATCGGAACGGAATCCAAATCATTGTTAAAATTCCGAAATTCCGTTTCGAAAATTCCGAAATTTTGGTCCGAAAATTCCGAAATTATTCCGAATTATTTCCGACTTATATATATATTATATACATACAAATATATCATATCACAGTTGCATAGGGGTAGGGGACTTAGTATAATTTGACAAGAGTTTTGTACTACAATAAAAAATTACTAACATTACAATATTATGTTTTAGAAAGGAGACCATTCATTCAGTCTTATTCTCCAAAAGTCTAGGGTTTCAAACTATCAAAAACTCAAATTGCGCCGTTACTGCTCCTCCAGTCCTCCTCATCACCGTTGTTGTTGCTCACTGCAGCAATTTGGTCTCTCTCTCTCTCTCTCTCTCTCTCTCTCTAGAGCTTATTCCGAAATTATTCCGAAAATGTTCCGAAATTATTCCCGAAAATTCCGATTCCGAAAATTCCGATTCCAAAAATTCCAAAAATTCGGAATCAGAATGGATTTTGGACATTCTAAATTTTCGGAATCGCAATCGGAACAGATTTTGGAATTCAAAAAATTTCAGAATTTTTTCCGAAACAGTGATTTCCGTTCCATTCTGGCCGAAACACACCCCTAATGTTGACTATTAATGTTTCATAGCCAAAGGGCCTTGAAAAGTGGCGTATGGGTTCTCAGTATTAGTTTTTGAAATATTATTACAATTCAGTGTAATGTACACTGTGTGGGACCCTAGAACTTGTTTTGGAAAATTATTGTAATCGTTTCGATATTTTAGAGCATAAATAATATGTTATGTACGCATTTTTAATTGCTTAAAATATTCAAAACTAAATACTCCCTCAGTCCCATAATAAGTGTCCACATTTCCTTTTTTGGATGTCCCACAATAAGTGTCCACTTTCCTAAATTGGCATATAGCTTTTACTTATTTTCCAAAACTACCCTTATAATAAAGACAAAGTAGCATTTATTTGTGGCCTCAAAACAAGCAAAAAGTCAAACACCCATCACATCTAAGGGCAAAATTGGAAAGTGACCCTTTAATGAACCAAAAAAACTAAAATAATACAACTTTCTTAAAGAATGTGCAAAATAGAAGTGGACACTTATTATGGGACGGAGGGAGTATTAATTTTTGAAATTAATATGTAATGTTTAGTACACTGTTTGGGACTCTAAGAAATTTTTGTGTGTGTGTGTGTGTGTGTGTAAATTATCATGCATTTTGTGGTATTTTTTAGCATGTAATTTATGTTTATGAGCATTGATTCAATTGCTTATAATAACCAAAATATATTATTAATTTTTTTAATTAATAAGGGACATATAGGGAATTGTTTTGAGATCATACAAAAATTTGCGGGATCCATAGATAATTTTTTGGTAAATTATCCAAATCATATTAATATTGTAGAGCATATGATTATGTGTTTTTCTGCACGTACTAAATTGCTTAAAATATTTTTGTTCATTATTAATTTATAGAATTAACACAATGTGTTTTAGTACACGATTTGAGAAAATTATTTAGTGTTTTTTTTTTTCTAATTTTTGGGGATATATTTTAGAGCATGTATCGTGATATGTACACAATATTAAATGCTTAAAATATAGCAGATAAATGTGTTAATTCTTGAAATTAATGAATAGTATTTTGTACACCAGTTGGGGACTTGAGAAATTTTTATGTCAATTATCTCATATTTCTTTTGGTATTTTAGAGCATAAAATTTATGCTTATGGACATTGTTTCAATTGCTTAAAATAATTAAAATAGATTATTAATTTTTGACATTAATGTAGGGTGTTTAAAACACTATATTGGACCACTGAAATCTCTTGGAGGTTAATTCCTTTAAAATTTTGTATTTTTTTTTTTTGGAATTAACATGTAATAGTTAAATACATTTAACTAGATCAATTTAATTTGTTAAATTGGTTGATAATTGTTTTTTTGGGGGGACTCCAATAAAATTCTAGAAATTTTTATTTATAATGAAAATTTTAGTTTTTCAGTTACTTAAATTTTAAAGTAAATTAGAGAACTTTACCACTACAAAGCAAAAAGAAATTTAAGAGAAAAATTAGTAGAGGTTATGAAAAAGACTAAGAATAATGCTAGATGCACAAACAAAATGCACAACTAAATGCACAACTTGCTTAAAATTATTGGACCTCGTGCTGAAAAGTCTGTACACACAAAAAGACAAAAAAAAAAAAAAAAGGTATACAACTTTTTCAGCACGAGGTCCAACAATTTTAAGCAGGTTGTGCATTTAGTTGTGCATTTTTTGTGTGCATCTAGCAATACTCAAAGACTAAGCAACGAAGATTGGGGCTCTTACTCAAACTCATCGTCAGTATTCGTCATTGAATTACTTGACACTTAACCAAACTTCCACATGTTTTTCACTAGACAGTAGGTCAAGAAAAATGTGTAAGATTGGTTCAAGTATTTTATGGGAGTAAAAAAAGAAAAGAAAAGGAAACACCAAACAGAAACATAACATGATTTAGAACTTATAACAGCAGTCATCTATCTTTAAGTGAACCAAATTGGAATTCAAAAGAATTGGGAACCACAATCATTGCAATCTGCAGATGGAAATGCATATTAAAGTAAAAGAAAGCACTGATATAAAAGAACATGATCCCAGTGCGCATGCGTAATAAACTTTAACTACAAGTCTACAACTATAATTTGACAATGCAACTATACTTGAAAAGTCACATTGATGCAAAATCATATTTGCGTGTCTAAGTTTTTGCATCACAATTGGTCCATTATCAATATTCAATTTTTTTTTTTTTGTTGCTAAAGGCAGACTTTATTGCAAATCAAGAAACAAAAGGGCCAAACATGCCCCTATGATTGCTATTCTCTAAAACAATATGGGGAATGCAGTCAATTGGGATGTGACCCGCAAAATTACAAGAAACAAAAGAAAAGGCCTATTGGGCAACATTGTGCGCAAAACAGTAAGCAGCTCTAACCACTTTAGCAACTTGCCAAAACTCAAAGGAACTACTAAGAAACTTCCTACAATCCAGAATAATAGACTCAATAGCCCACTCCGGTTCAGACGTCTAGTCAAGAAGGGGCAACAAACAAGGAGTGAGTCTCCTTCAAAAATAACCTTCTTGAGGCCTTGTCTACTGGCTTCATAAATGGCCATAACAGCAGCCCGAGCCTCAGCTTCGGTAAGGTCAATAACCTTGTCCTTCTTTGCCTGCACAAAAATGATGCTAGTTTTCTCATCCCTAGCAACAGCAACCAAAACTGCTTCATTGTCCCGGATTGCAACATCAAAGTTTATTTTGACCCAGCCTTGTGGGGGAGGCGTCCATCCCTTCTTCAGTGTACGAGACGATTGTGATAGTCGTCTCTGAGCATTCCAATGATCGATTGCCAAGGAGTCCAGTTGAACTTTCCATTGAGGAGAATCCACCAAAACATTCTGAAAGAGCATCTTGTTTCTGAGGAGCCAAGTTCGCTCCAAAACAAGAGCAGAAAAAATTGAGAAATCTCTGGCCTCTGCCTGATCTATCCCGATTGAAGGGGTTGGATTCAAACATTCGAGAATCCAATTTTTGATACCTTTACACGCAAATGCAAAGCAGTCCAAAGGCCATCTGGAGGACCTCCAGGTAAACTTTGAGACAATGCACTCTAAAAAAAAGGTGCTCAAGAGTTTCAATTGAGCTACCACAGAGAACACAGTTAAGATTATCCAGAGGAACACGAGCTGCGAGCTCAGATTTTGTTGCCAAAGCTTTAGAAGCAGTCTTCCATCAAAAAACCTTATGGCGCTGGTGGATTTTTGCTTTCCAAAGGAGCTTCCACAGCTTGAGGGACGAAGGGTTGTTCACAGAGAACCTTTGCTTCTGATCCATGAGATAAGCGGACTTAACTGAAAAACAACCTTTTCTATCAGGGACCCAAATCATTCTGTCTTCCGTTCTACCAGTGGGCATGTCAATCCGTAGGATAGCTTTGACTGTGTCATCCAAAAAATTTTGATGAAGAAGAGTTAAATTCCAAGCTCTCCCAGATTCCAAAGTGAGTTCTGAAAAACCTTATGAAAAGGAGGAGTGGCTTCCAATTTACACACAGGTTTGAAGTCGGGACGTTCAGGGATCCACGGGTCTTCCCAAATATTTGTGTTGTAACAACCTGCATTTCCATTTAATTCTAAATTTCATTTTCGTATTTAATTTGTAATTGCATTGTCATATTTAATTTCATCTGGTATTGACTGTTTCATTTAAATTACATTTCTCATGTTCTAAATTTTATTCCTTGAATTATTGCTAGCTAAGAATTCTATTGGGGTAAATTGCAATTTTTACAAAAGTTAGTAATACCTGTGTGGATTTCAAAATCTGTATTTCAAAACGGTGGAAATGTTCCCTTTTTATTTCAAGCTGTATTTTTATGAAACCAGAAAATCACTTCCTACGTTAAAATGAATTTTCTGTATTTTTGTGGTGAACGCCGCGCCACCAAAATATCAGTTTACTTTCAAAACTGTCCGCGTTGTGCTAAACTTGCACAGTTTTTGGACATGACGTAAAGTTTGACATGACTCATGCTTTATTTCTATTAATGGCAAGTGATCATTGGCTTAGGCCTTGTTTGGCAATGCTTTGTTTGTGTGTGTATTGTTGTGCCAAAAGCTGGGTTTGCCAAACACCTTCACATTGACCCCTATGAACCTATTTGGCCCCTACTCTAATTCACAGCAATTCTATACATCCATATACGTATTTGCATTTGGGTATATTAGATATTGTAAAAGAAAAGGATTTTGTGGAGTAAACTTGGTTGAACTTGGAGCCCAAGTTCTTCAATACAATCTTCTATATATAACTCATACACTCTCATACACCCTCTTCACAATACACACATTCTTAAAGACTGAAAACACAGAGGATAAGAGAGAGCTTGAGAGTTTAATTTTTCTGGAAAGAGAAACTACACAACTCCATAACCAAACTTGAGTATTGGATTCTTGTATTTCCATTCTTTCTCAACAATTACTTCCCTCTCTTATCTAAGTGAGTATTTCAAACTCACTCTTAATGTAAAAGTCATGTCTATTTACTGTTTATATGTGTGCATTTGTAACTACTATTGCTAATTTCGTCCATGGAAGCTTGAGCTTCAAAATCATGATTTTTCAAACCTTAACCAAAACTTGTTTTTAGAGTTGATTATGAAAGATTATACCTCATTGATGATATGTCTGAAGTTTTAGAACACAATTCGTTCACATGAGAAAGTATATTAGAAAATAAGTTTTGACATGCTTTAGTTTTTCATGAAATTGGAGAGTTATAATTTGAATCATGTTAAATTGATGATGGATTCTTAATCCTTGTGAAAAACCGAAGAGATCCATATATTATATGTCCTATACACTTTAGAATTGCAAAATGGGTCAATTTGGACCCCTTAAGCTGAAACAGAGCAGTTTCTGCGGGGAAGAAGAAGCCTCAGTAAAAACTCGCGCCACGATCGCGCGCGCGAAGATCGCGCGAGCGGCCCGCGCGAGCGACCTTTCGCGCGAGCTGCCCGCGCGCGCGATCCTAGTTTCCACAGGCAGACAGAAGAGTTTTATTATAAAAAAATGAAGATTAGACAGGTCGCGCGAGAAACCCTTCGCGCGAGCCTTGCTTCCCCAGGCAGACAGAAAAGTTTATATATAAAAGGAAAATTAGGCATATCGCGCGAGCGGCCCCCGCGCGCGACCTCTGGCAGATTCTGATTTTTGTCTGTTTTGTATTTAGGGACTGTTTGGTTCAACTTTTAAGTACTGTTACGGTTCTGTTTGGGAGTTTTATTAATACAGAATGCTATTAGTTATGCTTGAAATGATTTAGGCAATGAATTGCAAGTTATTAATCTCCGTACGCATGTCGTATTTATATTTCAGTGAATTGCCGCATGTTTAAGGTTCATGACATACATGTGGGGTCAGTGGTACATGCATGTGGGTGTCAGTCAGTGTGGAAAGAGTAATGGTAGTGTGGAAAGAGTATGAGTTTGAGTTTGTGGTTGTAGTTTGTGGTTGTGGTTGTGGCTGTGGCTGTGGTTGTGGTTGTGGTTGTGGTTGAGATTGTGGCGAGGGTATCTTTGAAATGCGACGGTGGCAAATATGGACACTCCCTGACGCCCATGGAAGCGTTAAAGTGTGTGAAGCCGAACTCGGACATTCCCTGGCACCCATGGTAGTGCTAAAGTGTGGCCTATGGACACTCCCTGATACTCGAGTCTGGACACTGCGTGAGGGGTTGCCCCGGTATTTGCATGGCGGTTAGGGTATTCAAAGTGTGAGGCAATGGACACTCACTGGTACCCCGGACCAAAGTGTGAGGCAAACTGGACACTCCCTGGCGCCCCGTTGCTAAAGTGTGGCTATATTAGTGTTTCAAAGATACCAGGAGTAAGATAGTGGGTTGTTGTGGCTGTCGAGAGAAAAGAGTCGGCAAGATGAGTGTGGTGCATTGTCTCATTACACGAGTATCTGTTTTTATGAATGAACGACCTTTAATATATTCCTTGTTGTTTTATAAATGAATTCTTCCTGCGGTTTAACTATTGATTTATACAAATTGAAAATTAGAAAATGGTAAATGAGTATGTTTTACATTTAAAGTCATGTTTTTAATACTCACCAGCTTCTTGAAGCTGACGACGTTGATGCGTCCTGGACATTCGTGTTCAGGCTTTTCAGGTTATGATCAGGAAGGACCTTACGACTACGCTAATTGAGAATGGCTGCTTTTGGAATGAGAAAACCGTTTATTGATTATATGTTTTAAGTTATGAACTGTTTTGTTTTATAAGGATGACTGTAACAGACACTAAGTTATTGTTTTATTTTAAAGCGGTCTGTGCCTTAGTTGACCCCGTATCATAAGATGTAATAAGTTAGAAAATTTTATAAGCCTTGATTGCTTTACTCTGATTATTATGTTTGTTTGTTCGACGTTTGGGACGGAATCGATCCTTCAAACTGTCGCGACCTACGGGTCCATAAAGGAAATTAAACGCTTTCCTTATTTATGCTACGTCGGGGCGTGACATGTGTTGTTCCCCAATTCTATAAGCACACAAGCTCCCTTTGAGAGGGTTGGAATGGACTTGGAAATGCCTTACCAAACCCAAGAAGAGTTTAGTTTCTTACCGACATCAAATAACTTAGAATTGTGAAGATATTTTCCCTTAGCAATTTGAACCTACGGAAGATCTTTATTAGCCAGGATTTGTCATCCAAGTTTCAATAAGAGTGCATTATTGTAGTCCTTCATACGACGAAGCCCTAAACCTCCGCAGTATTTAGGAACACAGATGGAATCCCACGCTTTGATGCAAAGTCCCTTTTTACTTCCTCAGAATGGCCCCACCAAAACCTTCAAAATAAGCTATCCAACTTATTGCAAATAGAGGCTGGGAAGGGAAAAATGGACATGGAGTACACCGGAATAGCTTGAGCAACGGTCCTAATTAAAGTACATCTGGCCGCATTTGATAAAATGGTAGATTTCTAGCCTTGTAATCTCCTTTGGACTTTATCAATAATCCCTGCAAGGGTTTGACCTTTAGATCCATGGACCAAGAGAGGCAACCTCAAATATTTAGTGTCAAGCATGGCCTTTTTAAAGCCCAATTCCCTTCTAATAGCCCGAAAAACATTGAGACACACATTTTTGCTGAGAAGGATCATGGATTTTGAAAGGTTAATCTTTTGCCCCGACCAACTACCGAACATTGAAATGCACTCGAGGATATTAGTTGCTTCATCTGGCTTTGCTCTACTAAACACAATAAGGTCATCTGCGAACATGAGGTGATGTATTGAAGAACATTGTCTAGCCGCTTTAATGCCTCTAATATTACCATGATCTGCCTCTCTGTGAATTAGTCAGGACACGATATCAGAGCATAAGATGAACAGAAAAGGGGAAAGAGGGTCTCCTTGATGAAGCCCTCTTTCCAGTTTGAAATAACCTTTCGGAAGCCCGTTGATAAGAATGTAGAAGGAGACTGTGGAAATGCATTGATTAATCCAATCACACCAAGTATTAGAAAAACCGAAACACTTAAGAACTTTGATGAGAAAAGACCACTCAATTATATCATACGCCTTTTCTATATCAAACTTTATGGCCATAAGCCCACCTTTGCCTTTTTTGTTCTTCATCGAATGTATTATTTCTTGGGCTATGATACTGTTGTCATGGATAACCCTCCCTGGTACAAAAGCTGATTGCATAGGGAATATGATTTTATAAAGGAAAGGTTTCAGCATGTTCGCTAAGATTTTGGAGATAGCCTTATAAATCACATTACAGAGACTTATAGGTCTAAATTGATTAACATTCACAGGACTTTCCACTTTCGGAACGAGGGCAATATTGGTATGGTTAAGATTTTTGAGCATATGCCCCCCCAAAAAGAAACCAGAGATAGTCTTAATAACATCACTTTTAACGATTTTCCAAAAGGTTTTATAAAAAATGGCTGACATACCATCGGGACCCAAAGCTTTGGTAAAACCTATTTGGAAAATTGTATTTTTGATCTCATCTTCGTCCGGAACAGAGTAGAGCTTTGTGTTATCTTCATGGGTGATAAGTCTTTCAGTGAGCCCATCAAGGTCCTCGGGGAAGTCAGGCTTAGAGGACTGGAGTGTGGAATGGAGTTTGGAAATAAAGGCTTCACTAATATCATCAGGGTCATCAGTCCACTTCCCATTCTCAAGTTTCAAAAGATCAATTGCATTTCTCCTACGACGCGTAGTTGTAGAGATATGGAAGAAACGGGTACTCTTGTCACCCTCCTCAAGCCAATTGACTCTGGTTTTTTGTTTCCAAAGAATTTCTTCGCTCTTCAAACTTTTATTCAGTTCTAAATTTAGAGCTAGAATACTGTTGGAGTTCTCCCTTGATGGATCTTGTGCTTGCAGGTGTTCAATGGCCTTCTTAGCTTCTATGATCCAGGTTTGAACTTTACCAAAGTGATCTCTATTCCACGCAATAAGTGCAACTCTCACTGCCTTAAGTTTTTGACACAGACGATAGGCCAGAGAGCCATTTGTGGGAGTGGAACGCCATACTTGCTCGATCACCCGTTCATAACTATCGTCCAGAATCTACATAGCCTCAAATTTGAAATAGTTTGGATTTCTGAATCTTTCCCCAACAGTATTCAGAATAATAGGAGAATGATTAAAGTTAATGCGAGGGAGGTTACGAACAGTAGCCCTCGGGAATTGCTTACGCCATTGGATGTTTGCTATGCCTCTATCCAGTCTTTGACGGATATTGGCCCCACAGTTTCTCCCGTTATCCCAAGTGTATCTGTTTCCATAACATCCCAGATCAATGAGGCTATTAGCATTTAAGAAATTTAACAAACCATTGGACAGCGAGGAATTGAAAGTTGAGAGAGCATAGCCCAGAATGCATCTTCTAATCAGAAACGAAAGTGAAGTCAAGGAAAATGGAGTCGGTATTGAAACGCTTTGGTTTCCATAATCTTGTTACTGTCTCTGCCTCTAATAAGGCTGGGGGCTTCTGCATGGCTTGGAAAAATGGTGTTGATTTAGTAATTTCAACGACTAATAAGAACATGATTGTTGCTAAGGTCTTTTCTGACCTGCCTTCAATACCATGAGTGTTGACGGCAGTTTATGGTCCTCCCTACTGGAGGGATAAGTCCCAGTTCTGGAGTAATATGAATACGATTGTTGAAGATTTTGATGGCCCGTGGGTTTTCTTTGGTGACTTTAATTGTATCATCTCGCAACAATATTCAATTAATACAACAGCTATGCTACCTTGATTCGAGACGGGTTCAAAAGGTTGGTTGGATTGGATATGGGAAATCAATTGACTTTTGGTACAATGTTTAGATGGGGGACTGGAGGGTAGCCAACTCAAGATCCTGTTCCCCACATTGAAGACGGGCTGGGGGCTATAGCTGAGTTATTTGGTAGATGGGTACATATATGGATCGAGGGTGGATTTGGGATATCACTCTTGAGGCGTAATCTGATGGGATGATGGCCAAAATCTTATGGAGCTACTCAACAATTAAAGTTGTTCTAAATATCACAAAAGAAGACTGAATGTGCTGGCGATTCGAGGTTAATGGGGGTGGGGGGGGGGGGGGGGGGGTTTAGTAGTAGTAGTTTTTTGTAGCTTAATGATCAATGTCCCATGTTTAAGCTAAATGTGTTTGCATTGCTTAATCTATGAGATTTCGCCTAGTGCATATATGTGCCAGTAGTGCAACTACATAGTGAATATGTAGCCTGGCCTGGCCCTTAAAAGGTTTTGCTACATCCATGTTTCATTTGAAGTTGTAATACGTGCAACCCACTAGCCGAGCCATGCAATTGGGCTGACTTGGTCAAGCCAGTGTAGCTCCACTACCTCCATATATTGCATTAGTTTAAGACCACTTTGCATTCAATAGTTGTTTGGCCACGTGCCTAGTAAATAGGCATTAGTAGTTTACACGTTGCATGTAAATAGGCCTAGGTAGCTCATACATTTTTCATCAGTTCTACTTTGCATGCATGAGAAATAATGTAAGGCTAGCTATATATAGCCGGTTCATGTACTTGTTAGGACTATGAATGAATTATCTTCCAATTATGTCTCTCACTCTCTCTAGCTTTGGCTTTTTCTTCTCTCTCTAATGAACGTTTCTCTCTCTATCTTCTTACGTTTTTGGGTCTTGCCCATAACGGTGCTATTTTCTTTCTCTCTCTCTTTACAATTTTATGCAATTTGATTTTAACCGTATAAGTGGTATCAGAGCCGCAAGATCTTGTGGCTATGGGTTCTACCTCTGAGATTGTTGCATCAATTGAAGATGATTTGAGGAAGGTGATGTTGATGCTTCAAAGATCAAGAGAAGCATATCATCGTCTCGTCGACGATTTTCAATAACTCAAACTCATGTTTCAAAAGGTGCCGGTGGCTAAGAAGGCAACCACATGGAAGCCAAAACGAGCCGAACGAAAGAAACGTGTGCAACTGAAAATGAACAAAACGTCATTAAAGACGAAAGACGCAACCACGTGGAAAAGGTTCACGCCACATGTTTCACGTTGTTGTCGCCGGTTGAATTTCTGTCGACTTCTTCCACTCAAATTCGGATGTAAGAAATGAGTGTCATTGTAGACGAAAGAGGCACCCAAGTGCAAGAGGTTCACGGCACAAGGTTCACGTCATTGTCATTGGTTCTGTTTCCGTCGACTTGTCTGTCGTCAAATCTCTCGCCACTGCCGCCACATTCATATCAAGCCAAAAAATTTGAGTGTCTTTCTTTGCATGATTGGCAAATAATGAGAAATTAGGACCCTGAAGGAGAAGGTTGTACAATGACCTTGAGGGCAAGGTCATTCTAAGGGGGATGGATTAATATTGCAATCCACTAGCCGAGCCATGCAATTGGGCTGACTTGGTCAAGCCAGTGTAGCTCCACTACCTCCATATATTGCATTAGTTTAGGACCACTTTGCATTCAGTAGTTATTTGGCCACATGCCTTGTAAATAGGCATTAGTAGTTTACACGTTGCATGTAAATAGGCCTAGGTAGTTCATGCATTTTTCATCAGTTCTACTTTGCATGCATGGAAAATAATGTAAGGCTATATATAGCCGGTTCATGTACTTGTTAGGATTATGAATGAATTATCTTCCAATTATGTCTTTCACTCTCTCTAGCTTCAGCTTTTTCTTCTCTCTCTAATGAACGTTTTTCTCTCTATCTTCTTATGTTTTTGGGTCTTGCCCATAACGGTGCTCTCTTCTCTCTCTCTCTCTCTCTCTCTCTCTCTCTCTCTCTTTACAATTTTATGCAATTCGATTTTAACCGTATCAAGTTGGTAGTGTGGTAAGCTAATCTCATATTTAGAATTATTGCAGTTAATAAATTTCAAGGTCGAATTGCTAATTTCTTCTCCCCCTCTCTTAATTAATGCACTACAAATTAATATTTGTCTCCTCCTATTGGTTGATGAATAATTGGTAAAACTTTTACTAAGACTTGGGAATAACTTTAGTCTCTTAATAATTGGTATTTGCCTACCGAAGTATATTATGTTTAAAGAGGATAGTGTTCAGCACTCGTTTTTTTTGATACTGTGATTCATGGGTTCACTAGATAGACAATAATTTGATGGCAGCAGCTAATTCTCCAAATTACAGAGCATAATGACATATTCTCTTTAGCGCGCATTAGCAATTGAGATAATTCCGCCTTACATAACAATAAGGTATCATCAGCATATATTGTAATTAATTAGTATGATAGCTAAATTTAATTAAATTGTTTCCAATGTTATTTTCCTTCTATCATCCCCTCGTCCCTGGCTTAATTTATACATTAACTAACATATGCCTAATATTGAAAAGAAATGGTGATAAGGGTTCCCCCTGCCTAAGTCACCCCTTCTCATGGGGAATTCTCTCGATGGTGACTGAGCCATTAACAAGAACTGTTGACATTGTTGCTGTTGAGATACATTCAGGTATCCATCGATGACCAAATTAATCGCTTACTGCTTGTATGAGTTCTTTTTGTGTGATGTATGAGATATCCTTAATTCTAGCCACTGAGCCATGAACTCTCGAGATCCCAGCATGTGATACCCTTTAGTCCTGCTCCTGACTAAGGGTACTTGTGTGTGACAATGTTTGAGACATGGAGCCTTTAGTCTGTTAGAGGCCATGTAGGTTGGAGGCCTCAGTGATGGAGATGACTACTCCTTTGGTGATGTTGCCACCAAAGTATGTGGAGTATTGGAGGTGGAGTTATCTGAGGCAATGGGGGATCCTCACAAGGTGAGAGGAGTTCTGGGGTGGAGACAAGCTCGCCCGCTTGTGTCACCTCTAAGGGAGAGCGTATTTGCTCGTTGCTTCCCTCTTCAGGGGGAGAGTGCGTTCGTGCCACCTTGGGTTGTGTCCACGGTGGACATATAACTAAGACTAATTAGGAGTAATTAGGCGTTGTTCATGAAAACACGTGGTGGTAAGGTGTCGTAGCTTATTGCTATATGGCAAGCCTGGAGTATGTACCTACACTGCCCATGCATGCATCTGATATAGCTAGATTCTAAGAACTCCTAGCTGACGCTGTTGTAAGCTTTCTCAAAATCTAGCTTCTTGAGCATCAACCCTCCTCTGGACTGTAGGCAAGTTGTCAAGAATTTGCCTTCCTTTGATGAATAAAGCTGATTGGATGGGATTAATTAACTCATTTTTACGACCTTCTTGTGCCCTATTAGCTATAGCCAAGGTTTTGGCCAATAGTTTGTACAAACATCCAACTAGACTGATGGTCCTGAAATCGATCACTAATGAAAACATGATTAGTACGTAATTTTAGAAATTAAAGAGATGAATGTTGAATTGATACCCTTTGCCAGTTTGGTGCCGTTCGAATGGAAATCAAAGAAAAATGCCATAACTCTCTGTTTGTCGTCCCCGACCTTCAGCCATTTTTGGAAAAGTGATCGAACACTCTTTATTTCCCAGCAATTTCCACAATTTCCTTGGGTATTTGTTGTGTGGGAATATCTTTGAAAACTAAAGAATGAATGTATTGGTTCACCAGTCGAGACAAGTCAAAATTAAATTCTATTGTTTATATTTTCTATTGTCTTCATAACTCTGGTATATAAAAATTCCTTTGTCAAAAAAATTTATTTTTAATTTTGTCAAATGGTTTTCAAGGGTTCATTTTTGTTTTGTCGTTAATCAAACTTTATATTAGGTGGTTGCAATATATTTGTGAGGAGGTGAAATTTTCAAAGACTTCTAATCTGTTGGTTCTTTATAAGTTCATTTTTCCTCATATCATACGATTTACATGATTGAGTTCTCATGACTACACTGTGAATTGTGTTGAAACATGATAGCAAATTCTTAGAAATTTTTAGAACTATCTAGAATATTTGAATTATTCTAGAGTTGTGCGGTTTCTAGAATATTCTAGAATAATCTAAAGACAAAGTCATATGTATCTAGAATATTTTTAAAATTATCTAAGAATTACTCATTCCGTCCCATATTTTGAGTCCACCTTTGGGAACTCAGCTTATTAAGAGGATAAAAAGAACTACACTTATTTTCCACAATTGTCCTAATCATTACAACAACTTTTTTAGTTTTGTGTTAGTGTAGATTTCAAAGAAGGTTAGTTTTGGAAAGTAAGTAAAACTTATATATCAATTTAGGAAAGTGGACACTAATTTTGGGACATCCCAAAATAGAACACATGACTCAAAATATGGGACGGAGGGAGTAGCTAGAATCTAGATTAGGAACTATCTAGAATATTCCTAGAATTAGCTAGATTATGTATTACCTTGATCTTTCGAGTGGAGAGATCAAGGGTCGATTCCCTTTGGGGAATTTCTTGCCCCCTATATTGGTGCATTCAGTCGGATTGAGTGGCCCTTGTTGGGCTTTGCTATAGGCCATTGAGAGGTTGTGGGGTGGGGTTGGGTTGGGTTAGGTTTATGTGCATGTGTGGGGTATGTGTGCATTATATCCAGCCGTGATCGATGTAAGATTCAAAAAAAAAAAAAAAATTCTAGAAGAGTCAAGACATTAATTAAGTATCCTATAAATAGATGTAACTTATGTAAGCAAGTCATTTTGCATGTGAATTAATGGAAGACAATTCCAATCAATTCTTTCATCTCCCATACTAGTACTAGCTTTACAACCATTCTATTAGTAACCTATACCAATCACCAACTATTCCGCACAAATACCTTATAAACTATTCCACACAAACTAAGGTGTAGAGCACCCCAAAAATCAACAAATTGTTTGCCCTCAATAAGTCCCACATGTGTTCGATCTTTTAAAAAATTTTGCAATGGGTTATAAATTAATGTGCCAAATATTCAACTTGTTTTGACATGGGATTGACTAAATTGTATTGTATATGAAATGTAAAGATGTCGTTTGTGATAGTCAACAAATAGAAAGTTGAAATTGGTAATACATGTGATATCATCCAAATTAATTTTCGTTGAGAAGCAATATTATATATGCTATTAATCAAACTTGCTTACCATCGTATCTTCTTTAGCCAAAAGTGGAGGAATGGCAAGAAAGATAGTGTATCTCAGTCTACAAGTTCTAACGAATTTGTTTTGCAGTGTAAGTTTGGAGCTCAACTAATTTTGCAAGAATAATTTGTGAAGTATTCAAGAAGTTGTGAAGGAAGGAAGGCTATTTTGAATTGTGAAAAGAAGGAAAATGTGGGGGTAAAATTTAAGAGAAGGAAATTGGCTACTAGCTTGTTAAAAGCCTACCCAATGAGGGTATATATGAGAATTTGACCATGGTCAATCTATTAGGTCTAGCGTTGAGGCTAGATGCGCATTTACGAAAAGTAAAATAAATTAAGGACTAGCACGAAGACTAGTTCCATAGTCGTCGATGGAGATGAGTTTAAGCCTGCAAGGGAGTCACCTAGGGAAGCAACTCAATTAACCTTTGTGAATATTAGGGTCCCCGTGAAGGAGACCCCGTGAAACAATCTATAATATTGTGTGACTCATGTTTTAGCGCGTTATATAAGGAGATATATCTTATAAGATTCTCCGACTCTAAGACAATGTGGTGTGTTTTGTGGCGGATGACGTTTAAGAAAGATTTTTTTCTTGAATGAGCCCACAGCAAGAACTCCCTTGTAGGATATAGGTTACATATATCCTTGGAGAACTCACCTAATTAGGAGCTATCATGAGGCCGCGATCATGGTGGTTGGGCTGTCCCTTATCGATTGCATGGCCATTAATAGCACCAACTGCGAACTAATTAAGTCATGTATATATCGGTACTGTGTGTGTGGTATATTGAAATCTGGTTCTAAGAATCTAGTTCCAGGTGAATAGTTCACTATGGTTCTTCATATGGAAACAATCAACAATAAGTGATCGAGGTTCCAATCTAGAAGGCACCTACACCTATTGCACGGTAAAAGTTGCCCAAACTTTGTATTAATTTGTATGTCTAAATTTTATTTGGATTGCTAATTAAAAACTTGTTGGGGATTGTTAGACATATTTCTTAGGTTTTTAAAACTCCATTATAATTTAAGTTACAATATTTATTTTGTCTTTAAATTTTTTACTTTTTGTTGAATTTCGTTACTTGTTTTATTGTTTTATTACTATGTTAATGGTCAATTATATTCGCGTAAGATCAATTATATATTGAGTTTTTGGGGCAATTCGAAAAAGACTAGTTCACCCCAACTCCCGGTACATGAACCCTGAGGATAGAAGAACTGTTTGTGATATTGGGTTAACATCTTGGAGCTGCTAATTACCCCATAAGAACCTTCACGTGAGGAAGCAAAGTTGCTTTAAGACAATGATACTACTATGCCTCTCAATATCACTTATCATATTATTCCTATACTTTTCGATTATTGTGTTTTACATTTTACGCCTTGATCAGTTATAGTATTTTATAGAGTAACTCTTTGGACGCAAAAGAATTTCACAAAAACAATCTACATAAATTTTATGTGTCTATATCTCTTCTCTGTGGACACTACAGACACTGTGGACCCCACTAAGAGAGGGATAAACACATTATGATTTATGTATATTATTTTTGTGAGATTCTTTTGTGCCCAAAGAGTTACTCTATTTTATATTATGCTTATATTATGCTTTTACATTGTTCATCTTGTGTCATGAATCATGATTTCTTAGACATGATTATATTTTTATTTTGCATCTTAATTCTAGTAAACGGTTAGTGTGCAAAATTAGCTTTTCCATAGTCATTAATTTTATAAAAGTTTCCGTACGTTTATAGGATCTTCATTTCTGTGGGTATCGCCGTATTGGTGATCACCTTAATATTGCTTACAGCTCAGGCTGTCTTAATTTCTCCGAGGTTTCGGTGCTGTTCGAAACAAGCACATGCAATGTTGACTCAATAAAATTAGCTTAATTATTTCTAACCATAAATCTTTTAGCTATAGTAACTATAGATATAGGGACAACAATATAAAGTTGAGCAAAATGATCATAAGTTAAGCAATATTTATGGTCCCCTAATAATTGTAAAATTTGACTTCCTCATAGTTCATGATCCAACAGCATACTTCTAGAAAGTAATTGTACCTCAAGAAACCTAAAGTAAATACCATTATCCACTACTTAATTCACTATACAACAAGCCCTATAAATCACCAAAGAAAAAAAGAAAAAAATAAATAAATTAAACTGTTGTATTTAATTTCAAAGGTTAAATATATAAAAGCGAGGATCAAAATTTGAATTAGGACAATTATTATTGTCCATATATCTGTATGCCAATATAGCACTCACATTTACCTCATCATATGGAAGTTCAGCACCTCAGAACCATAATTAATGTTGCAAGTTTAAATAATGAGTAAACACGCACACACACACACACGATGAAGCTTCTATAATCAGCTAATTACCTAAAAATTGGCATCAGGAAAACAAATTGAGAAAGAAAGCCATTCTTAGCTATTTTGAATGAAGTAGCTAGGAATTGAAAGATAAAAATTGCTCATGTTCTATTATTGTTGTAGTAATGAATGAATATATATATATATATATATATGCGAGGGTTTGTGAATCCTATCACCATTAATTAGAGTCGAGATAACCAAAAAAACTACTTCCTGGACAAATGAGAATTTTCCTTTGTAATTATTTTCTTGGTATGATGAGATCTAGAAGCGAATTAAATGATTTTCCGCTAAATTTAGAGATCATCGAATGAAACTGGAAATAACCTTTAAATTCAACAAAAACATCCATAAATTAATTCAGGAAAAAAATAATAATAAAACAAATGAAAGAGCGGGCTAGGCCTTTGTTTTCATGACTTTTCAATTTTGTTTCAACAATGAATAAAAAGACGATGAGATCAAACATGTCAAATCGATCCCCAAAAGAACATCGATAAAGCCTTAGTTTTGAGACAAGTACATAAGTTTTTTGATGGATCTGGTGCCATGAGAATTGAAGTCTATATATTAACATCAAAATAGAAACATCTCCACAAATTTCAACAGCTCCTGTCCTCAAGAACAACATTTATTTCCATACATACATATAGAACCTGATCTATCTACCTCCTATTGCTTCATAAACCACCAGCAAAAACAACATAATAACAATATTCAATACAACCAAGAGAGAGAGAGAGAGAGAGAGAGAGAGAGAGAGAGAGAGAGAGAGGTTATCATCATAGATTCTTGACATACCACCCCACATGTCATGGCATGATCAAACCATCTTCAATCACTAAAACTCAAGATCCAGAAAAGTACTTGCCTTAAACTCTTTAGGTTTTTAATGCACAAACAAAGAAACCCATATTGGTTTATTAGTAAAAGCTCTCAAAAGTGTAACTATGTTGTTGATAACATATTTGTTTGATCTAGCAAACAATCGGACCGATATGCTTCCATTCCCCTAGAGAGAGAAGAGAAAAGAAGAAGAAGAAGAAAGTGATGGTGAATCTGTTTCATAGTGGACATGAAAAATAGGGTTTCTTCTTCTTCAATGAACCCATCTTCTTGATTTTTCTCAAACCTTCTCTCTCTTCCTCCTTTTCTTCCTTATTCTGATCTTTGAGGTTGTTGATGGTTTGGGTTTGGTTGGTAGATAGTAAAAGATGGTGTGGTAATGATAAAAGTGACAGACTAATGATGAAGGAGAGAGGGTAGAGAACATGATGATTGCTGGAGGGTGTGTTGCGTTGAGCAAAGGGCTAAAAATACAAAGTAAAGAGGGGGCTCAAATTCTCACAAGGGTTCATTGTGTTCTTGTAATTACTTCCCTCATATGGAGACAATTATCATGAAGCCCATGGCCACCTTCCTTTTTCCTCACTCTTACCTCAGAGAAACTTCCTACCCTTCTTCCCCTACCGCACACACTGAGAGAGAGAGAGAGAGAGAGGGAGAGAGAGAGAGAGTAGGGTAGAAATAATAAGAGGGCTAGGATGCGAGATGTTAAGATTTAGGAGACATCGTCCATTAGATCGTGACACCGAGTCATTATGCAGTTGTGACGTTTCAATAATATGGGTTTATGTGGACAAGTATTTCCTGACTTCATGCAACATATTATATATGTCTCTACTACTTGTCACGTGTCTCCTATTTTTAAAAATCTTTATGTGATTGTATATATATTAAGTTCATGACGTGGTAAGACGGCCTTAATTACAGAATAACTTCTCTAAATATATTGCAATACATTTGGCTTAATTATATTTACCTCTCTCTAGTTAGACATGTTTTCATTTGAACCCTTAGGCCATGTTTGGATGGCAGTAATCTTGATCGGGAATGGTCCCATTCCCATTCGTAAGATTACTATATTTGGGGCAACAATTTATTGGGATTTATAATTAGGTATTGTATTCGCACGGGATTTGAAATCCCAATAAAAGTGGGTATCTCAATATTCCCTTGATAAATGGTGGTATTATGATTCCCATTGCGATTAATAATTAGTCGTATTCAACAAAGAAAAAAAAATGTAATTTTAGGTATGTTATTACTATTACAATATGTAAATATTTATTATACATTTTTTTAAAAATATTTTAGGTATGTTATTACTATTACTATTACAATATGTAAATATTTAAATGTGACATGAAATGCATTTGACTTGTATATTATGGTAAGAAAGTGATAGATTGTTTGACCCAATTACCGACAATTGCCAAACAACAATATTGAATTCCTATGTTATTCAAAACTCCAGATCTCATTACCAGTAATAGGATACCCAGTGCCATCATTGATTACTTCCAACTAAACGAGGCCTTATAGTTTCAAATTGGGTGTCATTTTGGTCCCTGCAGTTTCAATTTTGTCAATTTTGTCTTTACAATTTCAATTTAGGTTCAATATAGTCCAATCATCAATTTTTCTTATAAATTATATATATATATATAGTTTTAGGTTTAATATAGGTCTGTAAAGTGTAATTTCTCTTAGTAAATTTACCATTATGCCTCTAATGATTCCTCACTTGTCCATCGCATGACCTATTTTTGTAAAAAAATGAATGAAATTTTTACGAATTAATTGACTACATTGAACCTATAGGGTCTAAAACGACATTACATCCAAACTACAGGGATATATATATAACGTGTAATTTAGCCTTCCAAATTTGACACTAAATCCTCAGTGGTAGTGTGCTAATTGCAAGTCCTAATTCCTTATGCGGTTAAATTTTAACTTGAAATGACAGAATTTATCCTTCATTCATTTTTAACTTTCCTTCTTTATATTATTAAACATGAAATTCGCCTCAACCACTTTTTTTTTCATTTCACATTTATCTTATATGGTGGGCAGCGGGTGGTGGTGGCGATATCAGGAAGAAATGACAGTGGAACAAAGAAAATGAAGAAAAAGTTGGGGAAAAAAAGTCTAATGGGGTCAAATTTTTTATATTTCAAATTTAAAAAATTTGGTCTAAAATTTTCCTGTCAAACATACTTGATCATTTTTATTTTGATGGAAAGTTTAACAATTTAGTCACCGCCATGGGACCAAGTGTCAATATCCTTAGAACTATGTGGGTAATGTGTTCACGAGGGAATGAAATATAATTACCCCTTTTCATTTTAACATATTAAAAACTGTTATTTTATCTTTTCTTTTCCTCTCATTATCTTTTTATTCGGAGAAAGGCTTAAAAGTTCGTATATATGTACATACATTGCTATTATGGTTTTTTTTTTGTTTTCGGGTGGAGGGTTGGTGGGATACCAAAAGAGCCCACACTAATGTAAAGAACATAGGCCATGCGGCCATGCCTACAAAAACTAACAGAGAAGCCACTGCAAAAACTTGAAACCAAACAAAAAGACAATTAACCAAGGAAACTTCGTGCTAAAACAGCAAATAAACAAAACAAAAAAAAAAATGAATAGCACCAAACTTAAGACACTATGCACATATGAATAACACAAAAATGAACCAGCAGCTATTCACACAAATTTAACTACAAAACAGGGCTCAAAAATTTTCTGTTGAAGATACCAAAAGCATCGAAGATTCGAAATCTTCTAGTTGCCATAGGATCTATCAATTCTCCTCTAGGAGATGCTGGTATCAACTTTTTTGAAGCAATAATGCTAGGCATACACACTTTTTGACACATTATGCTTTAAATGCATGTACCTTATGCTGTTTGAATTTTTCACACTTTTCTGTGCACCTCTCACACAACACACACAACACAGGGTACATGCATTTAAAGTTAGGTGTCAAAAAGTATGTAAAAACGCGTGTGGGTGTAATAGTGCTCTTTTTGAAATATAATTGGTCCATGTATGCATGCCAGTATTTTTATGTTAATGTTACGAGGGGAGGCCCAAGGGGGGCAAAAGGGGCAACCGTCATGGGCCACCAAAGCCTACTAAATTTTGAGAGCCCTCCAAAATTTGAAATTTTTTTTTTTTTTAGTACATGTGATAGTTTAGCCCAAATGTAGTCTAGCTCACCACAATTAAGTGTTCCAAACTCAATTTGACACTATACATTGTTGATAAATAGACCACAAACTCAATTTGACATAATATCTTATTGATAAATAGACCCCACTCGGGACCGGCCCTGAACATTACGTGAATCAATCATGTAATAAAATTTTAGTGTATTTAAGGGGAAAAAAAGTACAAAATAACGGTCCTTTTTCCTTTTCTCTATCTCAGACTTGCAATTGGTTTATTTACTCTTGATTTTGATAATGATGCAGCATTTACATATTTCTTTTTATTGAATAATTGAAAACACAACCTTTTTCCTCATTTTTTCTAGGGTCATAATAGTCATATATATATATATATATATATAAAACTCATCAAATGTAAGTATTTCAATAGGTTGAAAATTGAAATTCAGGACATTTGGAGCATCTAATCTAAGGAAAATTTTGGATATAGAAGTTTAGGCCGATGAGTATCTAATATCCGAAAACTATGTTTTTTTTTTTTTTTTTGCCACGAGCGGAATTCCCATTATCCAATCCCTCATTCGGCATAATCTAGGTTGTCAAAGAAACCTCAATGCGTGCAATTATTCACAAATCACAAGTTTTGTTAAGCTCAATTAATGTAGAAGCTATCCGATATTGGATACGAGTATAAAATCATGATAGATTTTATACAACATTGATTTTTGTTTGGTTCATGAATTTTATGAGAGAATAGAGGGAGAAAGGAAAACTAGTTAAAAAAACCAGTCCCATCCAATTTTCCATCTTCTCTCTCACTATATGTATATAATTTTGAGTGATTACATATGTCTCGACTTTTTTTTATAATTTCTTTCTTTTTCTATTTCCCCAATTTATTCTCTTACTAAAGTTCTTGTACTTGGTGTAGATGATGATGAAACCATATGTTGACTATGTCTTGTTTATGGTGGGGTGGTTTGATCAAGAAGCAAATTTTGAACTTAGACATGTGCATTTAAAATTTTAAATTAGCTATATATCCTTTATACGCCAACTTCACTTCGACAAAATCAAGTCTCAAACTCTTTTACATAAAATGTAATCATAAATGATGAACTCATCAACACAAATTGTTGAAGAAAAAAAAAAGGACGAATGAAAAAAAAATTAAAACATATAAACTCAGTCCTTAAGTGTCTCATTCCAGTAATTATATTGATAGTAAATGAGTAAAATGAGATTAGAATAGGACACAATAGAGGCCTGAGCGAGCAAAAATTGGTGAGCAAAAGTGCTCTCCATATAAACATAGAGTAATGCATGCTATGCTTCTCATATTTTTATCCCAAAAGTGCTTTCCATATGATGTGGCAGTGGAATCATGTCTAATATAGTGAGATCAGTTGAATTTTGATTGGAAGTAGACCTTCAACTTAACTATTTATACCTAACTTACCCTTCGCATTACAGGGCTTAGGACATTCTATTTGAATTTTAATCGGAAATTATTTACCTGACTCCACTGTCACATCATTTGAGAAGTACTTTTAGGATAAAAATGAGTGAAAGCATAATACTACTCATAAATATATGTGTGAGCCTGTTCATCACTTAAGTACATTACAAACAAGAAGTTCACATCATGTACTTTTTCTAATTTCTCGTAAAAGATTAGACCAAAGAGAATTTACTTTCTTTTTCTTTTTCTTTTCTTTTTCTTTATTTTTTTTCCCACTCCTCACTACTCCCTTAGTAACTTTTTGTTTTTTTTCCCACTCCTCACTACTCCCTTAGTAACTTTTTGTTTGACCGATGTAAAGTAACCACTTTTAATTCGTTTTCCATTTATTTCTTTTTAGGTTGCACCCACAGTTTGGTCGAGGGGCCAATTAGCTAGGGCACCCTATAATTACATACAGAGGAGTGCTGCTGTAATTTGAATGAAAAGGTAATAAAATGAACAAAAGAATCACCTTTTTGTTTTTTTATTTCCATCACAAGCTAAAGTCTACGCCATAATCCCTTTGTGACAATGTCTCGGTGGAAACCCAAATAATGGATTGATAAAGTTTAGGCTGTAAAAAAGAAGCTTAAAAAGGATTACCTGCATATATGGACTATTCTATATTATAATATCAAAAGCTTTAAAAAAAAAGCAAAGATTTCACCCGTTGATGGTGTCATTTTGTTTTATTTTTTGACATCACTTCAGTGTTGTCCCTTATGTCCTGTGCAACTGTGAGTTGCGCATTGCATAAAAGTGTTGTCCTCATTTTTTATTCTTCTTTTTTTTTTTTTTCCTTCCCTTTCTCCATAAATTACAAGATTAGTCAATATAAGAATTTGGAATGTTATTTAAGTCAAATGTGGCACACACATAAAAATGGGTAATGCTATGCACACATAAAATGTGAACATAAAAATTTAGGTCATTCATTTTGGTGGAATTCATACCTGCACACATGAGAACCACCAAAATAAATGACTTAGATCTTTATGTGCACATTTTATGTGCACGAATCATACTCTATAAAAATTGAGTTTGGTCTTAGTTACACTAATTGAGAAGATCGAACAAAGTATACATGCAATTTAGGAGGGAAGTGACAATCAAAGAGCAAACGTAACAAATTAAACGTGTCAATAATGGAGTTTGAGACGTTGTCCTACTTTCCTTCTCATTTTTGTATATACTAGGAGTATATATAAATTTTTATGGATATATATTATTTAGATACAGTACTACTTATTTAGAGCAACTTCCAACAATGCATGGAGCTAAGTGGAGAGCCATTTTGTAATCTTGGCCAAAATATGCTCTAGTGGTGGAGTCAAAACGGTAACCGTTTTGTATACTGCTAATTTGGGAGACCCAATTCTGTAACTCGTGGAAAGAACGAGAAATAGTGGGTAACTAAATTTGAAGAAAAAAAATCTTAACCGCTGAAATAAATGTAATTTTGCTCACTTTATTTATGTTCACCATTGTTCATCCAAGTCATTCATTGACTGGGTGAATGAGATCCTATCATTTTTTGGAAATCTGGTGCTTGTGCATAGTTTGGTTCTGGGCCTGGTAGGTCATCTACTACGGGGTAAAATGGGAATAAATTAATGGGAAAAAAAATGATAGGTCATACTCACCCACCTAATAAATGACTTATATGAGCAATGAGTGAGTAAAAATAGAACATTAATGAAATAATTAAGAGTAAAATTTGGGTGACAAATATTTTTTTCAAACACTTACAAACACATTCTATCTCTCTCCTGAGTGGCACTTTGGGGTCCGGATATATAACACCCACATTTGTGTTATTTCATTTGCATTACATTGTCATGTATGATAATGTGATATGGCGTGTCTTATAACACATGTTAGGTGAGTTTTGACTCACGAGTTGATTTGGGTGTCTGTATTAGAGAACCCTTTGAAACTGTTGTGATTGAGGATTTATTGTTTATGAAGTCTCTTCGAGTATGAGACGGTCACTGTAGAACATTTTAAATGTTTATCTGAAAATAAATGTTTACCTGTGTATTTCAATATCTGTATTATTTTATGTTTTCAAATTTATTTCTGTTGTTAGATTTAGTATTCTGGTGAGGACGAATGAACACGCTATTAATTTGGTAGGCTAATTAGCAACTTCGGAAACGTCATATAGAAATTCGCGTTTTAGCGACCAAATGAAACTTAGTCGAAAACCTTTATAATTTTGAGGTTTCACTCGTAAAGCTATGAATAAGCTGTATAGAAAGTTTCAGAGACTAATTAGGAGTTTTGAAAACTCGTGGGGAGGTAAACGTAATTCCCAAAAGAGTTGCCTATATATAGATAGAGATGGTTGAGATATTTTTCATAAGTTTAACCTAAAGCTTTAGAAAGGAGGCCAAAAGGGGGCTAGAGGGAGATTTTGTTGCTTCAAGCTTTGCGACGCCAAACGACGACCTTCCGTCAGTTTGTTTTCTCCCATATTTCACATTCGAGCTCCTCGAGGTAAGAGTTTCGTTTTGATACCTATTAGGGTCTGTTTGGCTAAGTTTTCTGAAAAGTTATTTTCTAGAATTTTTCATAAAAGTTGATAAATGGAATTCTGATCGATAGGAATTGTACTAGACTGATTTCTGCACGTTCTTTGTGCACGGGTTTCCTTCGGATCGTAGTTTAAGCGCGTAAATCGGAGGTGAGTGATTCAACTATGTTTTGGAATGATTTTTTGGCATGTATTCATGTTATGTTTGAATAGCATGTATTAATTCTTAGAGATATATTGTGTAGTTCATATTGGGCATTTATATTGATAAGTAGGCTCAATAGCACGGTGACATGTTTTGATTACCGCGAGCATGGTGATATGTATTTGAGCATGTTAAGTTGCTTATTTGGGTCAGAAGGAGCACGTGGTCACCGTGCCATTTTGTAGAGCCGATATAGGCATTAAGGTCGCACGATTGAAGAGAAGAATCGTGGGTCTTACCCTTTCGCGTGGACTTATTGGCGAGGAGTCGCGGATTGGGAGTATGGACGGGCACGTGAGTCTCCGGCGACTAGTATGAAATGTAGAGATGTAAATGCGGACATGTTTATCATTCATGTACATATGTTGTTTTATTCACTAAGTTTTAGCTTAAACAAATCGAAATATGTGTGATTATTCAAATAACCATTTCAGGTGTTAATGCTGGCGAGGAATCGCAGAAGTGAGCACGTGGGTTGGGAGTTCTCTTGGAAGGCAACTTCAATGTTAACTTTGTAGTTTTTGGACAATAGGATGATGTAATAAGACTTTTTATTGTTTTAACTTATGTTTAACTTCGTATGATAGAATGGATTTTAAACCATTGTAATAGTTAGTGACATGTTGTAATCCTGCTTTAGAATTGTTTTAATACAGCTAAGATTACTTTGGATTGAGTTTGGATTGAGTGGTTGATCATTGGTGTAAGTTAGAAAGCTTTTAAACTTGAAATTCTGCAGATTGGGCTGCTGCCAGGGGAGCAGTCGACTGGTCCTGTGTTCAGTCGACTGAACCCCTGTATCTGTTAGCTACTGCTTCTTATTATAGCAAAAGCAGTCGACTGGGCCCCGCCTCAGTCGACTGGACCCTCAGCCTCAGTCGACTGGAATTGCTATTAAACATTGTAAAAACTCCCTGCTTTCTCCCGTCGACTGAGCAGTCGACTGAACCTCTGGTTTTAAAATGTGTTTTGTTTTTCCGCTGCGTGTGTTCTTTAAACCTATTTTTGGGAACGTTAATGAATTGGTTTAGTCTCGGTGGCGTGCCACGGGCTCCGGTTCCGCTATTGTGGGACCGGACTATGACAGGATAATTTCAGTAGACCCCACAATACTATACAAGAGAGAGCTAAAATGTGTTTATAAGTATTTGTAGAAAGTGTTTGTCAATTTAATATTATTGATTAATTATTCCTCTATCATTGAAGCGCTTGAGAGTCGTTCATTAATTAAAACACTATTCGCGCAGTAAAATATTAGTAGTAGCTATTAACTATAGATGTTAAAAAAATTAACCAATTCAGGAATTCTAATAGAGAATTACCTACATACCTAGCATCATCTCATCTTAGGAATTTAGAGAAAGACCTCATTTCCTGTCTAGTATGTTTATGTTTACACAAAAATCAGTACTTGTCCTTTTGTCATTTAAAGTGATGTCCACTCATTTTCTTATTGTAATGATTATGGGTCCATTATAGGGAAAATAAAACTTAGGAGTATAACTTGTCAAATCGAATTATTTTTTGTTTTTGCTTATCCTGGAGGCGTAGGGACCAAACAGCCCTCATTATGTGCCCCATTCGCAAATTCATTACTCCTACAATTCTCCAGCATTAAATTTCTCCACTGCAACAATCAAAACAATTTGGCTCCTCTCAAGGGACACCAAAAATCTTAGATTCTTAAATAGACACTTACTATGAGATCCAAAGAATCATTAATATTTTCATGTTATGATGTCTCATTTTAACGGTTAATTTTAAGGGTAATATTTGGGGCACAAATAAATTTTACAAATACTAACATTCTTAGTCTATCTCTCTCTTGAATGGCACCATGATATCTCGTTTTAACAGTTAACATTAAGGGTAATACTTGGGGCACAAACAAATCGAATCCCACAGTCCCACCCAAGAGAGAGATAGACTGTAAGTATAAGTATTTATGAGATTTATTTGTGCCCCTAGCATTGTTGTAACTTGTAACTTTAAATCTCTATTGGTTAAGGACGCTATTGAAACTTTTATTTATTAAATGTCCCTCAGCTCAAGTCTTTTGTTTGTTTGAGTAAAACAACTCAAAACAAAAATTATGATTATTTGTGAAATTTTTACCGAATTGTTTCCTTGTTGGACCTTATGTTTAAAAAATACTTTAAAATAGACTAAACTCTAGTTACCCCTATTTTTTATTTTTTTTAAAAAGCAATTACCTCTATATTTTAACTATTCACTTTTCAAATTTATCCTTAATTATAACTAATTCTCCTACTTTTTATTTGATATGTGTGACATTTTGTTTTAAACTTTGAAGAAGGGTAAGAGTGAAAAGTTTAACTTTTTGCAATATTCAAAGGTTTATTAAATAGTTAGATTCTCCAAAAAAAGGTCTCTTAATTTGGATGGCTAAGACTTCCATACAACTAAAGTGGTTTGATTGTACGTATGGTACAATCAAAGTTTGGTTAGGAATGTTAAATTTGTGCATTTGGTAAGAGATGTTTATTCTTTGGTAAAAAAATGTTTGTACCCAAAATTATTTGTGATTTTGAGAGATACAAGCATCTACTGCCAAAAAACAAACATATCTTACCAAATATACAAATATTTCTTATCAAAACCACTTAGTTGTACCATACATCCAAACTACTTGGTTGTATGAAAGTTTTAGCCTAATTTGGATGGAGGAAGTACTTAATTTAATGGGTATCTCTTTAATTTATTGAGAAAAAGCAATGGTGATATCAGATCATCTGTATCATCTCACTAATACATAGAAATATGATAATCACACAACTATCTTTTTCATGAAATTATGATAAATGTGTCAAAACATGGAAATTTTAATGACTTGTGATACCACATACATCATAAAAAAATAACTACGTAATGTATTGAATATATTCTCTCATGTGCTCCAATCTTCTGAGAGCTATGTTTGATGTTTCCAATCACTACCGTCTCTCCCTCTCTCACTTCTTTCTTTAGCCCCAAAAAAATTTCTCCCCTTCTCTCAGAGTTTAAAACTCAATCCTCCTTTCCACTCACTAGCTACCACCTCTCCCATTTGACTCTATGTTATTAGTCGTCCAAACGGGAGAATATTAATCAACAAATTCTTCGCTACGGATGACAAAAAAACTCCACCCCCGCGGAATAGTCCCGCTCTACTTTTAATGGAACAGATTTAGAGGATGTGTAATAGAAGTAGGGGTGAATTTGATAGTTACAAATTAAAACCCAATGCATGTAACAATCATAATTTTTTAAGTGTTTTTAGTAATTTTTAAATTATTATTTTCAAGTATTAGACATTAACTATGTGTATGTATCTTAGTGACATCTAATAAAAATGTTAAAGTAGCGTGTACGTGACGTTAGTATGTTAAGTAGTATGCTTAATATAGAAATTTAGTGCCCGGAGTCATGGGTACCCATTGGGCTAATCATTTGTCCCTTTAGAATGCATTTTTGGGCCCATATAAAGCATTTTTGCGAGACCCTTAGACAAAAAACGGAATTATATATTTGTGTGTATTTTATTGACATGTGTTGTGTGTGTAGTATACATATACATATATTGAAACCCTAGCCTCCATATTAACAAAAAAAAAAGGGAAGAAGAGAAAAGAGAGAAGAAGATAGAACAGACGTTTGTGTGTGTGTGTGTGTGTGTGTGTGTGTGTGAGAGAGAGAGAGAGAGAGAGAAGAAGAAGAAGAAGAAGAAGAAGAAGAAGAAGAAGAAGAAGAGAGTAAGAGAAGAAAAGAGGAACCCCAAATATTGTTTTGCGAAATCATCATCAACATTGAAGCCCTAAATCGGTGAGTTAACTTGTTATTTTCTTTCAATCTCGTTTGATTGAATATTTAAATGTATAGAATATTAAATTAGTATGGTTATGGATGATTAGATTTAGTTTTTTTTTTTTTTCAATGATTGAAGTTGTGATTTGAGATTTATAGATGAGCATTGAATATACATTTGAACAATTATTCAATTTTCGGATTTGGGGTTTTCATGGATCAGATTTGAGTAGAAAATTCATAATAAATCATATGTTAGAGTTTTCATGATTCTGTTCGCTTAGACCTGTAGGAAACACAATTCTGCACAACTTTTGTCTAATAGCGTTTTTTCCAATTCTGTACAGTTTGGGCAGAAATTTTATATTACAGTAGCAGTGAATGTTAACTCCGAATTTCTAATTTATGTTTATGAAAATTGTTAGAGATGTTTCTTTGTATTAATTTCAGTCCATGTTGGTTTTGTGTATAAGTTATTCCCCGTTGTACATGAATGAGTTGGGTTTCAAGGGGTACTAGTTTTATTGACACACACGCGCTACAACCCCCTCCCACCCATCTGATTAGACTCGGGCTTGGGCTCTATACGATATTATCTTTTAGGAGAAAATAATTCAATATTTTAATTGTTTATGTATATAGTATAATAAGAGCATATAGCTCTTGATCGTGCAGAATGGAGAAAAATAATTCATACAGCCGACTCCAATTAATTAAGACACAAGGCTTGGTTTAATTTGGTTTAGTTTGGTACACAGTATAATAATTACTGTAATTTGATTGGGTCTGAAACCTCTTTAGATATTTTCTCCCCACTAATGTATATTAACATCACTTTCTCACCAACAACATGCGATTATCTTTCCACTAATGTTATTATTAACGTTACTATCATTCTTCTATATTGAAAATGCAGGTACGTTTTTATATATACACATATAAATACAGTCCTATCAGTGTTCTTCTCTGTTTGGCTTTTTTTTTTTTTTTTACACAACAAAGATTTTGGTCTTCTCTGTTTTATTTTGCGCAATATAGAGTACGAATATGATTTTTGTGTAAAGTTACTGGACAGAATAATTATGTTCTTGCCTATTGTATCTGAAGGTCGACTCTCATCTTCTCTTTTGTATAGGTGAGATTCGTGAGAAGACGGTACAATTTGTAAAATATACCCTAAAGAAAGGGACTTAGTTCGGCCCTCAATCGTTCTGGTATCAGTGTGTGAATTTCGGCAACCATTTTTCAAATGAAATATATATATATGCCCTTAAATGCTAATTATTCATATATCGGAAAAAATGTATATATACTTCCTGCCATCCTATTTTATGTGTCATTTTTTATTGAATTATTTTAATAAATATATTTGTATATATGAGTACAATATACACTTGTAAGTACATATATAATACCGTTTCTTAGTTCAAAGCTTTTAACCTTTTAATTTCCAAAAGCATGTTAAGGTTGGCTGTAATGCTCAATTTATAAAAAGCTTTACTTGCGTCTAGCCGTTTTGTGTCCAACCGACATAACCTTTATTTTATTTGGGTAAATTACAGTAACACCCCCTGAACTATGACCGTTTCTCACTACCACCCCTTAAACTTTAAAACTGAACAGACTCACCCCTTGAACTATTCAAAATGAAAAAAACTCACCCCAGAAGAAGGGGTTTTAGTGTCAACATAGGGGGTGAGTTTGTTCAGTTTTAAATTTTAGGAGATATTAGTAAAAGTGGTCATAGTTTAAGGGGTGTTATTGTAATTTACCCATTTTATTTTGTGTATATAGGGAGCTTTGAATGATGAATCAGCAGTCTCATTCTTGATTGAGTGTTTAGGCATATATATATACTCGTGTATCTATGTACGGAGGTCTTGGGTTCACTATTTTTTTTTAGGGATGACAACGGATCGGAGTTGGTACGGAGTTCCCCTATACTAACTCCTACTCCGTTTATTTTCCTCCTACTTCGACTCTGCTCCGTCCCGTTTAAGTAAAATACCAACTCCTACTCCTTTTACTATCGGGTACTCCTATTACACTCCTACTCCGTTTGTTAATCATCATTCCAAAATTAAATGTTCTTTTACAATTCAAAACCCACTTAATTTTAGCTTGATTTCTTAAAAATCATTCACGCAAATGATTCTAAATTTGTTAATCACAATTCAGAAATTAAATATTAATACTGAAAAGAAAGAGATGTACATATATGCCCTAATTTATTGTAAATAACTATAAGTATGAGAGAAATTTAGTAACTTAAATGAATTAATCGGGGCGGGGCGGGTTTTAAATGGTAGTATTTCATGGTTACCAATTTCGCCCCGACTCCTATAGAATTTTTATATTTCCATACCAAATCCACTCATACTCCTATTATAACTCCTCCAAACCCGTTCCATTAGGAGCGGAGCGGGGCGGGGCGGAGGTCCAGCGGGGCGGAGTAAATTGCCATCCCTATTTTTTCTCCCTTCAAAAAACAAGAGTTTCCTTTGTGACTAGAAAGTATACTATATAATTTTATATTTTTATATATGGGTATTTTGATTGAGTAAAGAAGTCATTAGTGGGCGAGTTTATTGTCATATCAGGTTGTGCAGACTCGATAGTCTTAAGGCAAGGGTGGCCATGCTGTTTTGTCCCGGAGACGGCGTGCTATTTCCTACTGCACCGGGTTATTACTTGTAGAGGGCGCGTATCGTCTCAAGAGAGCGTTTAGCGCCTCTTCCCAGTCACCTTTTTATTGATTCAAAAGCAATGGTGGAATTGACGGAGATTTTTTTACCGGTGGATTCTTCTAAAGGCCATTATTTTATTTATTCTCCCACATTCTTTACTTTTTTGGCCATCTCAAAACTATTGTATACTAAGCATTTGCAATGATAAATTTTTAGTTATTTTTCATAATTACCCTTATTAATTTTGAAAATACCGAACAAAAAGTGAAGAGTAATGCTATACTTACCAAATTTTTTTCTAAAAAATGTTCCCAAATGATGTAGCGGTGGGTCCAGGTGAACAACTTTCAATCAAAAATTAATTGGTCCTACTATATTAGACCTAGTCACACTGCTATATCATTTGAAAAATATTTTTAAAATAAAATTTTGAAAAGCACGACATTACTCAAAAGTAAAAGGGCAAAAAAAAAGAAGAAGTAAATATACTTTTAAAATAAGCACATTAATTTCAAAGTTTGAACATCTAAAAAAAGTGCATATTTGCTCATTGGTTTTTGGTCGATCATTATTTACTCAAGCTTTATTAGGTGACATGTATTCTATTTTACTCTCATTTTGTCCTTGTACTATTAATATAATTATTGAAATGAGACAAGTGTCACCTAATAAAGACCTAAATAAATAATGATGGACCAAAAATGGGTGAGAAAAATGCTCTCCACCTAAAATAGGGGCAGACGGAGTATTCCTTTTTCTTTCTTTTTTTTTTTTTTTTTTTTTTTTCTAAAGGTCAAAGAACCCGCATGCGCCACACACACTTTCAAATAGTCAAGAAGGGTCACAGGCCCACTTCAAAAAAAATTCCTCCCATAAATAACCAAGGGAGAAATAAACTCCCCTTAGTTTCCCATAAAGGGAATCGAACTCGCCCAACCCCCCCACTTGAGAGAGATGGGGCATGCAGACGGAGTATTCGTTATCATGAGGTCTTTGTTCACTTCTCTTTAATGCGGTGGATGGGGTCCACTCCTATCTGATAATGTTGCGAGGAATTAGCTCTGCTGTGACGAGAATGTTGGGGTTGGCGTTTAGTAAAAGAATTCTGACTGCGAGATAAAACCTGGCAGAAGTCAAAACACATTGATTTTGCCTTTTATCCTTTGTTTCTTTCTTTCTAAACCTTCTAGAAATATCTTCACATTTTCTTTTTTCTTTTTTTCAACTTGATTTTCTTTATATATAAAGATAAGATGTATAAAGTGGGATGTTCAAGAACTTCAAGTAAAGTAAGATAGTAGTTATTACTGCAATAAAAAGGTTGTTAAAGCAATAATAATTAGGGCAATGCTATTCTCACTCCATTGATTACTACATGCACTCCATAGAATGCATTGAGTGCATACTACGACGGGTTGTCAGAATAGTACCATGGAGTGCATTAGTTTATTTTTGGAGTGCTAATAGTAATTCTCTAATAATTATAGTCAATGTAAAATGTATTATAAAAAATGATACACATAATCAATTTGTTTTAACAATAGTCACTGCCAACAGCCAATTAAAAAGTAAGATAGTTACTTGGATGAATTCTTTCTCTTTTATTATATACATATGTATAGTAGGTATAATTTGTGGCTAAGGTACACTAAATAATTATAATTGTAAGTGTTTTTGATTAATAACTAAAGCCACATGCCTTTTGATAAATTTGTGTCTAAGGTACTACAAAACAATTTGCGTGCTTTTGGCACGTTCGATAAATTACAAAAAAATATTTTCCCAAAAGTAATTAAACCAAAGACAGTCCTGAAGTTAAAAGCAAAACAACCCTTTAACCAAAAGGCATTAAGCTCTTAGCAAAAAAAAAAAAAAAAAGGCATTAAGCCAAACAGTGAAACAACCTCACACAAAAGGCCATTAAGCCACTACAATCTTTTTTTCTTTTTCTTTTTCTTTTTGTGTGTGTGTGTGTGTGTGTGTGTGTGTGGGGGGGGGGGGGGGGGGGGGGGTGGGTGTGGTTAGTGTTTTCGTTATTTTAATAAATAGATATTAAAAAAAAAAAATGTGTAGTTTTGTGGAGTAAATTGTGGTAGTTCTAGTGGGAATCTGGGATATATAATGAATCAGTGTCCATGATGTTACTCTGTTCTTCAGGCCAGAATCGCCAGATGGTTATATGTCGGCTCAGGTGTAAAGTGGGCTGGGTTGGAGCTCAGCCTGGCCCACAAAGGAGCAACTAACACGGCCCACGGGCCTAGTTGGCCCAAAAACTTGTGATACGAGCAAGGTCAGCCCAAAACAGTTGGGAGGTATCGGAACAACTCCCAACAGGCCCTGGCCCAGAATAGGCCTACCCGGCCCACCTTACCACTGGCTGCTTTGGGTGAATTCATCATTCTTTATACGGAATTCATTTAGATGCATTTTTTTTTAAATGAGATTTTCATAAGAACAGTTTTGTGCTGCAATAACTATTTTCCCTGTAGCTTTTAAGTATACCTTGTGAAATCACATTCTGCTCACTAGACCATGCCAATTTTTCTGTACTCCCTTGTGGTTATGGTTTTCTCAATCTTTAATTAAGGTTATTAGTTGAATATCCATGAACTAATCAGAATGATTTGAAAATAATTCAAATTGTATTCGAGCATATTTTACAAGGTAAATAATTAAGTAACAAAAAAAAAACTGAGAATGACAATTTCAAAAGCAACTTTGGTTAGTTTTGCGGCTTTCGGATTACCTAAACTTGACTAGAAATATTTGTTTGAGGAATATGGGCAGAACTGCTAAGAGGGATAGGCTCTAGCTCCTAAATTTTGAAAAAATAAAATTAAAAAATAGGAGAAATTACACTTACACCTCATGTACTTAAGGGCATTTTCACTGTGACCGCCTATGTTTCTACTTTTGGCACTAATTCCTCCTATACTTAATTTGTCACCATCAGTAAGTCTATTAAAATTGGGGGAACAAAAGTTTTCGTAGTTTTCCCCTTCTGTTTGCTTATTTTTAAAATACACCCCTTGCACTTGCCCTATTTCTTTAAATTTAGTAGATTTGTTAAACAAGGACAATGATCACCTTAAGGACAAGGCGTGTAAGTGTAATCTCCTTTTTTTTTATATTGAACAAATTTTATTTTTTTTTCGTAAGTAATCAAATTTAATCTATCTCACAACCTTTTTTTTTTTCCTTTTCAATTTAGCTCCTCTTTATCGCTCAATTTTAACCACTATACACTTCTTTCTCTTCTTCATTTTTTTGTCTTACTTTTTAGTTTAACCTACTCCATAAAAATCCCACTCCAGCCTCGAGCCCAATAACCATATGAGGATTGGCAAAGTCAACTTAATTCATTTTTTTTACCACATTCTTAACAGTACAACGGACACCTAATGTCACACCCCAACCCACCCCCTCACAGATTATGATAGTAACCACGAAGATTAATAACCTTAAATAAATCACAATTAGCATTAGAAAACGAGTGTAAGGCTTAACGAGGTAAAATAGCCCAAATCACACTAGATTAACTTGTGCCAATTAAAAATTCTGCAAAAACTATCCCTTGGCTTTTATTGTCACGCCCCGGAACAACAAATAATAGAGAAAAATAAATTTTATTTTTTAGGTCCAAAGGTAACGACTGGTGAAGTCACATAATTGTCCACACCATGCAGTACTAAGTAACAGAAATGATAAAGAGATATCAAAATATAATCTAGGTTCTGGTTAAAACATAACTTAATGTTAAAAGGAAGTTACTAACTATTAAATCAGAGTCTCGAATCAAATAGAACAGAATAAATTATAAACGTCAAGGCAACATATGCCTAATTACAAAAAGGTCTGAAAAATAGTAAAGAAAATTAAACTACTATCTAGTCTAATCTTTAATTGGCGTAGAGGTACTCTTCGGCGTAGAAATCCTCTTCTGTCTGTCCTCCGTCGAGATAGTCCTCCACACGAACATCGTCACCGGCATAGTAGCTCTCACCTGTAGGCCTTTCACCTGTATAGTCACAACCAGGATGCACTGAAATGTAGAAATGTCCAGCAGCATCAACGTCGTTAGCTAAAATGAAAGCTGAGTAAATTAGATACTAATAGGGTATCAACTATTGAAGTTATTATAAGTTATGAACGATAACAATTAAATTCCATTGAGGGTATCTTCTCTTTAATCAAATCGATTATCCGATTACTAACGTCTTACTAAATCAAGACTGACAACGCATTCTGATAGAAGAACAAACTCAATAGTAGTTCACTCCTATAGATACACCATTGCTTTGTCCATCGCTTTTAAGAACATATGCACAGTCCACCGCATGTCATGGACACCACGTCAGTGCATCCCCAACTTTTAAGAACATATGCCCAGTTCACCGCACTATAGGGATATAACGCTTTAAGCAACAGTACATCATTCTAATGCCACGACTTAACGACGTCAACCAGTGATCACGGTCCACCGCAAGTCATAGACACATTCATCAATCTTGCACTTTTAAGAACATATGATTAGATCATCTGGCTATCTTTGGGCTACTTGATCCAGTTCACCGCAAGTCATAGACACCTTTAGCTGCCTACCGTTTTTAAAAACATATGATCAACTAAAGCCCGCCTGCGCAAGATTCCCGAGTCTTAACAAAACTACTTAAGTTCAGTTCTAACGTCGATACATAAATTCCCATGTGGCCTGACTACATTGAATGAAATGAATGACAACTCCAAACGATACGTTATCTAACGTCACAACCATTATCAGTTAATCTTATAGTTACTACGATCCTACGTCGCATTAACTCAATATCAAGTCCGTATTACAATAGTATAGCATGCAGTGATTATTGAATAGTTAAATAAGCAACTAAACAATTGTAATATAAACTAAACAGGATTATCAACATTCTGAAACATCCAATTGATTAGGAAAAAGTCCAATCGATTGGATCAAAATTCATGACTATCAATTGCTAACATTGGCAATCGATTGGGTTACTGATCGGCGACGAATAGTTGCCGTTTATAGTCCTAAAAATACGCTTTGTTAGTCCATTTCATGTAATTATTAAGTGATTTTTAATAGGTATTCTATATTTTGTAGATTTTGGAGCTTTAACATGAAAATGCACAAAAATCCAATGATTAGTGGCTTTGGAAGTCATTCTGGGCTTAAAAGATGGTTCCGGTGAAGGAAGAATGTTGTAACAGCCTCGGAAAATTGCATTTTTGACAAGTAATATTTCAGATTTGAAAAATTTCTCCAGAGATATAAAATGTAGATCTTCGAGTTACGGACGCGTGGCCACAAACGGTGAGTCAATCCGAGGTCCGAGTCAAAAGTTATCGCAATTCTACGAAAGTGGTGCAGAGCAGCGAAAAATCTGAGAAAATTCTGAAAAATGCCCAGGTCGCTGGAGCGACCCGCGCGCGCGACCCGCTCGCGCGACCCGCGCGAGCGACCCTTTGAAAAAGTCAAAGTTGTGTATTTTGAAGCCCTGAAGAGCCCTGTGCGATCCGAATTGGTTAAATACGTCCAGAAACGTAAAAACAACAGTTTTAGCGCGATTTGACTTAGGAAAGCTTCCTAAATCCTTCCAAACTCTATACAAATCCTATTCTAAATCAACTTTAGATATACAAATCATTACACACTATTATACACATCAATATACAGCCATATTATACATTACTTTCAGCCATTGAAGAGAGGAAAGCAAGGAGAAGAAGAAGAAGACCAAGGATTCCCATGACCTCCTCCATCAACCTCTTGCTGTTCATCAATTCTATGGACAACTAAATCTAGATCTAGGGTTTCAATGAAACCCTAGCCAAGTAATAGGATTTTATTTATGTTTTTATTTTAGGTTTATTATGTATGGATGACAGTCACATGTTTAGAGGATTTTTATAAATAAATCGTACTTCTAGTGATTAAATCATTACTTTCAAAATTTATTCTTGTCTTAGATCTATTTTGACTATGATGTGCTCAACGATCTATGCTTGCTGTGCTTGTTTAGATTGTTTACATGTGATGGTGCTTTATTGATTTGTGCTATCAAGTATCCGAATAGTCCATGCCTAGGTTAGACGGATTAGATCACAACCCTAGTTTAGTGTGGGATAATTCGTGCTAACCGAAGATGGATTATGTTGGTGCTTGAACCATGAATATCTTCTTGTCGGAGGAATTGGGCTTGTAGCTACAATTCCCCATTATCATCCAACGTAATAAGCTAAAGTAATTCATAAATATTCCTATTATGAAGCTAGTGGTGGATTTGCAATCCTAGGTTCTCTTAAACATTATTTAAAAACACTTTTAATTGCGTTCATAGTTTAGATTTAGTTTTATTGTTATTAGTTTAATTAAATTCAAATCAAAATCCGTTTTTATAATTAATTAGATTTAGGTTTTAAGATTAAAACACGGTAGTTAATCAATCTCTGTGGGTTCGACCTTTACTTCCACACTGCAAATCTTTTGAAAAGTAAAGAATACTTTTATATCTTGATATTGACAACATCAATTTTTGGCGCCGTTGCCGGGGATTGCAAATTACTACCTTTAGTTTTAGAATCTTAGTTTAGTTAATTCGTAAATATTAGAATAGGTACTAATTTTCTTATTTTCCGTTTTTGATTTTTAGTTACTAACTTTTCTTTTTATTTTATAGGTTATCGAGTCATCAAATTCCAACGTTTTCGAGTGGAGTAGCTAATTACATCAAAGGAGCTTACGCAAATAAAAAAAAAAAAATCAAGTCATTTGCTTCCTTTGAAATTCACTTCAAACCACTGTAAGTCAGGGCGCTGTGATGCACTATTTGCATTAGTTTAGGAGTGATTGTTCACGTGCATTAGCTAGGAAACCCGGGGCGCTGGGCTTGACGCGGTCATTGCATTGTAGGATAATATTCATGCATCATAGTAGTTGTGTGCCTGTTGTCTGATTTGCGTGATTATTTGCATTTATTTGAGTCAGTTTTTATTTTAGTTATTTTTCTTTTAAGTTTATGTTTGGTACGCGTTCAAGTAAACCTGAATTGCATTCTATCGATCTTGAACTTGAACGTACATTAAGAATTAACAAGTATTCAAACATAACTTCTAGAACTAGGTTAAACATAGACGACGAATTAACTCCTAAACCATCGTCGTTGTTTGAGTCCGAAATACGTAGTACTCTTAAAAACCTAAAGAAACCACGCTTTATTAACGTAGAACCTATTCCAATGGCCGACATTGGAAATAATCAGAATAATGGAAATAACGGAAATAATCCTAATATACCTCCACCTCCTCCGCTTAAAGATTACTTCATTCCTACGACTTACACGCCACAAACATGTATCGACTTACCGGAGGCGACGGCATCTCACTTTGAGATAAAGTCGTCTACCATCTCGCTACTTCCATCATTCCATGGCCGTATAAATGAAGACCCTTATCAGCACTTAGGAGATTTCCAAGATATATGTTCTACTTTAAAAATCCAAAATTTCAATGATGATGAATTGAAATTGCGGCTCTTTCCATTCTCTTTAAAAGATAAAGCAAAGTATTGGCTCCAATCTCTTGAGCCAAACACAATTAAAACTTGGGAAGCCTTACACACCGCATTTTTACAAAAGTTTTTTCCTATTATGCGTACAAATCGAATAAGAAAATCTATAACTAATTTTGTGATGCAAGATGGGGAAACACTTTATGACACTTGGGAGAAATTTAAAGAACTATTACGCTCTTGCCCACATCATCAGGTTCCTAAGTGGCAGTTGGTACAAGTCTTTTATGAGGGACTTATTCCCTCAGTCCGTAATACTGTCAACGCCGTTTGTGCGGGTACCTTCCTACACAAAAGCGCCGACGAGGCATGGAAAATCTTTGAAACATTAAGCGAGAATTCGATGCATCAGGCTGTGTCAGTACGTTCCGAGGGATATCATTCACAACCTAAGAGAGAGGTAAAGTTCGAGTCAAGTCATTCAATTGAAATAAAAGAACTATCTAAAAAACTTGACCGACTTTTAACAATGAACCAAACGACAGCCCCACCCGCTCATGAAATTTGTGCATTATGTTCTGATCCGTCACATTCTATCCTAGCATGTCCATCGGCGAGTCAATTTCCAGAATTCGTGGAGCAACACATTAATTCTATTCAACAATACCCATGAAATAATTATAATTCGACTACTAATAATCCGGACGCGCCATGGAGAAACCATCCTAATTTTTCGTGAAAAAATAATAATAATAATAATGAGATGAATAATTTCCCTAACGCTTATAGACCTCAACAATGTCAATACCAACAACCTCCTCCTCCACCTCCACGTAATAATGCATTTGAGGATAAGGTGTTGGCCTCACTTGAAAGTTTTGGTCCGGTGATCCAGTTAGTACATTCTCACACTCAGTCCATTGCAAAATTGGAGTCCCAAGTGGGACAAATAGTTAACACGCTAAATCGTTTAACCGAGAGTAAGTTGCCAAGTCAACCTATTCTGAACCCTAAGGGACAGTACGAGGTGGGTGGTACGAATGAGCAAGTGAACGCTGTGTCAACTAGGACGACTATTCGAGAGGAAGAAGTTGTTGAGATTCCGAGGGAGGTTATGAGGGATGTAAACGTTAACTCGAATAAAGAGAGGGGTGAGGACGTGAATCAAAGTAGAAAAGAAAAAGAACCGGTCTCAACTAATATTATTCCAAAACTACCTTTTCCACCAAATGTTGAGGGACCGTCACATTTGTCTAAGAAAGGGTCAAAAACTGAAGATATACTCGAGGTATTTAAACAAGTTAAAATTAATATTCCTTTCCTCGACGCTATAAAACAAATTCCCGCTTACGCTAAATGTCTTAAAGACCTTTGCACTCAAAAGCGTAGATTGCGTAGTCATACTCCTAAAAAGGTCTTCCTCACGGAAAAAGTAAGCTCAATTTTTCAACACTCACCTCCAAAGTATAAGGATCCTGGTACGCCAACTATTTCATGTGTCATAGGTGACACTGTCATCCATAGGGCTCTCCTTGACTTAGGTGCGAGTGTTAATCTTTTACCTTATCACGTTTATAAACAACTAGGACTGGGTGAACTTAAGCCTACGGTCGCTACTATTCAGTTAGCGGATCGTTCTGTGAAAGTACCTAGAGGAATCGTCGAGGACGTCCTAGTTAAAGTTGATCAATGCTTTTATCCCGTTGATTTTATGGTCCTTGACACTGAACCTGTCCTAGATGCTAGAAAGCACACCCCTGTTATTCTTGGTCGTCCATTCTTAGCCACCGCTAATGCGCGTGTCAATTGTCGAACGGGGGTGATGAAAGTGTCATTCGGGAATTTGAACTTAAAATTAAACGTGTTTAACGCTGTCGATCAACCTCCCAAAGACGATGATTATCTATGTATGGAGGGTAGTGAGGTTGTACGACAAATTGAATCTACTAATACACTAAATATGAGTGAGGGGAATAATATAGTAGGTAATGAGAGGATGAATGCAAATAACATGGACTCTAACGATGAACTTACTCGGAAGGTGAGAAACCGATGTGAGCATAATAAGGATGACCCGTTAAATGAATTGACTCATAGTGATGTTCTTTCTGCTTTCCACCGGAGTCTCCCTGAGATCTTAAGAGGTTCACAGTCCGAGTTACGGCCTCCTTGAGTCTTGAGTTAGAATGGTCTAGCTAAAGACATAAAAGATAGCGCTTCTTGGGAGGCAACTCAAGCTCTATTTCGTCCGTTTCTCTTGTTTTTGGGTCTTTTTGAGTCAGTTTTGGTAATTCTGAACAGGTTTGGGGGTCGGAGTAAAATTATTTTGCATTGATTTACATTTAAATAAAGAAAAAGAGAAAAAGAACAAAGTCGCGCGCGCGACCCACTCGCGCGAGGTAGGATTTTCTGATTTTTCTCTTTTGTTCTCTTCCCTTCTCTCTCCTTACCTGGTCAGTGTTTTTTTTTATACTTTCTGTTTGTTCTTTTAACCCTGTTTAGGTTCGTCTGTCTTTGTTTTTATAAGTTCTGTTTGTTTCTTTTATTTTTGTTGAGTCTCTTGATTATAGTTTAGATTCTATTATTCTATTTATTAAAAAAAATGGAAAAAGAAGAATAATAAAAAAATAAATTAAAAAAATCTAAAATAAAAAAATCTAAATATTTATATATATATATTAGCTGTTATTGTTATTATTCTGTTCTTTCATTTTCTATTGTTCAGCATTAACAGGTAACATTGAACTTTATTGCCGTATGCCTTTGTGTTCACCTGTTCTATGCTTGTCAAGATCGAGGTAATATCGTTCCTTCTTTACGTACTCTCCTTTCTTTCGTTTTATTGTTTCATTGGGGACAATGAAAGGTTTAGGTTTGGGGGTATGCACTCACACATGCACATTAGTTTATGCAAAATTTTAAAATTTTTCAATAAGTGTGTTTAAATAAACGATGTTACCGACGTTTTTGCAATATCAATTTGATACTTTTTGATAGAGAACTTTGAATTGTTATAGAATGGTAAACAAGGGAAGATGTGATTAAACATTTGCTGAAGTTATGATGTAACGTTTTAAGTTATGTATTGTTTGAATCGTAGTTTTATATCATAGATTTGCACATAAACCTATGCACTGCACGTAGTCGCTTGAATACATGTTTGATGTGAACTATAATATGATTCGGATTTCTAGATAACACATGGTGGAGACTAGACCCGGTGAGGTTTTGAGCCTATCTTTTCTTTTTCGAGGATTATAAGTACATATTATCGAATTTCATTGAAATAGCGCATTAACTCGTTGTTTAGTCTCATTATTCTTGTTTTGGTTGATAGTCAAGTTAAAATAGTTACTACCATGCTAAATAATCTTCTGTCGTACATGTTGAAGAACCATATAACCATAGGACATGATTATAGGCATTCTTTGTTTATTACCGACCGATAAAAGAAAAATTTGTTCCTTAGTTCGCCCTTTGAGTCATTAAAATGCCATTTCTTTCTTTAATTACCATTATCCTTGTTTTTGCTCCGACTTGACAAACTCGGAGTTCACCACTGAGAGATTTGTCACCTTTTAGTAGTGTTAAGGTGATGTGTTGATTGAGAAGAAGAAAATAAGATGCTATTGGGGTAGTTACTTGGTATTCGATGAATAATCATTTGAGAAGCAAGAAAAGAAAAAGGAAAAGAAACATAATACAGAAGAGGAAGGTTGAAAAAAAAATGAAAGAAAAATGAAAAAAAATAAGAAAAATGAATGAAAAGGAATGAAGAGAAAGAAAAGATGAAAGTTTGTAGAAGAAGAATGAAAGAAATCGAACATGCCTTACAATGCCATCCTGAAAACTACCTAACAATGTTTTGAAAACCGGACCGTTCATCGAACCGGAAAAATGATCGGGTCACGGGTTAACGGTTCAACCGGTGGGTGAACCGGAATTAAACCGTGACGTCATAATTATGTAATTAATATATTTATTCCTATATATATTAATAATAATACATAACTACAAAAAATATAACAAAATTTAAAACACATTAAAAATCTAAATTTTATTTTCACACTTTTATACAAAAATTACAAAGCGCATTAATACCCATTTTTCATTACAAAATACAATCAAGCATATTTATATGTATTATATTTTAAATTTATAAATATAATCGGAGGTCATATGTAGATAACTTTGGATATATTTATGGCATAATTACTTAAATTACCAACGGCACAACTAGCCAAGAGTCAGGTTTTCAAAAGGAAAAAAAAAAAGCAAAAAAAACTAGCCAAGAGTAGGAGTCACGTGGGGATATGGGATATGATGGGACCCATTACTTAAAAAAAGTTTAAAGTCACAACCCTAACTTTGACTCACTATGTTCTGCCTCTTTAGTCATTAACCCTTTGTACAGGAGAATGAGAAGAACAAAGCAGCAGCCACCATCGCGGCAGCCAGTGGGCCTTCATCAAATCGAGGCCACGCAAGGTCAAGGCCAGTGCCAGTAAGTCATCAAGGTCATCGCGATGCCACTACCGGTGTGTCAAGACGACGGTGAAGGCCAGTGCGAGTAAGTCATCAAGGTCATCGCGATGCCACTACCGGTGTGTCAAGACGACGGCAACGGTAAGGCCTCAAATCTGAACGACGGTGATACCTAATCGGATCGGTGTTTGTACAGCAAAAGAGCCGACCGGTTCTTCTTAACCGCCACCGGTTTCCCGGTTTGACGATTGAACCACCGGTTCTCTCGGTTCAGCGCGGTTTTCATTCCAATCCGGTTAAGCGGGTGAGATCGGTTCGTTTTTTTGTCCGGTCGACGGCCCAACCGGTTTGACCGGCCGGTCCGGTCCGGTTTTCACAACCATGCTACCTAATGAATCCTTTCTATCATTTTTCATTGCCTGAGCCACATTATAACCTTTGAAAAGTCCTATTTGATCCTAGGAAACATGGTTTGGATATGAAAACGATGGGAAAGGGATTAAAACATGGTAATGATTAATTTTTCTTGATTGATTGGCATCTTATCCATGAGACTACAGTTCTTTTGTGTCATGCGTCTTTTTCGAGTCATGTGTGAGCGTTTATTGTTTTGAAAACATATTTCCTTTACTCACATATATTAGAAAAATTACACCTGTTTCTGAGTGTTTCATTTGAGAGTGTAATTAACATTGTGAGATTCGTAGTCGAGACATAGTTAAATGGTTATCCGAGTTATATTCCATGTTGATGACATGCGCGTGTTCATTTGACTACCACATCACACACGTGCAATTTTATGAGAAACTCTATTGATTTGTACATTGCATGCACTTGATTGTTTCTCATGATGTAAGTGACGTTTGATTCCGTTTCTTCTTGTTCGTTATTCTATTTCGAATCATTGAGTTATAATAAGGAGTATTGAATATTTTGTTTTTCGTTTTTAATAAAACCTTTTAAGTTTACAACTTAATAAAGATGGTTGTGGGTGACTTGTTGACGAGAACCCTCACGAGACTTCACTCGTCCGACTAGGGACACCTAGGGGTTTAAAAGGCTTGTTGCATATGCTAAATGCAATCGTGATCCATACGAAAATGGAGTAGTATTTATAGTAGTAATTTTATTTTTTATTTTTTTGTTGTTCTTTTTGCTCGAGGACTAGCAAAGAGTAGGTTTGGGGGTGTGATCGGCGACGAATAGTTGCCGTTTATAGTCCTAAAAATACGCTTTGTTAGTCCATTTCATGTAATTATTAAGTGATTTTTAATAGGTATTCTATATTTTGTAGATTTTGGAGCTTTAACATGAAAATGCACAAAAATCCAATGATTAGTGGCTTTGGAAGTCATTCTGGGCTTAAAAGATGGTTCCGGTGAAGGAAGAATGTTGTAACAGCCTCGGAAAATTGCATTTTTGACAAGTAATACTTCAGATTTGAAAAATTTCTCCAGAGATATAAAATGTAGATCTTCGAGTTACGGACGCGTGGCCACAAACGGTGAGTCAATCCGAGGTCCGAGTCAAAAGTTATCGCAATTCTACGAAAGTGGTGCAGAGCAGCGAAAAATCTGAGAAAATTCTGGAAAATGCCCAGGTCGCTGGAGCGACCCGCGCGCGCGACCCGCGCGAGCGACCCTTTGAAAAAGTCAAAGTTGTGTATTTTGAAGCCCTGAAGAGCCCTGTGCGATCCGAATTGGTTAAATACGTCCAGAAACATAAAAACAGCAGTTTTAGCGCGATTTGACTTAGGAAAGCTTCCTAAATCCTTCCAAACTCTATACAAATCCTATTCTAAATCAACTTTAGATATACAAATCATTACACACTATTATACACATCAATATACAGCCATATTATACATTACTTTCAGCCATTGAAGAGAGGAAAGCAAGGAGAAGAAGAAGAAGACCAAGGATTCCCATGACCTCCTCCATCAACCTCTTGCTGTTCATCAATTCTATGGACAACTAAATCTAGATCTAGGGTTTCAATGAAACCCTAGCCAAGTAATAGGATTTTATTTATGTTTTTATTTTAGGTTTATTATGTATGGATGACAGTCACATGTTTAGAGGATTTTTATAAATAAATCGTACTTCTAGTGATTAAATCATTACTTTCAAAATTTATTCTTGTCTTAGATCTATTTTGACTATGATGTGCTCAACGATCTATGCTTGCTGTGCTTGTTTAGATTGTTTACATGTGATGGTGCTTTATTGATTTGTGCTATCAAGTATCCGAATAGTCCATGCCTAGGTTAGACGGATTAGATCACAACCCTAGTTTAGTGTGGGATAATTCGTGCTAACCGAAGATGGATTATGTTGGTGCTTGAACCATGAATATCTTCTTGTCGGAGGAATTGGGCTTGTAGCTACAATTCCCCATTATCATCCAACGTAATAAGCTAAAGTAATTCATAAATATTCCTATTATGAAGCTAGTGGTGGATTTGCAATCCTAGGTTCTCTTAAACATTATTTAAAAACACTTTTAATTGCGTTCATAGTTTAGATTTAGTTTTATTGTTATTAGTTTAATTAAATTCAAATCAAAATCCGTTTTTATAATTAATTAGATTTAGGTTTTAAGATTAAAACACGGTAGTTAATCAATCTCTGTGGGTTCGACCTTTACTTCCACACTGCAAATCTTTTGAAAAGTAAAGAATACTTTTATATCTTGATATTGACAACATCAGTTACGAAAGATGGTAATCGATTGGGAAAAGTCCCAATCGATTGGGACTTCGTCTTCTTCACAGTGAAGACAGTCCAACATATATAAAATGGGAAATACATGATCCATGCTCCATAGCTTCATCTAAACAAGTCCTTACATCAATACATTGATACTTAGTGAGTTTAAAACTCACCTTAGATGATAAGGGTGTGTTTGGGTGTGTGTATTGAAGCTTGAAAGCTTCAATGGCTTTCTTCTCTCTTTCCTCTTCTTCTCTGCCTATCTCTCTCTTCTTTCTTCTTTCTCTTCTTCTGGTCTCCTTTTCTTTCTTTTTTTCTGTTCATAGTGTGTGTGTGTGTGTGAGTGTATAGGTGTATGTATGTGTGTGTGTGTATGAGTGTACATATATATATATATATAAATACACAAGACACACTCTCTCTAATTTTTGGAACCCCAAAAACGCAGAAATGAGCTTCATATATAAAGGGGATAAGGGTTCACGTGGCTAATCCCCAACCAAAGCAAGAGAATCTGTTTAGCTGCTGCCAATTGATTGGCATACACTATACCATATGACCTCATTACTAACGGATATTTCCGTTGAAAAATTTATTACTAACGGTTATATCCGTTAATAATTTAGCCTTAGTAATATTACTAACAGATTTATTAACGGATATATCCGTTAGTAAAATTAATTTTTCTAACGGATATATCCGTTAGAAATCTACTTAATAACGGTTGTTTACCAATTGATTTTAAAAGATTTATTCTGAATACTAACTGTTTGTCAATAATTTCTAATGGATATATCTGTTAATAATTTCCCAAAATTTTTTTGAAAAAATACTAACTGATTTACTAACGAATATATTCGTTAGAAATATGCCTAAGTCTAAAAAAATAATTTATTTATTTATGTGCTTCCCAATTTTATTTTATTTTTGCAACTAATTAACAAATATATTAATCTATACCAACACAAAAAATAACAAAATTTATATCCAACGCAACAAAAATAATATCTAATGGTGCCATCGAGGTATTTAGCATAAAAATAATACAATACTTGACTTTTATTAGCAGCCAAACAGTGCACGAATCTAATTTATCTCCAAAAAGTCATGTTGGCACATGTTTACTCCTATCTGATCCTTGTTTCCTTGCTACAAATCATAATAAACAAAGAAATCTGTGGAAAATTCTATTGAGTTCCAGCACCCACTATCGTGAGCACCATCTCTATAGGTGGGGAATATATATCTTTGTAAATTCTGTCTATATAGCGATTAAATACTGCACAAAACCTCAACCAGGTCCTTCAAACCATTCAAAAAGCAATGGCGATCACACGAAGCATACAGTCATGAAGTCTTGAAAATTGTCTTGAATTCAGAGCTTTGGGCAAAAGACCTCAACTTTCTAAGTTCAACGAGTGTGTACAAAAACTGCACCAGTGAAAAATAAATCTCTGTTAACCAAGTGCAACTGTTTGGCTTAACTCTTTTAGTTATAAAAACCAAGATTGAGATTCAAATATGAAACCATGACATTATTTCTTTTTTAAAAAGGATAAAAGGCGGAAAAAAAAAAAAGAAACGTAAGCAATAAATAAGTTTAGAAGCAAATAAGTTTTGGTTTCATTTCCGTAACCTACTTTTTCTAAGCAAGCCAAAAATAAACATAGAGTGGATGGAACAGGCTATCATTTTAATCAATTCAAATAGCAAGACAAAAGGTAATTGTGAAACTCAACCAATTTGGAGTTATAGAAAGTTGCTTAAAAGTTCTTTGTTGTGAACTACAATGACAATATTGCAGAAGATTAACACATAAAAGTTGTATAAAGGTAATATTTGAATGATTCCATATTTGATCAAAACTACCTTATCTACTCACACTATCATTATCAATGGACTTCCTCCTTAGAGCCAGTGGCGGACCCAGGAATTCGCACTTGGGGGGGCCAAGTTACTAGAAGTACTAGACAAAATTTGTTAGTCAAAAAGTACTAAGTTGTATTTATGTAAATTGTTGGTCAACTTTGGAATATAGATTTACAAAATACCAAAGCAGCAAAAAAGAACTATTTGCACCTATATCTAAACAAGTATGTCTTAGATACCAAAAAGATCAAGAATCCAAAGTTATAGTTGTGCCCGACGATTTTTCAAAGCATAGAAATCATCTATGATTGAATCAGAATCGAAACTCTCAGCAATGTCTCTTTCAATGTAGACAACCATGCAATCGGCAAGAAACTCATCCTCCATCTTGTTGCGAAGTTCATTTTTAACAATTTTCATAACTGAAAATGCTCGCTCTGCTGTGGCAGTGGAAACTGGAAGAGTCAGAACAAGACGGATCAATCTATCAATTAGATAGTATACTTCTGTCTTGTTTGTTTCCATCAATCCTTGGCACAATTCAGCTACAGAAGATAAATTCCTTAGCTTTGAATGTTGAGGTACGTCAAGCTCATAATGTTGCAATTGAAATCTCAAAACAACCCTCTCGTGTTTTGTGAAATCCTCAGGATAATACTTTTCCACAAGTTTGCAAATGTCATCGATTTTGAATTTGCTATAAGCATCCTTAGGATCCAAAGTTGCACTAAGTAAAAGAAGCTCCATAGTTCGCTCACTAAATCTACTATCTAATTCTTGTAACTGTGAGTCTATTGCAGCAGTGAATATATCAATTCGATAGTGATGTTCAAGTGTAACATTGGCCCGTTGATGAAGGGACCGACCTCGACCTGTAATATATTGGCTACTTAAATTGGGTATATCTATCTCATATCTTTCACAAAATGATTTCACATTCTCTAGAAAAGCAGTCCAACCTCCATCTCTCAGTGCTTGAATGAGGGCTTTTGCTGTTGAAACCAAATTCATAGCATTCAAGATATCTATACTTTTTTGTTGCAAAGCTTGACATAGTACATCAGTGATTCCCATGACTTCTTTCACTACATGTAAGATAAATACGAATTCAAAACTTGCAATTGTTTTACGATGAGAATCAGCATCACCACGCAAAGAAAAGTTGGATCCTTCTTTACTAATTTTTTCAAGAACTGAACAAGTTGCACCATACATCCTGACTAAGCTACAAACAGAGGAAAAATGAGAGCCCCAACGAGTGTCTCCAGCTCGTTGCAAAGTACCGATTTGATTTGCCCCTTGACCAGTTTCAAGTTCATCAATAGATATCATGCGTGCAATTTCAACTGCTTGGGCAGATTGTAATTCACTATTTCGCTTGCAAGAAGCACCAAGAAAATTAACAACGCTACTTAACTTTGAAAAGAATTGGTGCACTAGAATGACTTCTCTTGATGCAGTAACTAATGCCAATTGCAAACGATGAGCAAAACAATGTACATAATAGGCATATGGGCAATCGCTTAGAAAAAGCGCTTGTAGCCCGTTCCATTCACCACGCATATTGCTTGCACCATCATAACCTTGACCTCGAATGTTTTTAGTGCTAAGATTGTAGCGTGATAGAACACTTGACAACTCCTTTTTCAAAGTTTTTGAAGTGGTGTCTTCAACACATACAATGTCAAAGAAGCGCTCTTGTATGAAACCACCTTTATCCACATATCTTAAAACAAGAGCCATTTGCTCTCTTTTAGCTACATCTCGTGCTTCATCAACAAGAATGCAAAACTTAAAATTCCCAACGTCCTCACGTATCTTGTTCCTCACCTTGTTCGCAAGAATATGCAAAAGTTCCTTTTGAATTTTCGGAGATGTATATTTAGCATTCTTAGGAGCCTTTTCCAACACAAGATTCGCAACTTTGTCATTGTATGTTGCCAAAATCTTAATCATCTCAATGAAATTACCCCTATTTCTCGAATTTGGGCTCTCATCGTGACCTCTAAAAGCACAAGATTGAAATGACAACCATCTTACAGAATCAACTGAAGTTTTGAGCCGCAAACGATTATTCAATTTTTCTTCTGAAGTTTGTGCGAACATAACTTTGTCAATATGGCCCGATTGATGTTTTAAATCCTCACAACACCTTACTGCAACATTATGTGATGAAGAAGGATCTTCTCCCATATGATTCAAAAAGGCACATCTTTTGCCATCCCGCACTTTTTTCCAATTTCGAAACCCGTCAACAGTAAATGCATTTGATCCAGGACGGTCTGATAGCTTACTTGCAAAAATAAAGCACGGAAAACAGAATGCAGCATCCTTTGATGGAGAATATTCTAACCAAGGGAACAATCCAAACCAATGAAATTGGAAGTGCCGAAGATGTTTTTCACTTCCAGAAAGAGGGTATTTTGGAAGTTCAATGTGATATGGTCCTGCATTGAGATAGGCCCGTCGAATTTCATCGTGTTGATTTACAGGATGTTGCCATATCTGAAGACGTAATCCTGGATCACGTTCTAAAGAAGTGGCATCAACTTCTTTAGGTTCAACTCTGAGTGATTTGGGAGGACTAGACTGTTCATGGGTTTAAGCACCAAGATTAGAGTCCAAAACTGCATTGTTTGCAGCAGGTTTATCAACATCTTTTCGCTTAAAGAATGAATCGATAGTTTTCGCTTTCATGAGGGCTTGACGAGGTTGTGACATTGTGAGCTAAGAGTAAAATTCAAAGTAACCTGAAAAAAATTAATCTATACATTATTGAGGGTTTTAATTAATTATCTAATTAAAGACTAACATTATGCTTTCCAAATTTGTATCCCAAATGTGGTTCCTAACACATTGCTACTTGACTATTTCAATATCTCCAATGAAAATCAGGTGGGCACTGCCACATGTCTTAGGAACCCCCACATTCCTACTTCCCTTTCTATTTTCTATTCAAGTTAAACTAAACCCCAAAACAAATGACAATAGGCATATATTTTAAATCTTATAAATAATATATTTTAAATATTAAAACTCAGTATTGTAGTTTTTTACAAGTTAGATTCAAAAAGTATATTATATAAAAATCTTGCACTTGCAAAGTTGCAAGCACATTCACTGATTCACATTAAATAACATATTATATAATATATTGATTGCACATGCACATTCACATTAAACTGATTGCAAGCACAATCAGTTTTTCAATTCTTTAGGAATCGACAAAGTCACACAATTCAATAACATATTATATAATACACATACACTGATACAATCATACAGTGATACACATATCTCTAACTCTAATAGTGTCTAAACTCTAAAGTCAAAAGATTTAATATACATACACAGTAACACAAATCATTGAAAATTTGAAATCAAACTCAAGAGGCAAGAGCATAACTAGAGTCTGAGAGAGAGAGAGAACGAGAGACAGAGATAATGAGATATTACCTGGATGATTGCTGCTTTGCTGGAGGTCCTGGAAGAAGAAGCTAACCGACCACTGGCACTGATTGGAGTCACTGATCAGTGATTAGTCTGATCGAGTCTCAGAGAGTCAAGAGTGAGGGACGAGATTTGAGAGCAGAGACTCCAAGAGGAGTCGCTCAATTGGGTAAGCTAGGGCTTTTTAATTCCCTAATTTGCTTTTATAGGTAGCGCAGTTACAAATTTTGGGGGGGCCATTATGTAAAAAAATTTCAAAGTTTTAAAATTATATGTAGACCCCAAATTTTTTTCAAATTTATGCAGGGGCCATGGCCCCCCCCCCCCCAGTCTCTTAACAGTTCCGCCCCTGAGTTAGAGCTCATATTCTCCTACCAGTTGATCCACCGAAAAAGAAGGACCTGAAAGGAACCAAACATATTAAGCAAATATGGTACATTTCACACACTCTATATGTAGTTCATAAGAAAAAAAAAAGCATTCAAATGCACTAGTACACCATTTGATTTTAAGAAAAATGAGCTTAAGGGACTGGTTTGCCAAATAGCCCCTAAAATTTGTTGGGCATACAATGCCGACTAATTAAAATTTAGAATTTCATTTGGTCATATCTCACTCATTTCTTAACCTTTTTCAGAAATTCTTGAGCCTAAATCATGTATTTTTCTACAAGGAATACAAATATGAGCTTACATGCAACATATACTATACATAAATTACAAAAAGTGTACAATTCAAGCTCTATTCTTGGTCAGTTTAACATCTCTTTTTCCTTTCTGTTTTGAAACTTAGGTACATATAGATAGATAAAAAATAAGACTTTTAAGTTTAAAATGAACAACATGTGTGCGTGGACGTGTGCAACCGTGCGTGTGTTCATTGCACGTGTGTTGTGCGCATGCTGTGCTTCTGTGCACGTATGCTATGTGCCGTGCTATGATGTGTTGCTGTGTACCTGTGTGCATTCCATGAAGACAATCTATTGTGCACGTCGGCTGCTGTGCATGTGTGGCACTGTGAGAGTTCAATTCTAGCCAAGAATGACATTTGTGTCAGGAACTAATACCTAATATGTGTAAGGACACAAATGGTATGATTTGAGACAATAGTTTTTGAACTTTCACAGATTCACTGGATGTGTGTTCACAAAAGTAACTACAATTATGCTGATGGCCATACATTTGTTCTCTGAACAATTATGTGTGTAGTATTATTAGGTAGTGTTGGACCATGGTTACGACTGAAGAGTGTTGAAAATAGTGTGAGATGCAAGAGTATGTAAGGCTCGGCTCAGTAGCTCAAGGGATCGTTGAAATTGTATCCCAGGTGAAACAAACAGAAGATCCATCAAACTATGATTTCTTCCTATGAAAATGAAACTATAGGTTGACTAAATAGTTGAATAAATACCCATATCATCACATAATGGGGGGGGGGGGGGATGTGGAAAGATGAAATTCAATGGAAAATATGGTCAACATACTTCTTTTGGTCATGTGTTCCATCAATTAATATATTACCTTGAACCATTCAAATTTCTTTCATAACCATCACCACTAAAAGCCCTTGTAACTCCATCTAATGTGTTGTGTTGCCAGATATGATGTTGGCCCGCCATTGCAACATATACAATCTCATTCACCCGCTCAAAGCAGACATCCCATGGAGAGTTGAGGAGCTGACAAAAAAGTAAAAAAAAACCTAAAAAAATTCTTATCCATTAAGTTTGCTCTGCAATTTGATTCTCTATGTCAAGTTGGTTGCAATTTATTCTCATAAACAACCCAAATCAACCCATAACATGCTGAATGCTGACAAATGTTAAATCTAACACGAAACAAAAACTGAATTGAAATAGGTAGCTCTGAACAGCAAGGAAAAATAAGAACTCCAATTTCAGTGAGCATTTAGGCTACTCATGGTATAAAGTATAACTGAGCTCTTACCTTGCTGTGTGTAGTTGTTGCTCCAACGGAAGCTTGCACAAATCTTGGCTTCACTATCTAATGGAATTTCAACTAAATTTTACTCCCCCCATCCCACTTTATATGACTACTTTTGCTTCCACTTTATAGTCGCTAAGGTACTCTTTCAAGAAGCACCTGCTTAAACTACAAAAAATATATATAAGTTTGTTCCATGAAATACAAAATAACTAATAAAGAGATCGATCTAAATATATATATATATATATATGCATACACACACATGACATGACAAGTTCAATCCAATAAGGCATCCAATTTTTAGCACTATTTAGACCCGGTTAATATAAGTACAACATTTTAACATAATGCGAGAAATAAAGCAGAGTGCTATGAGTAACCTATAAAGAAATTTTAAGAAATAAATCAGAGTAAGCTTCCTACCACAGTAACATGGTATTGATAGAAGCAAATAAAGAATAACAGTACATACTCATCAACTGTGCTCTACATACGCATTGAAAAAGATCAGACCAAGAGAAACTGATTCTCTTGTACATTCTACTAAGTTCTGTAAAGTTTAATTTCTAGTTATATATAATACTCAACAAACCACCAACATATGGAATTAGTGAGAAATAGCACCCCCGACTAATCAAGCTTCATAGCCACAATAATCAAAAGAAGAATAATCAAGTTTCATTGACTACTTTACCCAACCAGGGAATCAACAAAATAACTTTAAAACTTTTCTTCATCAATCTCAATGCAGTGTCCTCCAATATTAATTTTAAATCCTCATATACTATGCAATTCAATAAATTTTCACTCTACATATTTTATATCTCTATATTAAAATCAATGGACAGAAGAGCCCTCACATAAGTACAAAATTAGAACAATTTACTTTCATACTTAAGATCAATAGTAACGTGTCTCTTGCTTCTCAAAAGAATTCATGATTACCTCTGAGAACAAAACTTCACGGAGCTTTTTATTTAGGGAAAATTTTGTTAGAGTTCTGGAATCACACCTATCATTTCATATATGAAAGTAGCTTAAATATGTGACGGAAAAAGAGGGGAAAAAAAAAAAAGAAAAAAGAAAAGCAAAAAGAAGTAGAAGAAGAAGAGCTACCTAGCTATTAGACTACAAAATTTCAAACTTCAAAAAAATGAATCTTGAATAATTACAAAGACCACTTCTTCCTTCAATCTTTAAACTACGGCAAATATAAACTTGGAATTCATATTCGTTTAATTAGTAGTTTCTGACTTAAAATTTCTTAAAATCATGTAGGAAAAAAACACTCAAATCGTAAAAGTATTATTGGCGAGAGAGAGAGAGAGAGAGAGAGAGAGAGAGAGAGAGAGAGAGTACTAACCTCAAAGGAGTTCTTCAGTGGCTCGTCCACTGCAATAACAAAGAAAACAAAGCAATAATTAGTTTAATTAATGGATTACCAAATTCTCCAACATACTACTTAGAAAAATAGATCTACATTAAATGTGATAGCAACAGCTAAGTATCAGTTCTGGGTGTACAATGTATGGTAGTCAAACTCGGGAAAACAATTATATATGAGCAATAGTCATTTCAAAAAATTCAATCTTTGTGTGTCTGTGCATATATACATACATATATATATATATATATACATGTGTGTTTATAATTCTTATAGACAAAGATCCACAATAGTACATCCAATAATGTAGCTAAAAACGAATCAAATTACACCCAATTAGAAGTCGTGGACTGTCATTTAATAAAAAGGCGATTATCGTAGGGTTGTTGGGTGCTTTGATTTGGACGGCGAGGCCTCAGAAGACGACATTGTCGGCGATTGCAAAATTGTGTATATCCACAAACAACAAAAAAAAAATTACTTAGAAGCCCTAAATCAAAAACCCAAATAGAAGCCCTAAATCAAAAAAATCAAAATACTTGTTGGTGCTTCGATAGTTGTTGAAGTTGCTTAGGTGGAGCCATGACTGGAGTAGTGGCTTGGGGGGCTAGCTGTGAGAATGAAGGAGAATCGAAGAGAGGGCTTTGGAGCTGTACGACCGAGAGTGTGGGAGAGAAAGATATGAGAGTAAGGCCATGGTAGGGCTTTTTCTAAGAGGGAGAGAGAGAGAGAGAGAGAGAGAGAGAGAGAGGGGGGGGGGGGGGTTGTGGAATCTGTGGATGGTGTCGGCAATGGAGATCTTTAGAATTGAGATATATATATATATATATATATTTGGGGGGAAATTTTGGAGGGGCGGGGGAAAAATTTAGGGCAAGTTTTTTTTTTGTTCAGTCTACTTACAAAAATGCCACCGTATTTTCAATTTTTAGGTTTTATTTACAAATATGCCACCAAATTTTGATTTTCTTTTGCAGTTTCTCACTTTCAAAGAAAATACTAACGGATTTTCCTGATTTCTAATGGATATATCCGTTACTAATGAAAGCTTAAAATTTGTCCGTTAGAAATTGATCCATATGGTGTAGTGATAAGTGGCAATCAATTGGTGTTAGGTATTAAATGCTCTAATTAATTGGGAGAAGTGGCAATCGATTGGTATCTAAGACAAGGCAATCGATTAGGAACTTGCCGATCGATTGGGATGCAGATTATACCAAAGGTAAAGCTAAACTTATACAAGTATTAAAAGAAGCATACAAAGTCTTATTCATATAATGCATTACAAAAATACAGGGTATTACATTTATAATCAAAAGTAAAGTTATCGTGGGTCAAAGGGGCCCCAAGGGTAACTCATAACCAATTAGAAGTGAAAACAAAACGTGGGAACACCTAGAATTAAAGGACCTGCAGTGGGTTTTTCAACCGGTTGAAGGGGCCCTTCGACCGGTCGAAAGCCCCTCTGCAGCAACTCTTCTGCAGCAGTATACTTTCAACCCTGTACCCTAAATTTTGAAGGTAAAACTCATTCAAACACTTATGAAAGCTTATAAAACTTCTTGAACATGGTCTTAACACATATTAGAGCACTTCTAAACATTCAAACCATGATCACAATCTCCTTTAAATCAAACCACATCCATGAAGCTCAATTCTTCCCAAACTAGTAAACTATAGAAAATTTGTTGGACAAAGATTCCAAAACTTTGCACAACACTTGTTTGTAAATAAAACTTGTTCAAAAACATGTACGAGACATTCTTGGACCTGCCGGAATGGTCCAATGCTATCCAACCTACATAAACCAACTACCAATCATGAAATTTACACAAGTTTCTCAAGTTTAGCTCCCAAACGCACCACCTACTTATATATATATATTACATCACAACCTAGAAGTTTTCAGAACAAGAAGTGATATCATAGGAGTACATGTTATGAACATATCAAAAAGTCCCAAATCTCTCTTTTCCCAATGCACACATCACCTCCTTTTCGTGCCCTGCTCCGAACCTGCGATGGTTGTTATGTACGTACCACAACAGAAATAGAAAAATTATTTTCTTAAGCATTACGCTTAGTGAATAAACTAACATGCTTAATATGACATGAACATGTATAAGGGTACAATTTAAGCACATGAGCATACGTGATCGCAGAATAGTTGGGTTAATGGTTCACTTGGACCCAAAGACCTTTCCCATGGCCCCGCAGTCTCTTTTATTGCTTGGACATCCGTTCTTATAACGAATTTCTTCCTCTTCTCCTTCCTTATTTCACCACAATGAACAATTACTCTCAAACATTCATTGACCACTTAATACATAAGCACATAGTCATATAAACATAATAATTTCCTTACTAAAATTAACATGAATTTGCAACTTATACATGAATCCAACTACCAATTTCAAAATTACAATTTCTAGCTAATAATTGGAGCACATAACATGAACCATAGCAAAGTTTAAGTTAGAAAACTTACTTTAGATGATTTCTACCCCCAAATTAATCCTATAGATGCTGATTTTCACCAAAATCCAGCTCAAAATTCACTCCGTAGTAATTCCTATAATGTTTCGACAAATCGCATATTACCGATTAGAAAGAGTCACAAAATTACGACGATTTGTCACACCCGTCTTGGAGAATATATTCATTTTAAATGCATAAATTAAAATTTTGAGAATTGTTAATGTCGATTAATAATTGTGAATGAGGTTGACTGTGGTCAACAGGAAGTGTCAATGAGGACACGGGAAGGTGAAAATTCATAAGGCATTGACATGGCTAAATGACATTTATATGATTTAAATATTATTTGACAATAGCTAGTTTGTGAATAGTAATTTTACCTGTGTAGTGTAATTTCTGATAGTTTGATCTTGTCTACGATCATTTTGATTGATTTAGTGATAACCAATAAATGCGTTACATAAAATGTAGGTTATCTAAAATTTCACGAAAATAGTTTTCAGAACTTAATTGCAGCGACAAACGGAACTTCGACGAAAATTTTCATAATTTATAGTTTTCACTCATGAAGCAATGAATTAGACGTGTAAGACATTTTGGAGAATAAATAGAAGTTTGGAGAACTCGTGGGGAGGAGACATTTTGGAGAATAAATAGAAGTTTGGAGAACTCGTGGGGAGGTAAACGCAATTCCCGACAGTCATGCCTATATATAGAAACCTTAAGATATTTTCATAAATATCCAAAACCTAAAGTTGGGAGCTTGGGAGGCGAAGGGAGATTTTGGTTGCTTAGAGCTCAAGACACAAATCGACATCCGTTCGTTAGTTTTTTTTCTTCCAAATTTCATAGTTGGATTCCCGAGGTAAGAGCTTCGTTTTGATAGTTCTTAGACCTTGTTTGGCTTAGTTTTTATAAAATTCTAATTCTAGAAAATGGGAAAAAACGTTGTAGGAATCACTTGAGATTAGAGATTCGGCGTAGAATCAGTCTCCTAGTACTTCTCTTGAAATATTAAGACGATAGCTTGAGGTATGAATTCTAAGCCTATAGTTATAGAAAATTTACATGTTTTAAATATCCGACTTAATATTTTGGATCCGGGCGAAATTCATGTATGAAGTAAGCCCGTTAATTATGCACATGAATATGCAAGAAAAGCACGTATAGTTGATTATATGAGTATGCCATGTGTATATGTGGGTCAAAGTGGGGATTGGTACAAATTCATCCGGGGGTAAGCTCCTCGGTGTTTGAGGATTTTTAGCGATGGCTACAGTGCATGGTTTGGGAGAAGACCCTGCCAGAGCATATTACATGGTTTAGGAGAAGGCCCTGCCAGGGCCCTTGGATTAGTGGTTGGGAAAAGGCACTCCATTGCATCTGTTTCATTATTTCATTACCGAAGAAGGCGTAACTCTCTCCTTAGATACTATTTGATGTGTTTTGATGTTTAAAGCATGAATTGTCATATAAGCATATGTTTAGAATTGTGCACTCAACATATAGCTGAGCAGTTGAGCTTTACTCCATTGCAGGTCAGAAGAAAGGAAAGAAGAAGCGAGAAGAGTGAGGCCGATGGAACGACGGGATTGTCCTTGTATATATTTTTGTTTCCGATCCAAATGATATAATTTTGTGAAGTTGGACTATGTCCTTAACCTAGAAACTTCGAAATGGATTTATAGTGTTGTAATATGTAGTAAAACTTCTTTTGGTCAAGGTTGTAACGAATCTGAATTATAGATTCATGTTTGGAATACTTAACTTGTCAAATCCATGTTTTGAATGAATGTTAACAACTCTTTTATGATTCGATCCAAACAAGCCTTAAGTTGTTCCGTTATTGTGTCTTTTCATGGATTAGTATGTGTCATGACCCATCTCGCTACGCGCATGAATATGACACGTGGTACGCCACCAAGGCTCATCCAATTCCATTAAAGTAATATAGTAGCAAAAAACATAAGTGAAATCCATTAAAATCAGAGTTATAAAAGTTTTACCCAATTGGAAAAGTTCCAAAAAGAATTCAGTTTTGGAAATAGAGGTCCAGTCGACTGATCGAGGTTCCGGTCAACTGGAGACCTAAAGCAGAAAGTATAAAAAGTCCAAAGGCCCTGTCCAGTTGACTGTGTTGGGGACTCAGTTGACTGGGGCCCCAATTTCTCAGTCGACTGGTGCCTTATCTAGTCGACTGGACACTATGCATGCAGAATGTGGTATTTTCGTGCAGAAACCAGTCGACTGATACCCCCTTCTAGTTGACTGAAGCCCTCAAAAACTGAAAGAAATAACTTAAGAACACAGAGGTCCAGTCGACTGAACTACGAGCCACTCAACTGATTCCTCTCAGCAATGCCCATTTCTGCAGCTTTCTAAACCAAGGGTCTCCAAACCAATTCCCAACCTCAACACAATTATAATCCACGATTCAAAACATATATATAAACGTGTTTACTAAGGATTACAAGTACTAATCCAACCCATAACAAGATTCGATTACAACTATGACTCTTTCGGCCCTTCCGGATCCAACTATGATGTCTGTTCAAGTCAACTTCGTGTCAAAATATGACTTCGAGCCTTCTCGGCTTTTTTTTTCTGTGACGTTTCTCGATTACAATTCTTTCAAAGTTCCAGATTCTTTCTCAACAAACATCGACTGAGTTTCAATAGCCCCTTCTGCATGGATAACAAACTCAAACTCATACTCTTGGTGGTCTGGGGCTCCCTATATATCCACTGGTCGGATATTCCGCTTTTTTCTTTCTTTTTTATTTTCTGTTAGTGCTCTGGGGCTCCCTATAAATCCACTGGTCGGATATTCCGCCTTTTTCTTTTTCTTTTATTTTCTTTTAGTGGTGTGGTCTCCCTATAAATCCACTGGTCGGATATTCCGCCTTCCTTTTGCCAGTCGGAAGGAGGCCATCGAACTCCACCTGATTGGACTTTATATCCTGCGTCAGTTGGAAGGAGATCTAATAACCCACTCGGCTGAACTTTATCAAATTGTTATATCCTGTGCCAGTCAGAAGGAGACCCTGGAACTCCACCCGACTGGACTTAATATCCTGCGTCAGCTGAATGGAGATCTAATGACCCGCCCGGTTGAACTTTATCAAACTGGTATATCCTGCGCCAGTCAGAAGGAGACCTTCGAACTCCACCCGATTGGACTTTTATATCCTGCGTCAATCAAAAAGAGATCTAATGACCTAATCGACTATATTTTATCTCATGTTATAGATATTCATTGATATAAATCAGAGAAACAAAAAAATCGATACTTCTCTCCATTCTCACTAGGCACCGAACCTTACTTTCGGTACTTTATCAAATTATGGACACCGACCCGTACATCCGGTAGAACTTTTCTCAAATCACTGGGCACCGACCCTTACTTCCGGTACAGCTTTTCAAATCACAGGGCACCGACCCATACTCCCGGCACACGTTTCCAAACTCACTGGGCACCGACCTTACTTCTGGTACTTTCTCAATTCATGGGCACCTACCCATACTTCCGGTATAACACTTTTCTCAAATCACTGGGCACCGGCCCTTACTTCCGGTACAACTTTTCAAATCACAGGGCACCGACCCATACTTCTGGCACACGTTTTCCAAACTCACTAGGGACCGACCCGTACCTCCAGTATACTGTTCACTTTACTGGGCACCGACCCTTACTTCCGGCATATAAAACAAAAAGATAAAAATATATATATAAAAAAAACATAAAACACAAAAAACAGTTTTTCACTTACCCCGAACGGGCCTGTCCCGTCAAGTTAATCAATAGCTTGATGACAGGATGTTCGAGCATAGCACTCATTACTCACACGGTTGATCTATTACACATTTTCCAAAGCTTGCTACTCTTCAAAGGTTAAAGCCTAGGACTATACCGTATAGTTTAAAGTTCCTAGCTACATCGACTTTACTTAAAACACTATTTCACACTTTCATGGTCTAGATCGACCAAAAAACCCACACACATACAAGCACAGAACTACGTACGGCCTTATTCTCGTGTCGAGATACGTATACAACCCATACTTGGGTGCGGCCATAACTATTTTCTTTTAAACTATCTCGTGTTGTGATACGTATACATACTTTCAAATTATCTCGAGTCAAGATACATATACATACTTTCAAACTATCTTATGTCACGATACGTATACATACTTTCAAACTATCTCGTGTCGAGATACATATACATACTTTCACACTATCTCGAGTTAAGATATGTATACATACTTTCAAACTATTTTGTGTCGAGATACGTACATAACTATTCTCTTTTAAACTATCTCGTATCAAGATACGTAAAATCGGCAACCGCGTATCACGGATGCTCGCGTTTAATTTATTGTATATATATTCTATTATTTCTTACTTACGCCCTGTTACTATGAAAACCACTAAAATCGGTAACCATGTGTCACGGATGCTCGAGGGTGCCTAATACCTTCCCTTAGGGCCGGCCCTTGGGCCAGCGGCACGGGCAGTCGCTTGGAGCCTCCAAAAATAAGAGTTTGTTTTGCCTTGGAATAAGGTCTTCTTTGACCAAAATTCATGTAATATATATAAAAAATAGGGCCAAACTAGAATCTAAAAAAATAGGACCTTAGATATACATGCATTATATATAAAAATAGGACAAAAAATAAGGTATTGTTTGGCCAAAATACATGTATTATATATAAAAATAGGGTCTTATATATACATGTATTATATATAAAAATATGACCAAAAAAGGGCCTAAATTTTTTTTTCCATGTTTGCTTGGGGCCTCATGTGAATTTCACAATCTCAGGGCCAGCCCTGCCTTCCATCGACATAATCGAGTCCCTGAACCCACTTCAAGAACTCTGGTTTCGCACGACTATCAAGAGTCACACTTTTAAAGGGCCTACTTTTCTCTAAACAATTTTCAAACGCCGAAGATGATTTGCGTTAATTGTCTTTGTAGGGACCCTAACTCCCGATAACGTTAGGTGGCGACTCTGAACTTTTACTTGGCCCTACTCCCACTTGTATAGACTTTCACACATTTTTTTTCACGCTTTTGTTCGCTGCTTTGAGCCTTTTATCTTATTTCATTTTACTTTCTTTAAAACGACCTACCCCACTTTCAAGCACTCTTCTCATATGTCTCTTGATGTAAACAATCGTGACCCTCGAGGGGACCGCCCCCCACCTTCGGGGCGGGCACGACAGTACACATTACTTATTTCCAAGTTTCAGGGTTCCTTGTTCTAATACCAAATCAGGTCACTTTCCCAAAGGTATCTCGTCTCTCATTTTGAACAAGTAGGCATCGTTAAACTGCCCCTCCTGATCTCATCAATAATATTTGGGTATGCTATGATCGCCATCATTAAACCACCACTAGTCTCTGGGATTACATCTAATTCCATATATTCCATTTCCTTTACCAATTCTTTTTATTGAGTTAGCTCGTCGGCTAAGTTCCTTGGCATTTTCCGGCTTAATGCATTGGCTACTACATTAGCCTTTCCCGAATGAAACTCAATCGAAAGATCATAATCCTTCATCAGTTCCAACCATCTTCTCTGTCTCATGTTCAAATCTCGTTGTGTGAATAGGTATTTAAAGCTCTTGTGGTCTATGAATATCTCATACTTTTTCCTATACAAATAGTGTCGCCAAATCTTCAAAGCATAGATTACTATGGCCAATTCAAGATCATGAGTCGGATAGTTAACCTCATGTGTCTTCAACTGTCTAGAAGCATAGGCAATTACTTTACCCCTTGCATAAGTAAGCATCCCAAACCCTGATGTGATGCATCGCTATAAATCACAAATCTTTCAGTCCCGGATGGTATTGTCAGAATAGGTGTTCTCGTTAGTCGTGCCTTCAACTCTCAAAAATTGTCGTAACGCTCTTGACTCCATTCAAAAGTAACATCCTTCCTCATTAACTTCGTCATTGGCAATGAAATCTTCGAGAAATTCTCGAAAAAATGGAGGTAGTATCCCGCTAATTCTAAGAAACTAGTTCGAATTTCAGATACGGATGTCGGCCTTTGCCAATTATATACAGCTTTTACTTTGTGAGGATCAACTGAAACTCCATTCTTGTCAATCACGTGACCAAGAAAAGTAATACTAGACAACCGGAATTCACACTTCTTAAATTTCCCAAATAGTTGCTTCTCTCTCAATCTCTGAAGTATTAATCTCAAGTGGTTCTCGTGTTTTCTCTCACTCGGTGAATAAATAAGAATGTCATCGATGAACACTATCACAAAATTGTCCAAGTAGTCCTTGAAAACTCGGTTTATAAGGTCCATGAACACGGCTGGTGCATTCGTAACTCCAAATGGCATGACTAAGAACTCGTAGTGTCCATAGTGCGTTCTGAAAGCTATTTTCTCAACATCTTCGGCCTTTACTTTCAATTGGTGATAACCTGATCTCAAATCTATCTTTGAAACACTTGCGCCCCATGAAGTTGATAAAATAAATCATCAATTCTCGGTAATGGGTACTTGTTCTTGATTGTCAACTTGTTTAGTTTCCGATAGTCCACACACATTCTCATTGAACCATCTTTCTTTTTCACAAACAACACTGGAGCTCCCCATAATGATTTACTAGGTCGAATGAAACCTTTGTCAAGTAATTCTTGTAGCTGAATTTTTAGCTCTTTCAATTCCACGAGTGCCATCCTATACGGTGCCTTGGATACAGGTCTTGAGTCTGGCATTATTTCAATGGTGAACTCAATTTCTCTCTCAATCAGTACGTCTGGCAAGTCATCAGGAAATACATTTGAATATTCTCGCACTATCATAATGTCTTCCACTGTCAACTCAGTCGCTGAAGTATCAAGTATTGAACACAGGAATTCCTGACATCCATTTCTTAATAACTTACCTGCTCGGATAGCCGAAATCAGATACGGCGACGGTGTAACCCCACTCCCTTGAAACAAAAGCTTCCGTATATCGATGATCAAAAATTAACTTCTTTCCGCTCACAGTCTATGCTAGCTTGATTAAGAGCTAACCAATCCATTCCTAGTATCACATCAAAGTGGTTCACAACGATTGGGATAAGGTCTATGGTCATTAACTTCTCACCTAACTGGATTTCACAGTTCTTGTATATCATAGACGTCGTTATTGATTTACTAAGTGGTACGAGAATAGATAATTCATATCCTAACAGTGCCGATTTAATATTCAAATGTTCAATAAAGTTATGTGATACAAATGAATGCGTAGATCCTGATTCAACAAGTATGCGTGCTAAGTGCGAATATATAAGCACCATACCTGATACTATTGTCTCGGAAGCAGCCACATCTCCTGGATTCATTCTCAAATGCTCTCCCTTGACGTTGCTCTATCCTCTGTCCCCCATCGTTAGACTACTTAGGCTTTGAACCACCAGAAGCCATCGAACTCACTCTTTGTTGCGGGTGCTTCCTTGGACAATCCTTCGCTTGGTGTCCCAAGGTACCACAGTCAAAACACTTGAGTTGCGGATAAGGTGCAAAACTTGTACTATTCCTCCCTGTAGCTCTACTCTGGGAGTTCGTCAGAAAACATTGGCTCGTGTGGGGTCGATTCATAATGAACACAACGGAATATTACTAGGTACTCTCCGGGAATCACTGAAACTAGAACCAGAGCCTCGTGGAAACAGTTTCTTATAAGATCCACCCTGGTGCCAGTCACTACCCTCATACCCTCACTTTCCTTATTGGTTCTGTCTCGATCTTTCCATCCCACTTTCGGCTACCAGTGTTGTTTGTTGTACTGCTGCTACAGTTGAGTGTTCATAGGTCTCTACCCTCAACCGTATATTGTCTCTTAAAACCTTCTTCATACTTCCTTGCTCTATCTTCCTCTGTCAACACACACCCTTTTCCAAATCATAACAAAGCGTTATACTTCGAAGTACATTCGATCACAATCATATCCCCTTGTCGAAGATTATCAAATTCCCTCTTCTTTGCATTGAGAGCAGCCCTCGGAAAGAATCGTCAATTAAATTTTGCCTTGAACCCCTCCCAAGTTATCGATGCTCCTTGGTCTAGAACGTTCACCCACTAATTCTGGGCCTCACCTTTAAGTATATCACTAGCATTTTCAATCTTCTCTTTATCGGACATCGGAATAGATCGAAAAATTCTCTGCATATCCATAACCCAATGCTCTGCCAGTGTTGTATCCGATGTTCCGTGAAATTCCATTGGTTTCTTTCTCGCAAACTGTTCAAACACTGATCTCATACCCCTATGCTCAGGTGCGTGTACCACAGCTATTGGTGTTGGCTCAAATGGAGGTGTTGGAGGTAACCGTTCTGCTATAATCTGGATGATGTCACCCATATTGTCAATCATTTCTGTCATTTCATCCATACGTCGGGTATGTGGTGATAATTGTTGGTCACCCATGATTGTAACTCATGTAAGTCTCGATGCATAAACAATATGCATGCATGACAATAACATCTCATGTATGTAAAATAACATACATATGCATCAAACATCTCTACAATGTATGGATACATACTAGAACATGTGACAATTCACTCAACACTCCACTCGTCGTCGAACGTTCTCAAAGTTTTGTTACCTCTAGCTCTGATACCAATAAATATCACGACCCATCATGCTACGCGCAAGAATAGGACACATGGCACGCCACCAAGGCTAATATAATTCCATTAAAGTAATATAGCAGCAGAAAACATAAGTGAAACCCATTAAAATCAGAGTTATAAAAGTTTTGCCCAATTGGAAAAGTTCCAAAAAAAATTCAGTTTTGGAAACAAAGGTCCAATCGACTGATCGAAGGTCCGATCGACTAGAGACCTGAAGTAGAAAGTATAAAAGTTCAAAGATCCTATCCACCAAGGCTCATCCAATTCCATTAAAGTAATATAGCAGCGAAAAACATAAGTAAAATCCATTAAAATCAGAGTTATAAAAGTTTTGCCCAATTGAAAAAGTTCCAAAAAGAATTCAGTTTTGGAAACAGAGGTCTAGTCGAATGATCGAGGGTCGGTCGACTAGAGACCCGTAACACCCGCTCCCGCGATTACTCGATAATTATCATTTAGCATGCATTAGCATAATTAATTGGTATTTATTAACACATGTTTAAGTGAGTTTTCACTCACTAGTTGATTATGGGTGTCCAATTTGGGAACCCAGTGTTGGCCAATGTGGCAGTCCCAAATTGGGACATGAGTTGAGAAAGTTCCATTGTGATGGGACAAAGTTGTAGAATCCCCCTTATGTGATTAAATGTTTATTAAGGCATATGTGAAATATTTGCACGTTGTTAGAATATATTGTTTATTGTTAGAGACCATTTATGTGGTTATTTGATATACCTTGGTGAGGACGAAATGAACACGTTATATAATTAGTAGGCTAATTAAAAACTTCATAAAATTATGTGGGACCACTTATGGGACCCACGCGAGACATAGACAAACACTTATTTAAGTTTGGGATAATTCTAAAGCTAGTAGGGGTATAATTGCAAACTAATAAAATTTGGGGAAGGTCATAATAAAATTACAAACCTTGGGATACATGTGAAATGACACATGTATTATGACTCATCACCTTGGAGTCTTCTTCTTCCTAAGGCTAAGGCAATACACAAGGATTTACAGGAGATATTAGAACGAGAATTGACGACGGAATTCGACGACGCTCTCGACGGCGATTGACGGCGCGTTCGACATCCAATTTTAATTTCGAGACCGAATTTGGACTCGTAGAGGTGAGTTATACGTTTTTGGTACTGATTTATTGAGTATAATCGTTGTATTTCTCGCTACCCAATTCAGAGCGGTAATCCGTAGTTTGTCGAATTCATGTAGGATTTGAAACCGGAGTAGATTTGAGCTTTAATTTCACAATTAGGAACGAATTGCCAAGAGGTGAGTGGTTTCAATCTTGCGTATGGATGAGATTCATGGTTATGTTCATATGATGTTGATTTCATGTCTATTTAGCTTAATCACTCATATTTAGCTATGATTTTGTGATAAGTATGGTGATATGTTTATGTGAGCATGTTTAGTTGTCTATGTGGGTCAAAGGAAAGCTTGTATGAATCCGCCATGAGATTGTTCCGTGGTGACGACCACTTGTTGCCGACAATGGCATTAGACCGCACGTGTGTGGCGTGGGTCATTGGCTTGTGCCGTGGACTATTGGGGGAGTCGCGGACTTGCGGGTAGTGGCGGAAGAAATACTTGTTTATCCGGAGATCATTATATTTGTTGAGTTGAATATAAACATTGATATGTCATCCATGTGCTTGATTGATATTTCTCACTAAGCATATAGCTTATATATTGTAGTGGTTATTGAATAACCATTGTAGGTGAGCACGGCGGCGAGAATCCGGGGAGATGAACGTGGAATTTGTAGTGGTGAGGAGGCTTGTAAATGTAGTAGCTTATATCTATAGTTATTTTGAGTAAAACTAGTAGTTTGTACTAGCTAACTTGGGTTTGTACTAAAACTTAGTAGATTATGTTAGTTTTAGCTTAATCGCTCCAAGTCTCGTGTAAATCATGTAACCGGAGCTTAAAATGTTGTTGGTATCTTTCTTGCATTGATAATGTAGTTTGGAATATGTTTGAATGGAAGTTTGTTTTAAGAAAACTTGTTTTGGTTGATCTTGAGGGAATTGAGAATACTTGGGAGAGTATTTGGGAGAGATTGCATTGCACATCTTGTTCATGGTTTTCAAACATGTTGGTAACTTTCAAACTCTTGCTTTTATGATTTGGATATGTTAGTTGTGAGTTTGGATCAAAACTCATATGTTTTGTTTGTTTTTGTGAGAATTGGAAATGTTTGAGTATTGTAGCATTGGTGGATCTTGATTAATGTTTTAAAACCATGTTAACATATCTTGGAAATGGTTTGGAATTATTTGAGATTGGTTTTGCAAAGTTTCATGAAGTTTGGATGGGATTTGGAGGTGTTAGGATGCTGCAGAACAGAAGTTTTTGCTGTCAAAACGTGTACTGCAGAATCCGGATCGATCTGGGTCTTGAGCGGATCGATCCGGGTCTTGATCCGGCACTTCTGGAGGGCCAAAAATGAGGTTCTGCTAAAACCGGATCGATCCGGTTTTGAGGCGGATCGATCCGCAGGTCATTTTGTTGCACTGTCGACTTTTACGGAAACGGACATAACTTTCTCTAGAAAACTCGGATTTGCGCACCGTTTTTTGTGTTGTAACCGGGACTCAAAAACCTATCCTTTGGTATAAAATTTTCTACACCTTATTAATTACCATTTTGTCCTTGGGCTTAATTTGTCTAACAAAATGGTGTAAACGTGCTTGTTTTCCCTCCTTTTCATTTGTAAATTATTGTTTGAAGGCCTTGGTGGCGTGCCACGTGTCTTGGGATCACATGTGTGGATTCGGAGCGTGACAAGACCTGAAGCAGAAAGTATAAAAAGTCCAAAGGCCTTGTCCAGTCGACTAGTGCCCCAATTTCTCAGTCGACTGGTGTCTTATCCAGTCGACTGGACACTATGCATGCAGAATGTGGTATTTTCGTGCAAAAACTAGTCAACTGATACCCCCTTCCAATCGACTGAAGCCCTCAAAAACTGAAAGAAATGACTCAAGAACACAGAGGTCCAGTTGACTGAACTACGGGCCAGTCGACTGATTCCTCTCAGCAATACCCATTTCTGCAGCTTTCTAAACCAAGGGTCTCCAAACCAATTCCCAACCTCAACACGATTATAATCCACAATTCAAAACATATATACAAACGTGTTTACTAAGGATTACAAGTACTAATCCAGCCCATAACAAGATTCGATTACAACAAGCTACTACTCCCAATTCTTATTATAAGTTAGAAAGAAAAACCAAACTATAAACAAGAGTGTTGCCCCGGCATTCCTCGGCCTCACTCCTCAAGTTTCTTCTTTCCTCACTTCTTATCACCTGCAATGGAGTAAATCTCCACTACTCAGTTATATGCTGAGTGTACAATTCTACATGTATGCTTATATGACAATTCATGGTTTAAAATATCCAAAACACATAAAAATAGCCTCTAGGGTGAGTGGTACGCATTCATCCGGCAAATGAAACCGATACCGTAGAAGGCAGACCTCTTCCACGCATCCCATACACTGGTTGGGCCTTTCTCCATACCAGTTACTGTGTCCTGGTTGGGCCTTCCTCCATACCAGACACCACCACAATCAATATCACAATCCTCAAGGTTCAAGAGTTTACCCCTAAATGAAATTGCACCAAACTCCCCTTTGACCCAAGTAGACATACAACATGCTCACATAAGCAGTCATACATGCTTTTATCGCAGTTTCAAATGCATAATTAACGGGCCTAATTAACACATGAATTTCGTCCGGATCCAAAATATCAAAGTCGATATTTAAAACATTAAATTTCCATATATTTCATAGATCTAGAATTCATAAATCGTGCGATCTTTTTGAAACTTTGAAGGATCGATCAGAGGTCCGAATAAACGTCGGATCTCAGATTTCAGGTAATTCCTATAAGTTTATAGGGTTTTTCCCCAAATTCCTAGGATTTAGATTTTTAGAAAAGTTATCCAAACGCGGCCTAAGAGGTATAAAATTGAAGCTCTTACCTCGCGGAGTTCAAATCTAAAATCTGGAGAGAATCTGACAGACGAACGGTCGTCGATCGGCGTCGCAAAGCCCGTAGCAACTAAATCTCATTTTTCTCTCTCCTCCAAGGATATTTTGAAAAGGTTATAACAAATGAAATTCTCACCCTCCTCTATTTATAGACAATCTTTTCAAAAATTACGTTTACCTCTCCACGAGTTTCTCAATTTCTAGTTAACTCCCAAAACGTAGCACACATCCATTTTACGCATTTACGAGTGGAAACTATAAATTACAAAAGTTTTCAACTAAGTCTCGTTTGTGTCCAAAATTACGTTTGAAAAATAAAATCTGTGGAATTTCTACACGACCTACCTTTTATTTAAAGTGTCACTCACATTCTTACCGCAGTGTTCAAAATGTTTTACAACGATAATAAAACTACCAGAAATTATACTACACAGGTATAATTCACTATTTATAAAATACCAGATATATTAAATAACATTAAATCACATAAATGTCATTTACTCATGCCAATGCAATCTCGATTACCAATTTCCCGTGTCTTTACTGACACATTACCGTTGACTCACAGTCAACCTCATCCTCAATTATCGTATAACATTGATAATTCACAAAATCTAAATATGCATGATAAAATCATGAAATTTTGGAACGGGTGTGACAGTATGGTTCAATGATGTTCTTGAAAGCTTAATATAACTTGTGGAGTTTGAAATTATGGAAGCGTGTTTGGAGTAATGAAATTGGTAAATGTTGTTTGTCCTTAGGCAAAATTATGCCGCTAAGGAGGAATTCTACTAAAGGGACATTCGACAGGTCGAACGAAGCAGTTCGACTGTCGAAAATTGTGCTGCATGACTCCTTTTTCTTCCCCTTTCGGAATTTATTAAAATATTTTGATTAGTTCCTAGGGTACCTTTGAGCCCTTTTAATATTAGATTCTTCTTACGTTTTCAAATTTATACGAATTTTACCTCGGAGGACATTGTTTTCAAAAGAGTTACATACTCAATATTGTTTTCCGCTGTTATAATCTTTTAATGAATTGTATGAGCCTTGGTGGCGTGCCACGTGTCCTATTTTCACCCATAGCTCGATGGGTCGTGACACGATTAAAACGTAAAAGAAAAATATAGAAATGTCCGTCTCACCTCCACGAGTCCGAATACGGCTTCGATTCGCGAATTGGACGACGAACGGTGAAGTGACGATGTCGGAGACCTGTTCTTACTCTTCTCTCTCGCCGGTTCTTCTCTCTCTCTCCAATCTGTTTTAAGTTTGAGAGTTAACACTCTCTTGACACACATACATCCACATGCAATGTGTTGGCAAGCATTTTCACCTCTTTTCATTTACACCCTCGATTGTTTCTAACTTCTTATTATGACATCTCCAAATATGCGTATTTGTCTAAATCCCGTATGGGTTCCACACGTGGTCCCAAATATCCCTTATTTGGATATCCAAATTGATATTAAAAACTCACATATTAAGCAACAAGGTATGAAAGCTTTTTAAACATATCTCCAATTAACCATATAAATGCATCTAATCATTTAAATACAATTTATTTTATACGAACTATTTATTGGGTCCCACCTCAATACATGTCCCAACTAACAAAGGACTTCTCCAAATGTGTTCCTTACTGAACAATTTTCACGGGTAAGTCCATAACCTCCCCTTAATCCATAATATACACTAATTATAAAAATTAATACATATTAAAATATTGGTTTAATCTTTTTCTTGGGTACGGGAGTTACACCTAATTTCACATTTTTTTTTTACATGTTGCGATTAATCACACAATGATCCAACTGTTAAATATCTTACTTACGTACTCTTGATTTAAACTTAATACAATAGTTTATCCTAACATTTTTGATATATTTATCTGTCACTACCGAGCTGTGCATGAATTGATAGATTTCTTGGCAGAATTTGACAGAACTTTTCAAGTGTCTTGAGTATTTCTATTCTTTTATTATCTTGGACAACTTGGATTTAATTTCAAATTTGCATGCGCAAAGTGTATCTTAGGTTCTTGAACTAACGTCAAAAGTGGTGATGAAAGTGTACTTAATTTAAAATTAATAAGGAAAGTTGGATTAGCAAAATCTTAATATAATTAAAAAAATTTGATTCAAAAACATAATTAGTACACTTTTTCACCACCATGCTTTTAAACGTGGCTCGAAAATATGTGCACACGAAACACAAGGTAGGAGAAAGTAGGTTTATTCTTGAAATGGTGAGAACTTTATTATCTTTCTTAATCACCTTTAAAAGTAAAGAAAGGGAATTTTAACTTTCTAATTACCTGTCTCCTAAAGCCTAATCTTCTTAATGAACTTCACACCTCTTTCAAAAAAAAATTTGGGAATTTGAAAGTAAAGAAAGGGCAAAGCAAAACCATCTCACTTAGATGAGATGGCCAGGACCCCTTCCCCCTAATGAGAGATAGTGGGTTCGAATATTTGGGGACGCATTAGGGAGTGTTTCTTTAATGAGGGCTTTGGCCCCCCTGTGCTTTCGCGTCCTATCATGTGTGTGTGTTACTAACTGCTAACCCTGCTATCGGGTCACAGGGGCCATGTAACACCATTAAAAAAAAAGGGCAAAGCAGGGTGGAAAAATGACTTGTAACCTAATTCCCACCCCACTTGTAATTAATTAAGCATATATAGTCTTTGAAGTGCTTAATCACACATTACTTTAGCTAAAGATATTTTAATCATGACTACTGGTCTATCGTACTGCCGCATATCTATAAAACAAAGTATGGCGTGAATCATATGAAAATGGAAGAGCATTAAAAAAAAATTACTTGTTTGTTTAATCCCATTCCCATATATACTTATCATAGTACTTTCACACTTTATGAATAACTTACTATTTGGGCACTACCATTATTTTTAAATTTGATTTTTAAATATTTTGATAATGAATAATGATATGATTTTAAAATTTGAGATATCTCAACTGCTATAAAACTGGTTGCACATGCAGTGGCCTATGGCTGTGATCCTGGATCACTGTCACCACGTGGTACGATTGTCAAACCATCTAGGAACTATATTTGAGATTCAGGGATCCACAACATATATTACTCTTTAACAATTGTACACCACATGTATAGGCATTGGTGGTGGTATCATAAGCTTGCATGTAATACCACTCGCAGAACATTTGAAATATCTCAAATTTGGAAGTCACAACGTTACCCTTACTATTTTGGCTCTTAATTTCAAGAGTTAAAAGATGAAATTCTCTTGAATTGGTAAGCATCACTTTTAGTTTTCCATTTTTTTTTTTTTTGCTTCTCTCCTTTATTTATTTATTTGTTAATCTTTTAGGGGGATGTTTTGAGACAACGTAGATGTTTGCTAATTCCATAGCATGTCATATCATTTGAATTATGTCTATGTTGGCATTTGGTTTTAGCTAATATTGGCATTGCAATTATCAAGTGTCATGCATACACATATAATTACTTGAAATGACAATTAAAAATGATCTTATTGGGGCAGTTCAAAGTGAGGTGCAACTTTTAGCCAAACAGGACTCCTAAGGTCCCTTTCATGACAAACAAAATACAAAGACTTATATCTTAAGAAAGCATTTGGCCGTCTATTTAAGCACTAGTGGTTGCATAATGAGAGAGACAAAACGATTATGCTCTTATCCATTATAGAGTGCAAAGGAAGAAAACTATATAAAAATGTGATATTCAACAAAATGAAATAACTTGACATCTATAAGGAAGTGAAGAAGGAAAGATAAGAAAATTGTGTATTTTATTACTATACCTTTACATTAACTTAATTGTCATTATTTTTAAGAACCAAAAATGTCAAAATGTTAGAGAAATATTTTCTCTCTCATAATTCGTCCACTTTTAGACGGATTGAAATTTGTGAACTCGAAGAAAAGTAACATCCCTCCCCCCCCCACCCTTCTCTTAACTCTTCTATCTTACCAAACAAGTAATTTTAATATCTTCCCTCCACCATTCACCTTTTTTCTCCTCTTCCAAACATAGCATAGAACACCCTTATTATAATAAGAGGCATGAGTGGAGATTCAAGGAGAAACTGATTCTTTTTTTTTTTTTTTTTGCTGATCAAAGAACTTTAAAGTGGGAGAAACTGATTCTAGACAAACTCTCATGAACTCAGAAATTGATACTCCATATCGGATAACGGTCGGTGATCGGTTCACTGTTGGGTTAGCTATTACAGAAACACATCAGTGCACGGTTTTTTGGGTAAGCCATTAATTAGAGAAACACAAGTCAGCTATTCACGCTTTAGCTTTAAGCATGGTTTTTTTAGCAGCCCTAGTAATTGTGTTTGCTAATGTCCATTAGTTGTGCATTATTAATATTTATGACCATTATACCACTGTTTAAAATGGTGAAATTTTACCAAGTTTTAAAATTTTTATCATTTTTTTTCCCGTTTATGACGATCATGCTCCTGTTCAAAGTGGTGAAATTTCACCAAGTTTTTAGGAGTCGTGAAATTTCACCAAGTTTTGTAATTTTTATGAGTAATTATTTTGTTTTTCGCTTATGACGATTACACCCCTGTTCAAAGTGGTGAAATTTTACCAAGGTTTGAAGAATGGTGAAATTTTACCAAGTTTTGAAATTTTAATCAATAATGATGTATTCTTTTATGATGATTATACTCTTGTTCAAAGTGATAAAATTTCACGAAGTTTTGAGCAATGGTGAAATTTTTAGCAGTAGTGATTTTTTTTTTATGACAATTATACTCATGTTCAGAATGGTAAAATTTTACCAAATTTTGAAAAATGGTAAAATTTTATCAAATTTTAAAATTTTTATCAGTAATAATATATATATATATATTACTTATATTGATTATACCCTCATTCAAACAAACATAATTATCATAAAATATCCTTTTATCTAATCAATCCTATTTTATATCACTAGACCAATTCAAGGAGTAGTAATATTCTCATATTCAAGCAAAATATACTCACAAAAGCCCTTCTCCTTGCAGCGGCGGATTTAAGTGGGCTGTCACGGGGGCAATGGCCCCTGAGATTTTTTTAACTTTTCTAGATATATGGTCACAAAAATGTACTCCACATGTATAAAAGACTCGTTGACCTCCTGACTTGACATAACCCTCTCAACATTCCACCTGTCCCCACTTTCTCTCTTCAAGCAAAACTAAAAAATTAAAGCCCTCTCTCTCACACACACATGGGGAACCTTCTCAATTCTTTCCGCATTTTACAATTATTTATTATTATTATTATTTTTCCTTTGGAAGTTAACACTATATGAAAGTTATTAATTTGGGACCTTGAGTTTTAATTACCTTTGATTCTAAAGTTTGAATTACATTAAAATTTTATGGTTCAATTAGATTTGTGAATAAAATGTTACAGACAATTTATTGAAATAGCTATGTGTAAAATATGAAATCTGTCACATCTGTTCTAAAAATTTTATGGTTTAAATTACATAACTTGAGATTTTGTGAAATTATTAATATTATTAATAATTGAGATGAGTTGACTGTGGGTCAACGGTAAGGTATTAATAAGGACACAGGAATTTGGTAAGCAAGATTGCATTGGCACGGTTAAATGACATTTATGTGATTTAAATGTTATTTGACTTTCTAATATTTTCGTGAATAGTGAATTATACATGTGTAGTATAATTTCTGGTGATTTTGATATTGTTGTATAGCATTTTGAGAACTGTGGTGAGAACGTGAGTGACACGTTATATAAAAGGTAGATTGTGTAAAGATTCCACAAAATTTAGTTTTCGGACGTAATTTTGGACCTAAATGGGACTTAATCGAAAACTTTTGAAATTGATAATTTTCACTCGTAAAGTCATAAAATGTACGTGTGCGACATTTCAGGACTTAATTAGAAGTTTGAGAAACTCGTGGGGAGGTAAACGCGATTCCCGAAGAGTTGACCTATATATAGTGAGAGGTGAGAATTTTCATTTGTTATAAACTTGTATATCTTGAGGGAGGAGAGAGAAAAGAAGATTTGATCCTACGGGTTTTGCGACGACGATCGACGACCTTTTGTCAGTCAGATTTTCTCCAGATTTGAGATTTGAACTCGTGGAGGTAAGACCTACGTTTCGATAGTCATTAGGCCATGTGTTGGCAAACTTTTGTAAAAATCTAATTTCTAGACTTTTGGGAAAAATCCAGTAAAACTTGTAGGAATCACCTCAAATTTGAGTTCCGACAATTATTCGGCCCTCTAGTCGATCCTTCAAAGTTTGGAGGAAATCACACGAGGTATGAAGTTTTAACTTGTGAAATATAGGAAAATACATGTTTTAAATTTCGACTACGAAATTGTGATCCGGGCAAAATTCATGTATTAATCTTAGACCCGTTAATTATGCACGCGATTAAATGTGAAAAGCATGTCTACTTTTACGCAAGCACGTTGAGTTGTCTATGTGGGTCAAAGGGGAGTCTTATACAAATTCATACCGGAATAAGCTTCTCGATGTTTGAGAATTTAGTAGCGACGGCTACTGTGCATGGTTGATAGACTTGGACTTGCCATGGCACTTGGGGATGCAATGGTTGATAGACTTGGACTTGCCATTGGCATCGCGGTTTAAGACTTGGACTTGCTGCCACCGGATGAATGCGTATCCTTCTCCCTAGAGACTATTTGTTATGAATTGTGGGATTAAGGCATGTTTTATCATATATTGTATATGTTAGAACTTGTGCACTCAGAATATAGCAGAGCAGTGGAGATTTACTCCATTGTAGGTAAAAAGAAAGACAAGAAGAAGCGTGAGGAGTGAGACCGTTGTGGAACGCTGGGGAATCATCTTGTTTATATTTTTGTTCTCTTCCTTAAACTTATATAAGGATTAGGAAATTTGTAATATGTTGTAATGGAACCTTGGGAATTAGTTGGTGGTACTGTAATCCTATATTCAAACTCTTGTAATTATGTTTACACCGTAGTAATATCGTTGTGGTTGTGTTGGTTTTGAATTGAAAGAGTGTAGCTTGAAATTCTGCAGAATACATAGTATGCTGAGGCCAATCAGTCGACTGGTTTTTGCTTCAGTCGACTGGATCACTGTTTGTAACTAAACACTGCTTTGAGATGTTAGGGGATCAGTCGACTGGGTTGATAAAACAGTCGACTGGATCATGTCCAAGAACACCACTTTCTGCTAGAATAGAGTACCAGTCGACCTGACAATTTCAGTCAACTAATAAATTTAGGCCCCAGTCGACTGGACCTCAGCCACAGTCGACTGGACGGGTTAGTGAACTTTTCAAAACCCTTCCGTTTCGGACTTCAGTCGACTGGACTCCCGACACAGTAGGCTGGACCCCTATATTTCAAAATGAATTTTTTTGGATGCGTTTCAATTGACCAAAACTTTTTAAAACTTTGATTTTTAATGGATTTCACTTATTGTTTTCCGCTGCTAAATTACTTTAAAGCAACTGGATAAGCCTTGATGGCGTGCCATGTGTCCTATTTCCACGCGTAGTGGGATGGGTCGTGACAAAACCCACGAAAAAAAACTATCTAGAATTATATATGCTATTGTTGCAACAAAAAATAAAATAAAATAAAATTTGAGTAGGGGGCGTTGTCCCCGAACACTCATGTAAGCTTGACCCCCCGAACTAAGATCCTGGATCTGTCCCTGTCTCCTCAGATACTACTTGAGCACATCTCTTTAAGCTACATTGTTCCAAAATACCATTCGTCTAATTTGGTTTTCATAAATAATTTGTACATCAAAACTAGAACTAGATACATCTCATAATAGTACGAAAGTGAAACTCCCAAAATATCAAGTCAAAAACACCAAACACAAAAGCAACTCAACTTTTTGAAAGAACAAACAAAACAGTGCTGTAGTATAATCTAATCTCTCTTTCTCTGTACAAAAAAAAAAAAAAAAAAAAAGAAAAAAAAAAGGCAGAATGAGGTTCCCATGAGTACAATTTTTTTAGTGTAGTTGGTGTTGTTTCTTTTATATAAATAGTAAAAATAATTTGAATAAAATTATAATTTTATACTATTTTTACTATTTATAGAAGAAAAACAGCACTAAACACACACTCGAGAAACTGTAATGGAGTTTTTTTCCTAACTTAAAGGTAACCCTTACATGTCAGACCTTAATGTCACAGTCCAAACTGCCACTATAGACCATATAAGTAGTACCAGACTCAGAATTTTCATTACAACTACTATCAACAGGACCTGTCAAACACTTGGCTGGTCCACTATGCCCTTCAAGCACTTCCAAACAAAAAAAACTCTTCCCATATTGCCCTTTCCTCCATATCCTAATTGTCTTATCTGCTGACCCACTGTCCACCAAATCCGAAACTACACCCAAACACAAAATATCCTTTTTGTGCCCACTCAGAGCACCAGCTACCACCATATACCACCGCCGCCGCCGGCGTCCATTTCCCACACAATTATGGACCGATCACAAGTGCCCGAATACAAAACAGACCCATCAGTACTCAAAGCCAAAGCGTTAATGGCTGACTTGTGTTTCACTAATGTGTCAACAATTGAGTGTTTCTTATCACTTTGTCTCTTCTTCCAAACCTTGATTTTCTGATATGCTGAGCCAGTGTATACAAACCCGTCATTGGATTTCGCAATAGCGTTAATCGCATCATCGTGTATGTTCCAAACCTAACTCCAATCCCACGAAACAGAGTATAACAGAGACCCATCTTTGTTCATCGCCAGAGCCGATATGGTGTGGACGTGGTGGACCGACGTGCAGTGCTTGTGCCGGCGGATTTTAACGTAATTCTTCGCCGAGAAGAGTTTGTTTACCCGGTCGTTCAGTGTCGATAATGTGGATATGAGTTTGAAATTGTCACACCCCAACCCGCCTTGTGCGGATTAGGACACGTGTAACAAGGCTACAAGCTCCCAATTACATTACTTTGTAAAGAAATATACGAATTATAGAGAAACACATGTATTTAACCACATTAAACAACTCTGTTGTTACAAAATAGTCTCTAAGGGCAAAATGGTCATTAATAAAGTATGTAAAATTTTTATACCAAAAGTTAGATTTTTGAGTCCCGGTTCCAACGCAACAAACGGCGCGTGAATCCGAGTTTTATAGAAAAAGTTATGCATGTTTCCGTAAAAATGGACGTCCAGGGAAAAAAATACAAAGCGGATCGATCCCTTCATAAAGGGCGGATCGATCCATTTATATTAGTCTCCCGCAGAATGTCCCCTTGAAAGGGCGGATCGATCCCTTCACAAATCGCGGATCGATCCCCTTCACAATTCTGCTGCTAAATTTTGTTTGCTGTCAAAACAAGTTTTAGCTTACCAAAACTCAATCAAATCACATGGAAACATTATGAAACTTTGGGAAATCAATTCCAACACATTTCTAAACATGTTTAAACTCAAATTAAGCATGGATCATAAAATCATATTCACAATTTGGTCAAATCCACTAAGAACTCATTTCATTTGAAATACAATGATCTTTTCAACTTTGAAGCTCAATTCTCATTCAAAATTCATGAAACTTGTTGGGAATTAACTCAAGGTCATAACTAACATTGTGAACACTAAGGAAACATGTTTAAGACACTAGCGACACATCCGGACTTGCTGAAATGGTCAAACTCATTACTTGCACCACACTTGAGCAAAACAAGAGATATTACACATTAGTTTCCAAATTCACTTTCACTTTCCAAAATACAAGTTTTAGGATTCAAACTCTTTTTCTACAACCCAAATATGAACATTAACATAAAAGAAACCATAATTTCCATCATTTTACAAGTTCAAAAGAAGTTCACAAGCATGTGGCTCAAATCTCCCCCATCTCTCCCATCTCTCCCGTCTCTCCTCATCTCTCCCGTCCACAAGTCAAGACTTCAAGCCTCAAGTCGAGAACCTCAAGCCACTAGTTACATTATAACATAAGTTTAAAACGTATCTACAAGTTCGCCCAAGACATGAGTTAACTGTACATCTCCAAACCATAAGTTGCATTAGGAAACTTAAATATCTAGATTTATAAACATATCAACACACATCTCATAACCCCCATGCCCAACTTGTCGTTTTGATCATTTTCCTTCCTCCTCCCGTGCCGTACCTGCGGTGGTTATTCAATAACCACAACAGAAAATAGCATTTGTTTAAGCTTTCGTTTAGTGAGTAAACTAATCACATGTATGAATATAATGTCATATTCAATGCACAAATCAACAATTAACATATCATTTAGTCTCCAAAGACCAAATATCAATTCACCGTGTCGTCGCTCTTGCCTTTTGCCCTTATGTGCATATAGCACCTCTAATTCACACAATCTCACACACCCTTCCACAGCTGGGTCGCAACTCACACACCTTTACACAGTTAGTGTGGTGAGTACCCTTACACCGTTGGGTTTTTTCCACTTCTCCTTATTATGGAGTAAATCCACGGTGAATTAACATAAGGCTTTCTTCAACCCACATAAGCACATAATCACATCATCATCTCAGCTTGGTAATTCACACACCATTTAACACATATTAACTTCCAATTTTAAGTAAACTAGCCAAACCCACATAAATCAACATGTTCATATATACCCAATTCTCATGTCCATGCTCTAATTTACAAGAATTCAACAAACTAACATGTAAATTAACACATTTAACATGATTTACATTCAGCCCATGGATTAGAGTCACTCACCTCTTATAGATTTTACCCCAACAAGCAAATTCCTTAACAATTGTTGCCCAAATCCTACTCCGGAGTGGTTCCTCCACGAGTCTGAAAATGGCTTCGATTCGTGAATCCGACGAACGGCGGCGACGGATCGGCGGAAAAACGACGTCGGCGTCTCGTCTCCGTCTTTCTCTCCCGGACTCTCTTTGTTTTGCTTAATTTCTGTGAATTATGAGAGTCCATACTCTCTTGACACACATGCAATGCATGTTGTGTGTGTTGTCAAGCATATATTTTTCCAACTTTTCATTTGCACCCCCGGAATTCTTAAGTTCTTATTATGATATCCCCCAAACATTCCATTAACTACCCAATTATTTAATGAGTGTTTGTCTAAGTTCCGTATGGGTCCCAACGTGGATCCCACATATTTTGTGAAATTGCTATCGCACCTACTAATTTAGATCGTTTTCACTTATACCCTTATTTGGGTGTCTAAATCAATACCAAATGCTACACATATATCAACATATAATATAAAAGCATTTAAGCAAATATTCATGTAATCACATAAAATGCATTTAATCATGTAACATGCAAATTACCAATTTACCCTTTGCTGGGTTCCATTTTCAAACCTGTCCCTCTTCACTGGGACTTTTTCCATGGGCGAGTCCAAGCCTCCCCTTAATCCATTTTATACACTAATTATATCAATTAATGCATGTTAAGTTAATAATTAACCCTTTCTCCGGGTACGGGTGTTACAGAAATTTTGGTTTGGTGGGTTGATTTCTATGTTCCAGATGAAAGAAAACCATGTGGAACCCTTTAAGGTTCGCGTAGGGTTGATTTCTATTCCAGATGAAAGAAAACCATGTGGAACCCTTTAAGATTCACGCAGCGGAAAACAAAAATTTAATGGTTTACTAATCCCATGATCAAGTCTATGATATATACAAAATACATACAACATCCATAGGGGGTTAATCGAATAGTTACCCTTGAAGCGTGCTTTACAAAATATTAATTCCCTTTCGTCCCACGAACAGTTCACCAAATCGTCCAATCGTCCGATCTCTAAAAGTATCCACACGAGCAATGCACACTAGAAGAAAACTTTTCCTTCCTCCAATAAAGTGAAGAAGACAAAAGGTGAATAGATCAAAAACTCTTTTGACCTCACGGATGTAATAAGTTGGGAGTTTGGCAGAAACTTGGGTGTACTAGCATCCCACTTAGTTTCTCATATCTCATATATATAATAATGCTATAAGTCCCTTTCCTAATCTAATTAGGAAACTATATTTGATTGGAAGACTTTCTTAAATCAAATATAAACTAATTGTATTATTATACTACTTCCATATTAACAACTTAATATCAAGTAGACCCTCACAACTTCTTCTAACTACACATTGTCCTTTTGTGTGTGACTCCTTAGGTTCATACTAATCTGGTAGTAGGTACTAATACTTTAAAGTATTACAATTTGAACCATTTCTAATTAATTTAAATTAGAACATCTTCTAATTCTCCCTTGTAGAAATAATTAATATTAATATTTATTTTCTGGGCTTCCACTAGTCATGAGTGACATCTAGCAGTATATCATGACACACTCCAGACAGTCTGAAAAATAGTGAACCTTTCCGTTAGCAGTTACCATACAATTGAATCCTTCTATCAAACAATGTCCCAATTAAATCTCTTGGGTAATGGACATATTATCAAACCCAGATTTAATTATATGTTCTCGAACTATTTGATATTTCTCTATTTGGTGAAATTAGAAAACTCTTTTTAATTCTCACCCTGCCCTGGCCAGGGAGCTTTACTTGAGATATATCATAGAAGATCACATAGGACATTCACTCCCTCACTTGAGAGTGATAGATTCCTTGTTGTACATTCACATGTCTCCATGTATGACTTATTATACCCAACAATACATGAATATGCCCTTAATTAAAACATAAACACCGTGCACGTTAAAGCATAATAACTCATACACAAGACAACAGTAATGTCTCAGGTCTAAGGATTACTTGTACCATTATAACTAAGAACAATCCATTGATAGATAAGTAAAACTCCATTTGGATTTTCCTAATAGTTGATCATGTTCAGTGAACTTGTTCTATAACAAGCACCCATATGTCTGTTCTAGCGTCCCCACACTGATGACTTAAGACTAGCCATATTTTATCAAATAAAATAAACATGACACATATTAGTCTAACCGGATTATTAAATGCCCAATTTAATAATTCTACGACTAAGAACAATTTTAGAATAAAGCAACTAAGAAGTATATGGTTTTGTTCCTCAACTCTTTAAGTACATACCTTCTCAACTTTAATTCTGTGGACATATCACATAAATGTTAAACAACAATAATGATAAATTAATAAACTTGCCCTTTATTAATATGAAACTGTTATTACAAGGTAATATTCCTAAAACACTACTCCAATCTAATTGGCTTTTAGGGCATAGTACTAACACTAGACTCGAATTTTGATGTCTTGGTGGGCTGTGAATAGCTTATCTGCTAAGACTGCTATTGATTTGACGGCGCTGTGGCCGACGGCGATGATGTCGTCGGTTGGTGGATTGTTGGGGGGCCCAGATGGGTCTCGGGTCTAGCGGCGGATCTCGCTATCGGATGAGCTGTTGTAGAGGTGTTTTCCGGCGAGACAGAGGGAGAAGATATAGGAGGAGTTACCTTTTAAGAGTGGAGAGGCAGTAGTAGTGGGCGGTGGTAGAGGGGGGTTGTTATGGCGGTGGAGTTAGGGATGGAACAGATGGTAGACTTGGATGAGAGTAGAGAGAGGAATTTGATGCTGATGATGAGGAGGAGGACTCTGAGTGAAGGTTGTTAGAGTCGGTTTCTTCATTTGATTGGCATGGCAATGGACATGGAAGGAATCCCATTTCTCCTCAACCTCCAGAGAGAGATAGAGAGAGATTTGTTACAAAACAATATGGAGTGAATGTCACATGCTTTATAATAGCACAATATGAAGAAAGACGCATTTTAGCGCAGAAAATATGCATTTTAGCGCAAAGTTAGAGAGAGAGGGGACCATTTTTAGCAAAGAGAGGACCCAACCTCGATACATTTCGTGTACTATCCTCGCATAAATAGTTAAAGTAATGTAAAGTTAAATTTTGATCAGAGCAATGCTAGAGACACAATCCTTTTTCCAATGTTTTTAAAATTGGATCGGTCCTTAAACCGGAAAGGTGATCGGTTCACGGGTTGACCGATTCAACCGGCCGGTCCGGACGATTGAACCATGACATCATAAATATTAATAATAATTAAAAATATAAAAAATATATATATAAAAAACAAAAAAAAAATTATAAAAAAGGACCAGCTCCCGATTCAACTACCAGATTTACCGGTTTAACCGTAAATTCTACCGGTTTTCAAAAATTCGAATGGTTTAACCATTATTCCCGGTTCCCGGTTCAAACCAGTTCGTTCGCGATTCCGGTCGACGGTTCAACCGGTTCGACCGGCCGGTTCGGTCCGATTTTTAAAACAGTGCCTTTTTCACAACATTTTTCATAACTGGGCTTTAAATGTGTTGTACTCTGTGCTGTTTGAATTTCATATTTTTTATGCGTTACTTACATAGCACATGGTACATGCATTTAAAACCCAGTTGTGAAAAGGAATGTGTCCCTAGCATTTTTGTTTGATCAAATTGTTTTTACCATGTGGGGAACGATATGAAATGTGTGTTAGTTTTTTTTGGGGGTAAATTACAGTAACACCGCCTGAACTATGATAAAATAATAAATGCTAAAAAAAATTTATTTTCACCATTTAATTAGATTATCAAACAGTGTCAAACACTATACTAAGGTTATATTCCAGATTTAATGTTTTATTTACAATATTTGATTTTGTGTTTTATAGTTTAGATTTATAGATATCAGATATCGAAAATTCTCCAGAGAGGACGCCCTCTCTTTATTAAAGAGAGGACCCATGTTTCAACTGTCAGATCGTGTTAAAAAATTGAATCTGACAGTCAAAATAGAGGTCTTCTCTTTATTAAAGAGAGGGAGTCCTCTTTAAAGCGTAAGTGTACAAAATATATCTACTATATAATAAAAACGCAGCACCTCAATAAGCCAGCTGCTCGAATTTTCCTTATTTCCAACTTTGCCCTTGCTATACCATATATATATATATATAGTGCGTACACTGAGAAGTGGAGGCTTAAAGCAGGCACAAGTCGATGCTCACTGCTCAAGAAGGGAAGGTGTACATCATCCATTGGATTTTCTGACACCAGCTACTTATCGAAAAGGCCACACAATCAATTCTAATTTACGATATTGACACCGAACTTTACCTACTTACATAATATTTACACATATGTCAATTTGTGTAAACTACCCTTTTCAATCATAATTACAATTGGCTTCAAAATGAGTCAACAAAAATGCCTACTTACATAATATTTACATATAGGTCGATTCTTGTAAGAAAAAAAATCAACTTTTATAACCATAATTACATTTGGCTTCAAAAAGAGTCAGCAAAAATAGCTACTTACATAGTATTTACATATACGTCAATTTTTGCAAAGGAAAAATAACTTTTGCAACCATAATTACAATTGTCTTAAAAAAAAGTCAACTAAAATGGTTACTTGCATCATATTTACATGTAGTTCATTTTTTATAAGAACAACTCTCTACCAAGCAAGCATGTGTCAAATAATATTCATTGTCGAAGTTGCCACTGCGTTTAAAAATGACTATTTACATAATATTTACATATAAGTCAATTTTTGTAAGAAAAAAATTAACTTTTGCAACCATAATTACAATTGGCTTAAAAAAGAGTAAAAAAAAAATGACTACTTACATAATATTAACACATAGGTCAATTTTTATAACAAAATTCACAAAATGGTCATCTTTTGGCACAACTATTTTTTTAATGGTTAATTTAATATTTCCATTACACGCGCGTGCGCACATAACTATATGCTTTTTTTAATAGTTAATTTAATATTTTGATTACACATATGACGAGCACATGCACAAATATTGATATGTTTATATTTTGCTCTTTTAGTTATAAATCGTCTTGTATGTTTTTTTGGCCCCGTTCCAATTGACGATCTTCCTCGGCTTGTTTTGGAGAAAGATCCTCAGAAGGAATAGGGGTACGAACTCTTTTATCAATATATTTGCCTTTCAGCAAAAAAAAGAAAAAAAAGTTATAATTTGTATCATAAAAATTATTTTGGTCTTATTCCAAATCTTATGTGATAGGATTAAGATTCATGTTTGCATGTAAGTGTTACTAATTTTTTACAATTTTACAAATTGTTAGCCTATTAATTAGGCCATATTTTTATGAGAAAAACTCATACATTTGACTGGCAGGTGCGCACTAGTATGAACAATTAACAAACTACAAGTTGCTGAAATAGATCCAGATGATTCCACAAAAGGGCTGGATTGGGTATGATGAAAATTAATACAAGTGCCTTTTACAATGATGCCCCTACTGTATGGCCCACTAATTTTTTACGTCCTGTTTCTTTTTGCACTCCGGCTTTAACATATGTATGGAGAAGATTAACCCACGTTTTATGTCTCACTTAGAGTAACTCCAGCAGTAGTATTGGTTTTAACTAGTTATTGTGGCTAAAAACTATTTTAGCTATGCATTATTTAACTTTCAATTCCAACAATGCTCTTCATTTTATCTAAACATCATATTTAACTAGACTTTGCATGGTGAGATTTGTGTTAGTTTATATTGAAAGAAAATCCAAGGGTTAAGATTTGGAGAGAGAATATAGAGAGCCTTATGTGGCTAGATAAATCTAGCTAGTGGTAAAGAGTAATGTTAAAATGGCTAGTCATGTAGCTAGCCTGCTGGAGCTTATAAATTCCCCCTCTGACTAGCTATTTTGACTGAAAAGTTAAAATAACTAGTCTGCTGAAAATGCTCTTAGTCACTAAACTTGGTTTGTTTGAGAATTGTTGCGAGAGATCTGGACATTAACCCACGTTTTATGTTCATCAATTGGGTTGTTATGATTGATTTTGATCCAGGGGTGAGAGGAATTTTTGTCAATATGGGTCTCAATTGCTGGGCCGATCTTGAGTTTTAGGGGGTTCAAAATGAACTTTTAAAATGGGATCCGGGGTTATACGGGCGATCAGGGGCAGTGTCACCGACGATTTTTTTAGAGTCAACGTATACATAATTATGCGTATATATTAGTTTTCAATGTCACATTGCAAAATATTCTAACAACTTGCAAACATAATTAAATACTTATTTGAACAACCAATAATTTAAAACCAAGCTATAAATTAAAAATAACTTACAACTGGAGAGTTTATTTGGGCTAAAACTAAAAGGAATTGGAGGAATTGAGAAAAACTAAATTTTCGAACATTTTTTCGATACACTGATTTATTTATTTATTTTTTAAAAGTGTATCACACTGTGAGTTGATCAATTAGTCTTTTTTTTTAATAGTAAAATAACTTATTCTCCAATAAAAAAATATAGTCTTATTCTGGAGGAGGATTTGTTTGGCTTAGCCTTCTAGTTTAATATTTGAAAATTTTGAGTCATTTTAGTTTCTATTGGATCCTTTATTAGGGTAAGTTATAGTAAATTTATAAGAATTCAATATAAAAATACAAAACTAATACAAAAAATAAAATCCTTAAATTAACTAATTATCTAAGGGCCAAAGCGGCCGCTTTGCCGGCTCCCCAGGGCCGGCCCTGCCCAATTGGGTTTCCACTCGTAGGACTCTTTTTTTTTTTTATCAGACATATTCATCTGTATCATCATTGTCTTTCTTGAGGTCTTGTGTTTACAGGGTTTGCTGTGTTTTCGCACTAGCAGCCAATTAGTAATAGAAACCAGCTGTACAACATTTTCCATTCATGTCTTCTGATCTTAATTAAAACATAAAATTAAATTAAATTAAATTAAATTAAATATGAGATTTGCTAACTTACAGCACATGAGGCTTTTAGCGATGAAATACAGGCTTTTAGTGACAAAATTTTTCGTCGCTAAAAGTTGGAACCTTTACCAATAAAAATTTCGTCGCTAAAAGCCTATTTTTTGTTGCCAAAGAGGCTGTTGTGTGCTGCTAACCTATAACCATCGTGTTGTAAGTTAGCAGCCCCCATTAAAAATATATATATATAGTTGAAAAACTAAAGAAAAAGATGAATGTGTTCTTGAATTTAGTGAGAGAAAAGAAAGAAAAGTATAGAGAATTTTTTTTTTCTTTAGTTAACAGGTTATTAGATAGATAAATAATAATAATAAGTTAAGACAAAAAATTAAACATTTTGAATGTTGTGAGTCATTTGCTTTTCTTTCTTTTTTCATACACACACACACACACACATATATATATATACCTTTTTCATGTAATTTAAAAATGAAGAAAAACACGAGAGAACTTATTTCCCTTTTCTTTGCGAAATTTATGAGCCAAAAAAAGTTGAAAAAAAAAATAACAAAGATTTTCATTTTTTTATTACAGGGGAATAGAAGTGAGGATCGAACACTCCACTTACATAATGGAAGGACTTCATACCCAACCTAGAGCCAAATGAACTTTACTCACTTTGTAAAATTAACAAAGAATTGGTGATTTTATGAATAAAGAAATTGCATGAATAGACGGACAAAATGTAAGAGTCAGAAGGAAATTTAATTTCTCTCTCTTTCTTATTGTGACATTTCGACTTTGAAATGTAATGAATTAGTAACCTAAGGACCACGTGAATCGCCTTTTCTAGTTGGAAGGAGTAGGATACACCTAAAGATATAGGCTCTCTCAAAATCTAAAAATAATAATAATCAATTAGTGTATGTGATATTTTAGTTCAATTGTAGTTTAGGATTTTAACCCTCACCCCCACCCCCACCTCCAAATTTTTTTTTTTTTTTTTTACATAAAAAAAAAAAAAAAAATTAGTACATGTGATATTTTAACCCAAATATAGTCTGGCCAACAACCCCAAAATTTGAGAACTACCGGCTCCACCCTTGTTAGTGCAACATGATTTTGACCAATTTAAAGATCAATAATGCTAACCAATCGGGCATAGCCCAATTGGTATGACATCTCTCTTCTCAGTGGAGAGATTGAGTGTTCCAATTCTATTAGGGGATTACTTTGCTTGCCCACTCTCTCCCCCTGTTGTTCGTCAGTAGGATGAGTAAACCTTTGTTGAGCTTTGTTGTAGGCCATTGTGGGGCTTTGGGGTTGATTTGGATTGGGATGGGTGTTTATGTCCTGCCATAATCCAGGTAAGTATAAAAAATATATATAAATAAATAAAACGAGAGATCAATAATGCTATGCACACAACGAAGTGGGACTCATATAAGTAAATATTGTGCTCCTTTGGTCACGGGTTAGATACTCCACAAAAGCAGTAATGTTTGAGGTCAAGGGCCCCTGGTCTCTCAAAGGGAGTTGGTCACAGGTTCGAAACCCCTCAGGGATCATGCGAGTGAGTTGGAATGATAAATCTCAAGTAGTTGGACGACTCATATCCAGAGCTTGAAATGGGCTTAAATTCTATCGCTTACTTAACTCCTTGATTTATTTGGTACGTGTGTTGTGGAGTTAATGTATCTATCCAAAGTTTACCCCTATTTTATTCCGATTAACAACTTTGATATTAATCCCAAAATCATAAAAGACAAGTTAGGAAATTTGTAATCGTCATCTGAAATATACCACAAGCGAGCACCACAAATTTTTTCCACTCTCTTCATCGAAAATTTATTGTATGATCTCCGACTATGAGTCATGTTGGTAACACTGACACGCGTAATAAAATTCACAGTGCTGTTCGAAGAGTGTCCTGTGACCGACTTGCTATTTTTGTAGTACATGTGGTGTGTCCTACCATTCCGTGCGGTGCCAAATTGTCAAATTTGGACCCATCTTATCATTCTTTTTGGTGACTTTAACATTGAACCTTCCTAGTCCACACAGGTCTCTGTCCTTCGGAAATTTCCACTTAATCAGCCACCTTTTGACTTTGTTATTTTATTCCTATCCAAATCTCACGGCCATGACCATCTTATGAATTAGGCTAAGGTTCCTGATCTTATGGGCTTATTTTTGAAGACTCACAAAGATTTGGTGGTTCACGGGTGAATTTCTCGTTATTCCTAGCCAAAAAATTTAGTTTCTCTCTATACTCACATTACGTAGTGAGATAGTACATATAGTATATCATGTTGTACATTTGGATGTAGAGAGAATTCGGTAGGTAGCAGCAACTCCCTATTTACTTATCATCTTACTACTTTCTGTTTTCGCATGCGTGCGGGGGTTTTATTCTACTAGGGTTTAGTGTTTCAGACTTTTCAGTATGATTGTGTCCAACTAGTAGGTGTGTGACTTGACGATGTACATATTTGGCATGAAGTGTAGACTGGTAATTGGATAGGCAATACAAAGAGCAGTATAAACCAATCATCCTTTTTCGAATCCCACTGTAAAAGATTTCTACGATTGAATAGTGTGCAACTCTTGTGTTGGGGCCTTACATTCTTCTATCTGACACGTGCCAAAAGAAAGCTTGTCTTCACAAAAGGAAAATGAAATTCTTCATTTTACTCCCTCAGTACATTTTATGTGTCCATCTTTCTTTTTTGTGATGTCCCAAAATTGTTATTCACTTTTCAAAATTAGTATGCAAATTTTACTTAGTTTCCCAAACTAACTTTCATTTCAATCAACAACAAAACAAAACAAAACAAAAAAAGAAAGTGCAATAATTATGGGCAAGTAGGTGTAGATTCTTTTTACCCCCTTAAATAGTTAGATTCCCCAAGATGGACACATAAAATGGGACGGAGAGAGTATTACCTAAGCAGGGCGGAACCAGGAATTTGTCTTTGGGGGTGCCAAGTTACTACATAGGCTATCTAATAATGACACACAAGGGTTTGGGGGCAGCGCCCTCGAGACGATTTTTTTGTATCTATTTATACACGTGTATACTTTTTTTTTTATCAATAAGACTACAAATTTACCATGTGATGTTATTTTGTACTATTTGAAAGTTGTTGGGGAGGGGGTTGTTTGAGTTTATCATAATGAGTGGTCTAATTGTACAGAAAATGCTATTCTACTCAAATCTTGTATATATCCCAAATGATTCTCAAACACATGTAATTGAAGTTTAGAGTTAGAAGAAAACAATGAAAATGATTTAAGTTGACTAAGGAAGTAACTTATTTTTTTTGTTTGAGAGTGCTAGAAACAACCAAATATGAGTAGTAGATTTTTTTGTTTGAGGAGTGCCAACAGACAACAAAATATGAGGTATAGTACACATACATATATATTAGTATAAACAATCTACCACATGTGCATTGCACCCCCTACCTAACACACAATTCCGCCCCTGTACCTAAGCATGCACACGCGCGCACACACGCATATATGTATATAGCCCATCAATGAGTTCATTTACTAGAGGCATGTTTAATTATGTATCCATGAATTTGAATAAGATCATTCGTAATTTGTAAAGCATTTTAAAATTAAAATTAATTACCTTAAAATTGTTTATTATAAAAAAAATAGAAAAGTTTATCATGTTTATGTCACAGCCCGGTCTCACAATAGCAGGGTCGAAACCCGTGGCAAGCCACCGAGGCTTAACTAAAATATTAACGTTCCCAAAATTTTATTTTAAGAACACACGCAGCGAAAAGAAAACAAAACATTTGAAAAGCAGCAGTCTAATCGACTGCATCTTAAGCCTAGTCGACTGATACTGGTCCAGCAAAAAGTTTGAATTTAAAATATAATCCAGTCGACTGGGGCTTCAAATCTTCAGTCGATTGGTACGGTCCGGTCGACTGAAATCCAGCCTGATACAAAAATATCTGATTTGAAAAAATGACCTAGTCGACTGTGTCGGGGACCCATTCGACTGGCCCTCTATAAAAGAATGCAGTGAGTTGCTGGAAAAGAGGCTCCAGTCGGCTATTTTCTCAACCAGTCGACTGGTTTATGACAGCAGCACATTCTGTAGAATTTTCCCAAGTTTTAAAGCTTTTTGAATTCGTTATGGGATTAAACGCACACACCAAACTCACTCCCAAGCGATCTCAACTGGATTAAAACAATACTAAAGCGTAAATACAATAGATTCCTATCTATTACAATATCATTAATCCATTCTACGATTCTAAGTTAAAACATAGTTAAGAGTCATAAAGATTCTTATTATAACAAGACTATTACAAGACGATGAGATCAACATATCGAGTCACCTTCTAAGTGAACTCCCAACCCACGTACTCACTTCTACGATTCCTCGTCAGCATTAATACCTGCAATGGTTATTTAAATAACCGCACATATTCGATTTGTTTAAGCTAATACTTAGTGAATAAAACAACATATGCACATAAATGATAAACATGCTCGCATTCACATCTCTACAATTCATACTAGTCTCCGGAGCCTCACGTGTACGTCCCATACTCGCAATCCGCGACTCCTCGCCAATAAGTCCACGCGAAAGGGTAAGACCCACGATTTTTCTCTTTAATCGTGCGACCTTAATGCTTATATCGGCTCCACAAAATGGCTCAGTAACCATGTGCTCCTTTGACCGAAATAAGCAACTCAACATGCTCAAATACATATCACCATACTCGCGGTAAACAAAACATGTCACCATGCTATGAGGCCTACTTATCAACATAATTACCCAATATTAACTACACAATGTATAGCTATAAACTAACACGTGCTTTTCAAACAAAACATGAATACATGTCAAGAAATTATTCCAAAAACATAGTTAAATCACTCACCTCCGAATAACGCTCCTAAAATTCAATACGAAGAAAACCCGTGCACAAATAATGTGCAGAAGTCCGTCTTGTACTATTCCTAAACCAAACCAAACCAAACCAAGCCTTGTGTCCCAATCAATTGGGGTCGGCTGTATGAGTCCTTTTTCTCCATTCTGCACGATCAAGAGCTATATGCTCATTTAAATTAAATATATTCATATCTTGTTGAACTACATATTCCCAAGTTAGTCTAGGTCTGCCTCTCCCTCTAACCATTCCAGGCACTACGATCTTATCACTCTTTCGCAGAGGTGCATCTACAGGTCTTTGTTGCACATGGCCGAACCATCTAAGTCTATTCTCCCTCAACTTATCCTCAATATGTGTCACTCCTATAGTCTCACAGATGTACTCATTTCTAATTCTATCTTTCCTAGTCTTACCACACATCCATCTTAGCATCCTCATCTCCACTACACTCACTTTTCTAATGTGTTATTTCTTAGTTGCCCAACACTCTGTCCCGTAGAGTATAGCTGGCCTAATAGCTGTCCTATAAAATTTTCCTTTCAATTTTGCTGGTATTCTCTGGTCACATAATACTCCAGAAGCACTCCTCCACTTAAGCCAGCCCACTTTAATTCTATGGGTCACGTCATCACCAATCTCTCCGTCTCTACTGATCATTGAACCTAGATAGCGAAAGTGTTCCCTCTTTGGGATCTCCTGATCTTCGATCTACACTGCTTCATTGTCTCTACTTCCACTGTTGCTAAAAGTACATTCCATGTATTCTGTTTTCGTCCTACTTATCTTTAGCCCCTTAGTCTCCAGTGCTTCTCTCTAAGCTTCTAGTTTAGTGTTAAGTCCCCTTTTAGTCTCATCAACCAAGACAATATCATCTGCGAACAACATACACCATGGGACCTCATCTTGAATGTGTCTAGTCAATTCATCCATAATTAGGGCAAACAAATAAGGGCTCAAGGTCGACCCCTGGTACAGGCCTACGGTAATTGGGAATTCGATTGTTTCTCCGGCTGGTGATCTAATTGTAGTAACCGCTTCATCATACATATCCTTCACCACGTCAATATAACCCTTGGTCACTCCTTTCTTCTCTAGCACCCACCAAATTAAATCTCTAGGCACTCTATCATAAGCTTTCTCTAAATCAATAAAAACCATATGTAGATCTTTTTTCTTCTCTCTATACTTTTATATTAGTCTTCTAAGTAAATAAATTGCTTCCATAGTTGATCTCCCAGGCATAAATCCACACTGATTTTCTGACACTGATGTTGCGCCTCTTAAGCGATGCTCCATCACTCTCTCCCATAGCTTCATAGTATGGCTCATCAACTTAATACCTCTATAGTTGTTGCATTGTTGTATATCTCCTTCACTCTTATATATAGGCACTAGGATGTTCTTCCTCCACTCATCAGGCATTTTTCTAGTCATTAAAATCCTATTAAAAACTTTTGTAAGCCAAGATGCCCCCACATCTCCCAAGCATTTCCAAACCTCAATGGGGATCCCATCTGGTCCTAAGGCCTTGTTGGATTTCATCTTCTTCAAAGCAAATTCCACCTCAAACTTCCTTATTCTCCGATAGAATCTGTATTCTCTAGTTTCATCGTAACTTCCAGTTGCTTCTTCCATTATGTTATCCATATGTTTTTCATTCAGCAACTTCTCAAAATAGCTCGTCCACCTTTCCTTAATCTCTTCGTCGTTCACTAATACCCTAGAGTCATCGCTTTTTATACACTTAACCTGATTAATATCTCTTATTTTCCTTTCTCTCGACTTAGCAAGCTTATAAAGACATTTTTCTCCCTCTCTAGTGTCTAATTTGGTGTAGAAGGCGTCATAGGCTTCCATTTTAGCAACTCTAACTGTCCTTTTAACCCCCTTATTTGCACATTTATAGCTTTTGAAGTGTTCCTCACTTCTATCATTTTGCCACTTCTTAAAGCAATCCTTTTTGGTTTCTACTGCAGCTTGTACCTCTTCATTCCACCACCAAGTATCTTTAGAAGCAAACCCTCTTCCCTTCAACTCTCCGAGGACCTCCTTCGATATTATCGTGATGCACCCTACCATTCTATCCCACATAGTATTGCTTCCATCTTTCAAATTCCAAGGTGCTTCTGTATACATTCTCTCTTGGAATATTGCTAGTTTCTCGCCTTTAAGGTTCCACCACCTAGTTCGCGGGTTTTAGGGTCTTTTCTAGTACGACATAGTCCTTTTATATGGATATCTAAAATAGTAAGTCTATGTTAAGATGTTAAACTCTCTCCTAGGATGACCTTACAGTCTTCACATGCTAAGCGGTTTGCCTTTCTCACAAGGAACAAATCGATCTGGCTTCTATTAGATCCACTCTTAAAGGTTATCAAATGTTCTTCCCTCTTTTTGAAAAAGGTGTTTGCTACTACAAGATCATATGCTACGGCGAAATCTAAAATACTCACCCCTGCCTCATTCTGATCTCCAAAACCATACCCCCCATGCACCCTCTCATATCCAGTTTTATCTTTGCCTACATGGCCATTAAAATCTCCACCTACAATTATCTTCTCTCTTCTCGGTATTTCTTGGATTAAATCGTCCAACTCATCCCAGAATTGTCTTTTAGTGTGATCATCCAATCCTACTTTGGGCGCGTATGCACTAATCACATTAATTATATCCACTCCAACTACCAGTTTGATAAGCAATATTCTGTCTCCTTTCCTCGTGACTGTCACAACTTTATCCTTGAGGTTCTTGTCAACCACGATTTCCGACACCATTTCTATGCCTGTCTTTCCCTGTATAGAATATCTTATACCCAGTCTTTTCTACCTCCTTAGCTTTCTCTCCAACCTACTTTGTTTCTTGTAAACATACTACATTAACCTTCATTCTAATCATAGTGTCTACTAGTTCCATAGCTTTACCTGTTAAGGTTCCTATATTCCAAGTTGCTAACCTAAGCCTATAGTTCTAGACTAGCTTCTTTGTTCGCGGTGGCCCAGATGAGCGCGGGAACCCTTGCTTATTTAACACTGCACCGGGCGTCGATGCGGCGCCGCTTGCACATTTTTCGAAACACCCGAAGGTTGGCGCAACGCGTCGCTTAAAGGGAACGCCCTAGCATTTACACGAGTATTCATATTTGGATTCATATTAGAAGGATCCGACGGTTTTTTTTTACGTGCTGGCTGTCGAGCTACCTAACGCACTAACCCTCCTCTTTTATCCGGGCTTGGGACTGGCTTCCTATGGATTAGAAATCCAATTATCAACTTTTATGAAAATTTCTAGAAATTAACTTTTCGAAAAACTTGGCGAAACAAGGCCTAATAGGTATCAAAATGAAGCTCTTACCTCGAGGAGCTCGAATATAAAATTTGGTGAAAAACTAGCGAATGAACGGGCGTCGTTCGGTGTTAAGAAGCTCTATGCAACTAAATCTCCCCTTAGGCCTCTTTTTTAAAACTTCGGTTAGAAGTTTATAAAAATATCAAGATCATATCTATCTATATATAGGCAACACTTTCGGAAATTGTATTTACCTCCCCGCAAGTTTTCAAAACTCCTAAACAGTCTCTGAAACTTTCTACATAGCTAATTCATAGCTTTACAAGTGAAACCTCAAAATTAAAAAAGTTTTTGACTAAGTTTCGTTTGGTTGCTAAAACGCAAATTTCTACATGACTTTTTCGAATTTCTAATTAACCTACCAAATTAATAGTGTATTAATTTGTTCTAACCAGGATGCTAAAACTAACAATAGGAATATATTCTAAACCAGGAAATAATATAGATATTGAAATACACAGGTAAACATTTATTTTCAGATAAACATTTAAGGTACTCCACATGCAGTGAACGTCTAATACTCAGAGAGACTTCACAACATCCAAACTCTCATTCAATACCGTCTCAATGGGTTCTCTAATACAGATACCCAAATCGACTCGTGAGTCAACACTCACTCAAACATGTGCCAAAAATGTACAACACATCACATTATCATGCATGACAATGTAATGAAATGTAATAACACAAATGCGGGTTTTATAGTTTATTTGTTGGGAATTTAACACGTGGAACCAAATTCTCCCAAATAAACACACACACATAAACAATAATTAAACATGCACACCAAAGAAAAGACACAGATTTCTACGTGGTTCGGCCAAACACCTGCCTACGTCCATACCCGAGAGATCCATTCTTTCACTATTGAGTAAAACATGATACAAGGTACATGGATTAAATCTCATAACTCAAATACAAGACTCTTGTCCACTCCCCACTCAATACCTCAAAGAACCTAAAATAATCATTGTAATACATAGAGAAATCACAGAAATAAAGAAACACCCATCCATATCTCACATGCCTATCAGTGTGAACAACCCTCATAGAAAACCCCAGTGATCAATTATCATGCCCGGGATCCACACATATGAACCCAAAACACGTGGCACGCCACCAAGGTCTTCAAACAACAATTTACAAATGAAAAGGAGAGAAAACAAGTATATTTACACCATGATGTTAGACAAATCATGCTCAAGGGCAGAATGGTAATTAATAAGGTATAGCAAATTTTATAACAAAAGATAGGATTTTGAGTCCCGGTTCCAACGCAAAAAATGGCACACGAAATTTAGTTTGCTAAAAAGAGCTATGTTCGTTTCTGTAAAAGTCAACAGTGCGGCAAAATGACCTGCAGATCGATCCGCCCCAAAACTAGATCGATTCGGTTTTGATAAAACCCCATTTTTGGCCCTCTATAAGTGCCGGATCGATTCGCTCAAGACTCGGATTGATTCGAATTCTGCAGTACTGTCCCGACCCATCCCACTAGTGTGGAAATAGGACACGTGGCACGCCTTCAAGGCTTATCTAGTTCCTTTTAAAGTAAAATAGCAGCGGAAAAAAATAAGTACAATCCTTTAAAATCAGAGTTGCAAAAAGTTTTTGATCAATTGGAACGCGTCCCAAAAAAAAACTAACTTGAGAAGCAGAGGTCCAGTCGACTGGAGTAGGGACCCAGTCGACTGAAGACTCCATCAGAGAGTTTTCAAAGTTTCAACAGCCCATCCAGTCGACTGTGTCGGGGGTCAAGTTGACTGGAACCTCATTTTCTCTATCGACTGAAGATCTCCGGTCGACTGAAGCTCAAGCAGAACCAAAAACTATATTTTCGCCAAATGTCGACTGGATTTTCCATATTTAAAAGCAGTGCTTAAAATCCAACAGTGGTCCAGTCGACTGATCGGGGACCCAGTCGACTGATTCCGGGCAAAAATGCCCAATCTGCAATAAATCAAAACAAGTTTCTTCCAACCAATTACCAACATAACACAACTACAATTCACGATTCCCAACCTACAATAAGAGTTTAAACATATTACCATACTACAATCTCTCCCAAGATTCCAAACTAAACACGTTACGAATTCAAGGTTCTTATTACAAGTTTAGAAAGAGAACAAAAGTATGGACAAGTGTGTTTCCCCGGCGTTCTTCGACCTCACTCCTCACGCTTCTTCGTGTCTTTCTTCTTACCTGCAATGGAGTAAATCTCCACTACTCAGCTATATGCTGAGTGTACAAGTCTAACATGTGCAATATATGATAACACATGCTTTAATCTCATAAATTACATAAATAGTTGCTTGGGAGAAAAATACGCCTTCATCCGGTGGCGGCAAGTCCAAGCCTTAAACCGCAATGTCAATGACTAGTCCAAGCCTACAACCATTACATCCCCAAGTGCCCTGGCAAGTCCAAGCCTTAAACCATGCACAGTAGTCGTCGCTACTAAAATTCTCAAACATCGAGAAGCTTACTCCAGCATGAATTTGTATAGAACTCCCCTTTGACCCACATAGACAACTCAACGTGCTCGCGTAAATTTAGACATGCTTTTAACAATTTAGCACGTGCATAATTAATGGGCCTACAATTAACACATATATTTTGCCCAAGTCTCAATTTCGTCGTCGAAATATAAAACATGTATTTCTCTATATTTCACAAGTTAGAACTTCATACCTCGTGCGATTTCCCTCAAACTTTGAAGGATCGACTAGAGGGCCGATTAATCGTCGGATTTCGAATTTCAGATGACTCCTACAAGTTTATACCTGTTTTTTCCAAATTCCTAGAAATTAACTTTTTAGGAAAAATTAGCCAAACATAGCCTAAGTAGTATCAAAATGAAGATCTTACCTCCACGAGTTCAAATCTCGAATTTGGTTGAAAACTGACGGACGAACAGTCGCCGTTTGTCTTCGGAAAGCCCGTAGGATTAAATCTCCTTTTCTCTCTCCTCTCTAACGATATTTATAAAGTTTTGTGAAATAATGAATTTTACCCCTCCTCTATTTATAGACAAACTCTTCGGGAATTGCATTTACCTCCCTGTGAGTTTCTCAGACATCTAATTAACTCATGAAACGTCGCACACGTCCATTTTATGCCTTCACGAGTAAAAACTGTCATTTACAAAACTTTTCGACTAAGTGTCGTTTGGGTCCAAAATTACGTCTGAAAACTAAATTCTGTGGAATCTCTATACAACCTACCTTTTATTTAACGTGTCACTCACATTCTCACCACAGTTCTCAAAATGCTAAACAACAATATCAAAATTACCAAAAATTGTACTACACAGGTATAATTCACTATTCATGAAAATACCAGAAAGTCAAATAACATTTAAATCACATAAATGCCATTTAACCATGCCAATGCAATCTTGCTTACCAAATTACTGTGTCCTTACTGATACCTTACCATTGACCCACAGTCAACTCATCTCAATTATTAATAACATTAATAATTTTACCAAAATCTCAAGTTATGCATTTTTAAAATCGTAAAATTTGGAACGGATGTGACAACTCTCCCCTCCAAAAGGAAGTTTGTCCCAAAACTTTACCTCATACATCAAACAGGTACGGGTACTCATTCTTCATCTCTTCCTCACTTTCCCATGTAGCCTCTTCAACCGTGTGACTACGCCATAACACTTTTACCATTGAAATTGTCTTAGTTCTCAAGACTTGCTCCTTCCGATCTACTATCTCTATTGGATGCGCGCTCTATGTAACTCAAGTCCTCTTGAATTTGTAACGATTTTGGCACCATGATCTTGCTCGTATCTGACATACATCGTCTCAACATCGATACGTAAATACAATATGCATATGTTTCGATCTGATGACAACGCCAACTGGTAAGCCACTGGACCTACCCTTTCTAGGATTTCAAAAGGTCCTACGAATCTCGGATTGAGTTTCCCCCTCTTTCCAAATCGAACAATGCCTTTCGAAGGCGATACTCGCAAGTATACGAAATCTCCAACTTCAAAATTCATCGGCCGTCGTTTAGAGTTCGCATAGCTCTTATAACAGCTCTGAGCTACCTTTAGTCGCTCCTGAATCAACTTCACCTTCTCAGCAGTCACCTGTATTAACTCAGGTCCTAACAACTTTCTATCTTCGACCTCGGTCCAACAAACCGGTGATCAACACTTACGCCCATACAATGCTTCATACAGTGCCATTCTAATACTCGACTAAAATCCGTTGTTATATGCAAATTCAATCAATGGTAGGTATTTTTCCCAATCACTCCCAAAATCTAGTACACACAATTGGAGCATATCTTCTAGCGTCTGAATCATGCGCTCTAACTGCCCGTCGGTCTGAGGATGGAATACGGTACTGAAACTTAACTTCGTACCCATAGCTTTTTGCAAACTTCCCCAAAATCTCGATGTAAAACTACCGTCACGATCTGATACAATCACAGTTGGAACTCCGTGTAGTCTTACAATCTCTTTCACATACAATTCAGCTAACTTGGACGGCTTAGTCATCTTGATTGGTAGAAAATGTGCTAATTTTGTCAATCAGTCCACTATGACCCAAATCTTATCATTCTTGTTCGGCGATCGTGGAAATCCCAAAACAAAGTCCATTATAATCTCATCCCATTTCCATTCTGACACAGGTAATGGTTGTAATAACCCCGTAGGTACTTGTCTCTCTACCTTGACCTATTGACTTGCCGAACATTCAGATACAAACTTAGCCACTTCACGCTTTATACCTTTCCACCAGAAGTTTTATCTCAAGTTCTGGTACATCTTATTACACTACACCAGAATGGCCGATTTGTCACGGTTTTGGATAGTGACAAAGGCCCTTTATCACGGTTATAATCCGTGACATTTTCGGGTGTGACAAAAAAATTTGTCACTGTTCAAAATCGTGACAAATGGCCTTTGTCACGGTTCATTTGTTACACTTTAAAAGTGACATATCACTTCCAATTGTCACGCATTTGTCACGGTTTTAGAACAGTGACAATATATTTATTTGTCACGGTCATGAACCGTGACAATATGTGGTATTTGTCACATTATTTGTCACGGTTTTAGACCATGACAATTTATGAAATTAGTCACATTCTTTGTCATGGTTATGGACTGTGACAATTATTAAGAGCAGTGACTAGTAGGCAAAAATAATGTCACGGTTTTCTCTAATTGTCACAGTTTAGAACAGTGACAAATTAGGAATATCTTTTTTTAAATCTTATTTTGCAAGAATTCACCCTATTATTTTTTGTACCTAATACAAATATATAAACACCAAAACAAAAATTGCAGTCGAATACAATGACCTATTATAAACATAAATTGTACGATCACCACAAAACACAATTGATTTCATAAAACACATCTTTGGCTTTTTAATCAAATCAATTCTACTTATCAATCTGTGGCTTCAAAATTCATAAAACATAAACAAAATAGTTATTTGATTGTAAAAATACATGTATTGGGTGTGTCAAATAAATAGAATGTTAAGTGAACTTCTAATAGGACATCAACATGCTTTGACACATCTAAATTATATTCTAAGTGATATTTCAATAGCAGATCCCTAGTGAAAGCATCAAGTTCGCTCTTAAAGTGTGTGAGAAGGTCCTCAAGGCTCTTAATCGAATGGCCTGTCTTGTCTCTCACCCGTATGCTCACCTAAAAAACAACGAAAGAAAAGACTTAAGTTAGAAATCTACCAAGGACTATATCCATCCATCCATATAATTAAGTTCTTAATTTCTTATATATACTCGTGACAGGATCTGCGTGTAGAGCAAGCAGTTTACTGCCTGAGTATTTTCTTAATCTCTCACTCGCACGCTCACCTGAAAAACAACAAAATAAGAGATAAGTTAGAAATTTACCAAGGACTGTATCCATCTGTACATACAAATAGGCCAAGAACATATAAATGCATTAGAGTTCATTGCTGGTTAGATATAAAACTAGTGGAGGGTGCACATGCAAGGCATATGCCCGTCAGAGAGAATGAGCGAGTTCAAATGTTGAGGTTGAGTTATGCACAACATGCTTCAAAGATAGAAGTACTTAAATTCAGAATCAACAAGATGAGAACTATTCTGTATGAATCATTGAGATTGAATGTTACACTACTTTGACAATAATAAGATATGTGTAAGTTAAAGGATTGAGCAACTATTTGAACCTTAAGGATACTAACGTGCAAAACACAATCAGTGAAACAAACCAATCTTTAATAAATGCAATAGTAAATTTGAAAATAAGGCACACAGTATCACTCATGGTCAAACAACATCATGTGTCTTGTTTTGATCATATACTCAAATGAAAGGCTTGACAAGGACATATAATTAAGTTCTTAATCTCTTATATATATATATACTAGTAGGAAGCACGTGCGTTGCACGTGCACGCGCCCGTGCCGGTGGAATATTTTGTGAACTGTAGTTTTCTCTTCCTTTTCGCTAAATCCATATTTACATCCCAATTTAGTCATTAGACTCATCACAGCTTCAAAGTTTCACTTATATGTTGATGGTGAAAAATTGCAGATTCATCCCACCACTAATGGATGCTTTTAAATTTATTTTTATTTTTATTTTTTTTTCACGTGGAGCAACAAAAGATAAAGAAAAAGAAGAAGGTATCATGAGGTTGCATAGTCGAACACAGTGAGGTCAGCCACTCCTAGACAAATTCATACTGTCAAAGGTTCATGGTGGTTTATGCGTGTAATTGAAAGAGAAATAAAAAGAAAAGGGAAAGAGTAAAGTAAAGCAAAATCTAGTGTTTTACCCTACACTAAAAAATTATTAGAAACTACAAATATCTGAAAAGGAAGTCAAGAAAAAATGAAATGGAACTGAAATATAAGAACAAAAAAAAATAACGAAATTGAAAATTTCAAGTCTTCATCTTATTTTTCCTTTCTTTCCTATTTTCCTTGTTGTATAGTTGGTAACCAAGCAAGGGGAATTGATTTCTTTATTCTTTTCTTTCCCTTCCCTAATTGAAGAACCAAACGGAGCCTTTTGATAGCATCTAGAGTATCATTTCAGTCTATGAATGAAGGAAGATAGGAAGATAGGCACCCATCGCTCACACACATGTGGCACCAGCAGCGCACAAGCCACTGCTTAAGCCACAGCAGCCCAGCCACAGCCCCTTTGCGCGCAGCCACAGAACCAAGCGCACACCACATGTGCAGCCCAGCGTGCACGCAGCCAGCACATGCCCACCCTGCCATAGTCCAGTCCACCCTCACACATGCTAGAGCACAGGCAGAGCATGCACAGGCACAGTGCGCAGACGGCATACGCGCATGAAGACCTCCTCTATGCACATTGTTTTGTGGACTTTCGGACAAGAGAAGAATAGTGTAATTCCTTTTCTAAATAATTCCTTTTCTAAATAGTATAATTCCTTTTCTATATAGTCAGAGTTTAAGTGCTTAAAGATTGTCATTCCTTTTCTAAATAAATGAACCAAGCATTAGCAAACATTATTTAGATACATTAAAAGTAGAACTTTAGCAGAACATTAGCACATCAAATTTAAAGCCCATAACGGGCCTATGCGGGGTAACCTAGGTACATTGTATAAAGATCAAAGCTTCACATCTCATACTTGATACAGATGTGTTGAAACAATTTAAAACTTCCACTCAAAAATCAATGCTATCTAAGAATATCAAATAAAACCGTAAATTGAGCTCGAGGTTTGTTGTTAGTAGTATTACAACGTGACATTTTTATATATATATATATATATATATATCTCTTTCGAGAGGGAAGCTAAACTTTTTATGTTAAAGAATAGAGAGTTGATCACAAGAAGCTAGTATAGATGGAAGAAGTAAATTTATTCAAGTAATCAAACTTTTATTCATCAACGGGAATTAATGGATCTATCGCTAGGAGGTGCAGAAAATTTGTGTACCTATGTTGGAGAGGCAACCAGAAATGCAGGGATAATGGATGGAAAGGTCAGCCCCAACGGGAGCTGAGCTGCAAGAAGCAAAGTTGTGAATAGTGACACTGTGAATTTCGTCATTGTCCTGCTCCATTACAAGTACAACATTAATACAAATAGTGTCAACGAAACAACGAATACGAGCATAAGAAGGGAAAAAAAGTATAGCTTGGCTCTCAAGGCTTCCGCATTGAAATAATTTCAAAAAGAGTTTGTAATGTAGCCAATGTATGTGAACATAAATGTTGTGATTCACATAAATGTTTATAAAAAAAAAAATCAAAATTTCAAATTCTTGAATGGGTATTGAAATGGTAGTAGAATGGGATTTGACTCAGTCTATTACATATCTGAAGTGGTAAAGTTGTACCTTTGACACTTATCCCAATAAGTTTTTCTATTACTTTTCATAGGAAACACATTCTGACAAAAAAAGAGCTCCCAGTATGCAAACTAGATTTCAAGAGAACGTAGTAGGCTTTAATGAAGATAGAGAAAAGCCCCAACATAGAAAGCTAGAAAGTACCCAAGGTCCAACAACTATCATTGTATCAGTGAACTAAAAACTGATTGAATTGGTATCCTACATTAGAACCAACTATCTAATGTAAATCATATAATCCATCAGGCAACATGCCCCTTTGTTTTTGACACTGAAATTATCTCTATTTTTAAGGTGAAATTACTTGTCAAAGGAGCAGTCAAAACAGTGACAAAAAAGGGGAAAGGGAACTACAATTAGATTTTGCAATTTATCGTAGTACACAATGGGGAAAAAATGGAAAGTGATCAAAAGTAAGCCACATATATAGGGGAAAAGAACTAAGGGTGATACCTGGCAACCTTCAGTGAAATCTAATATAGAATTTTCATTCCCACCATATGAACTTTGTGAAAAGCCTAATGAAGATATAAAGTAACAACAAAGGAATGGCCAATCCAACTCTTTTCAATCAAAGGACCCATTTCTCTTCAATCTCTCCTTCTACCCTGTTCCTACATGTCTGTTAGTACATATGAAAAGGCCACAATAAAGCTACAATCATGTTCATCTAGGTCTCTAAAAAAAAAGCTGGAAAAGAGAAAAAAAAATTAACAATTCAAATTGACCAATTGCTTCATTTTCAAAGGATGAATGGAGGATAAAAAGGGTAAATGTGGCTATGACTGAAAATATAGAATTGATAAAAAGGACATCTCCAATAATGCTTTACAATTTCTGAAAAAGAAATATACGAAAATACATAGCACTTGAGGGAGTTGAAGTATGAATTTGTGACAGTGATTATAGCACCCATCTATTCCAATAAAGAATCATGTTCCTAAAATGAGATTAATAAAACCTAATCTTAGTCCAAATATATTTCTGACACAGTGACACCAGCAGCAGGATTCGCTTAGGAAATGTGCTCTTTGTATTCTCTGTTATGTACAATCAGCAAAACAAACGAGTATTTCCTACCACTAGACATCGGTTACTCATAGAAGTCATTAGTAAAGATGTGTTTGATAAATTGTAATAAGCCTCTTATAGTGCACAAGTACTTGCAAGCTTGCAACTCAATCCCTCTTACTACCAGTTGAAAAGCCCTCTGCTGAATCTTCCTCATGAGTTCACATCCTCAATTATCAAACACTACTTATCAATTAAGCAAACTTCCACGTAAAGAAGAGTTTAATCTTCCCACCATGAGTCCAAGAGTCTAATATAAGTTCATTAGTTAAGATGCATTTTTATTTTTCAAACACCAATTAAACACACAACATGAGGTTTATAACCTAAAACTTTTACTAGTATCTTCGGACTCTTCCCTCAGTTTTTTCAACAATTAATTAAGGAACCATGTTAGAGCAATCCAAGTGGAACATATAATTAGTTGCCTAACTCACTAAGATCCAGAGAGGTACCCCCAGAGAGAAGGGTCAGAACAACCTGACCTCCATGACTTGCAAACTCCTGAAAAACTTAGAATCAATTCCATCAAGTTGAAAGAAGACTATTTTAGCACTGTCACATAGAGATGGTAAATTCGTTAGTTCTTCCATACAAGACTATTTTAGCACTGTCACATGTTCTGCACATTATTATCACAACTGAAGATTTTAAGATGAAAAAAATAATAATAATTCAGAGAGAGCAATCATCACTCAATTTTGATCGGTTAGTAGACAAAGGTGGTAGGAAAATATTTATTTTCACATAAAAAGAAAACGAAGAAAGCAAAGATTGTACATAGATGAATGAACTCCATCTATTCCTTAGGTTACAATAATATACTGGAACGTATAAAAATGAATAAAAAAATCTTTTGCCTTATTTTTTCATGCTAACCAAACCCAAGAGTCTACACAAAAAGCAAACTTGATCTCTGTTTAAAACCAAATGAAGGCTCTTTGAATACCCCTTTATGACACTTATCTAAAGCAACTTTTGCCATTAATTAACATGTTCAAACCAACACACTCAATCAGAACACAAATATTAGATTTTCTTTTCTTCTTCACTTCCAATTTTTATTCTCCTAATATGTTCGCATTCCATGTGAAATTAGTTTTTTGAGACATTCTATCAAACAACTTTTCAGCATTAAAAAGATCCCCACATTTTCCATACAAAAACAAAATATTAGTGGTCCATTGAAAATGGTTGGTTGTGGCAGCATCTATGGCATACACAATAAGCACATAGATTTATGTAAAAGTATATAAAGTTGCAAAAAAGTGAAAAGATAGTACAATAATGGGTAAGGATTACCATAACCGGTTTCAGCACCATCCATGGCATCCAAGTTCAAGTTCTGCCCCTGCACAATAATGTCTGAATCACAATCGCCCTAAAACTAAAAAATACAAATTAGAAAGTATCAGCCTAAATCTAAATAAATTTTCTGATGAACCTTTTATTCACAGTGAATGACAGCGTCGACGGCCCTTTGCATGCTGGAATGTGTGGTGGTGGTCCAGCTATATGGTGGTAAAATGGAGAGAGAGATAGAGATAAAGAGACAGAGAGAGAGAAAGAGAGTGGTGTATTTCTCAGTTGAGAGAGAAAGAGAAGCTGGGATAGAGCGAAGGAGAAGGAGAGGGAGAGAAAAAGAGAAAAGGACTGGTGGTCACGGAGTGGTGGGAGGATGGTGGTCGCGATGGCTTGGAGCTGTCGGCAATGTGGTGTGGGCGACGACGTGGTGGGGAGATGGTGGTCGAGGCGGCATCGTGCTGTCGGCGGTGTGGTGTGGGCGGTGGCATGGTCATGGCGAGAGAGAGAGAGAGAGAGAGAGGCATCTAGGTTTTTTTTGTGAACTGAAATGAGCAGATGGGGGGTTAGACAAGAAAGAGAGAGAGGGCATGGGGATTTAGGGCAAACTTACTAGTTACTACCAATTTGGGGAAAAATGATGGGAGGGAAATTTTGGGGGGAAATTTTGGGAAAAAATCACACTATTTGGTTGACCCAATTTGGTGAATAGTGTTTTATTGTCATTGTTTTAATCGTGACAAATTTTGTCACATTTTATACTATTGACTATTGTTTTTTTGGTCACTGTTTTAACACTAACTAAGGGCCCATGTGATAAAATTGAAAAATAAGTGTTGAAAATTAAGCGCTGAATTTTAAGTATTGAAAATTTTAAGCGATTGGTCTTACAATATTAAAAAAAGTGTTTCAAGTACTGAAATAAACTGCATTCAGTGATTATTTTCAGCAGAAATTTTTCACTTAAAATTTTTAGTGAATTTTTGATTGTTTTTTCAATTAAGTAGTACATTATCAAATGCACTGAAATAAATTAAGTGCTAAAAATTTTCATTTTCACCACTTAATTGGGTTATCAAACATACCCTAAATGTGTGACAATTAGACAATTTTTTTTTGTCACTGATTTAACTATGACAAAAGAAGCAAACCGTGACTACATTTGTCACTGTTTCCACCAGTGACAAATTGTCCAAAATTAAGTATGACAATTCAGGTAATTTGGTGTAGTATATTTGTCTGTCACTGTCCAAAACCGTGACAAAGTTTGTCACTGTTTCAAACCGTGATAATTTTGTTTATTTGCCACTATCAAAACCATGACAAATTTTGTCACTGTTTAATGCAGTGACAATTGTACTTGTCATGGTTAATAACCGTGACAAATATTGTCACTGTCTCGGACAGTGACAAATGACGTGAAAATAAGTGTGACAAATAGGTCATTTTGGTGTAGTGTTACCTCTTGGGTGAACTGAATATCGAGTACTATGTGCTTCCTCTAGAATCCTTCTTTTCAAGCCTTTCACATTAGGTACACACAGTTGTTTATCAAGCTTCAACGTTCCTTGTTCCAATATAAAATCAAGTCGCTTTCCCAATGGTATCTCATCCCTCATTTTGCACAGGTAAACATCGTGAAACTGTTGGGTTTGTGCCCTCAAACCATTACTTTATGTATTAGACATTGACTTTTTAATATATGGATATCAGCTTTACATTTCATTATGTATGTTTCTTTCATGAGATGATTGTTTAATCCATAAGTATCATAGTAAGTATTTCGTGTGTGTATGAGATACATACAATGAGATACGAATTACTATTCTTTGATACTTAAAGCTTGTCACAGTGGATGATGAGACTGGATATCTCATCAGGTATACACTGTAGCATCATTAACTACCATTGGATGGAGTGATAAATCTCAATCACTAGAGTGTGACTCTTGGTTAATATGCTAGTGCTTATAGTGCATTGACGGACCTGAGTTTCCTATTGACGCTCAATGCTGTCAACAGTCAATAGGAACTCATAACTTGTATAAGGTATGTGTTCTCAATCTTGAGACGATTATGAACACAGACTGTGGATATGGCTGCTTTGACTTACCAATCAGTGAGGTCTATAAAAGATCAACACCTGGGTATCTTGGGTATGTCATATTCATAGGGTTGTGAACATATATTGTCAAGATAGAATCTACCCTCTGTTTCAGAGTAAGCATTCCCTTGAGAATGTCACCATGTCGATTACTGAGTACTGCAGTCTTGTTGATAAGAGTTATCAACATGTTTGGTAATCATGAGAGGTGAATGGGACTCAAGGAATACAAGAAGTAATCATGATTCAGGTTGACAGTAACAGTTATCCGACTACCTGAATATGATTACGAATGCTAGAGGTAGAGGGACATTAGTACAACATACAAGTCTAGTTATCGCTTCGGATATGTTCTTTTGCGTTGGAGTTCAGTTATCGTTTTATAGTGGAGTAAACGTTAACTGACCAGTTAGTTAGTTTGCTGATCAAAGAGTTTGGTCATGGTAATTAACAAACTGGTCTGAGCCAACAATAAAGAGCCTAGGAGGTCCCACTCTTAGCTCCGCCAGGATGCTTGGAAAGATGCTTGAGGATGATGTCCAGACAGGTTCGATCGATCGAAGATATCTCGATCGATTGAAGTCTGCAGGTTCGATCGATCGAAGATGGTTCGATCGATCGAAGGCACTTCGATCGCTCGAAGTCTAGGTCGGTTCTGGGAATCTATAAATAGGGCAGCTGCGTTCTGGAAAAGGTTGTTCGTCGTTTTGAACGTCAGAAGCTGCAGAAACTGTTTTGGAGTCCCAAAACCTTCTCTATCCTCTCCATTAGGGTTCCCACCAACCCTAGTCTTTCTGGCAAGCATCCGCAGGAGTCATAAGGGTGAAGATCATCTAGTGGAGGCTGCTGGAAGTTGAAGATCAGAATTGGGTTCAAGACATTAAGGTATAACTCGTGTCCCCTCTTGTGCGCATCTGTAGAATTGACGAGTAGTAGATCCGGGCATGCCAATAAAGTTTCATAACTTGATTTTTCCGCTGCGCGTTTAAACTTTCCATTTAAACCTGTTTTTCCAACAGAAACTGTTCCTTCTTGATCTCATCAATAATATCTGGGTGTGCTATGATCACCATCATTAAGCTCTACTAGTCTCTGGAACCACATCCAACTCTAAGCGTTCCATTTCTCTGATCAATTCATTTTGACTAGTTAGCTCGTCGGCTAAGTTCCTTGGCGTCTTCCAGCTTAATGCATCGGCTACTACATTAGCCTTTCCCGGATGATACTCTATCGAAAGATCGTAATCCTTCATTAACTCTAACCATCTCCTTTGTCTCATATTCAAGTCTCATTGTGTGAACAGGTATTTCAAACTCTTGTGGTCTGTGAAGATCTTACATTTCTCCCCATACAAATAATGTCTCCGAATCTTCAAAGCATGAATTACTGCGGCCAATTCCAAATTATGAGTTGGATAATTTACCTTGTGAGTCTTCAACTGTCTAGATGCATAAGCAATCACCCTGCCACCTTGCATAAGCACACATTCCAACCCTTGATGTGAAGCATCACTATAGATCACAAACCCCTCGGTTCCGGATGGTATTGTCAAGATAGGTGCCCTTGTCAACCTTGACTTCAACTCTCGAAAATTGCCTTCACATTCTTGATTCTATTCAAATGTAATCCCTTTCCTCATCAACCTTGTCATAGGTAAATAAATCTTCTAGAAGTGCTCAATAAAACGACGGTAGTACCCCTCTAGTTCTAAGAAACTTCAGATTTCGGATATAGATGTCGGCCTCTGCCAATTAGATACAACCTCTACCTTATGAGGATCAACTGAAACTCCATTCTTGTCAATCATGTGACCAAGAAAAGTAATGCTAGATAACCAAAATTCATACTTCTTGAATTTACCAAATAATTGCTTTCCTGTAGTCTCTGAAGTATCAATTTCAAATGGTTCTCGTGTTCTATCTCACTCGGTGAGTAGATAAGAATTTCGTTGATCAACACTATCACAAAATTATCCAAGTAGTCCTTGAAGACTTGATTCATAAGATCAATGAATGCGACTGGTGCATTTGTAACTCCAAATGGCATGACTAGAAATTCATAATGTCCGTAGCGCGTTCTGAAAGCAGTTTTCTCAATGTCTTCGGCCTTTACCTTCAACTGGTGATAACCTGATCTCAGATCTATCTTTGAAAACACTTGTGCCCCACGAAGTTGGTCAAATAAGTTATCAATTCTCGGCAGCGGATACTTGTTCTTAATTGTCAACTTGTTCAACTCTCGGTAGTCAACGCACTTAGGCATCGAACCATCTTTCTTCTTTATAAACAATACTGGAACTCCCCACGGTGAAATACTTGGTCGAATGAAACCCTTGTCAAGTAGTTCTTGTAGTTGGATTTTCAGCTCATTCAATTCCATAGGTGCCATTCTGTATGGTGCCTTTCGTACGGGTCTTGAGTCTAGCACAACCTCAATAGTGAACTCAACCTCTCTCTCAATAAGAACATCTGGTAGGTCTTCGGGAAACACATCTGGGTATTCTCGCACTATTGGAATGTCTTCTACTCTTGATTCAGTGGCTGAGACATTAGTCACTGAACACAGGAATCCTTGACATCCCTTGTTTAATAACCTTCTAGCTCAGATAGCTGAAATCAAATACGGCAGCGGTATAACCCCACTTCCTTGGAAGCAAAAGTTCCTATGTACCGGTGATCGAAAATTAACCTCTTTCCGTCCACAGTCTATCGTGGCTTGGCTAAGAGCTAACCAATCCATTCCCAGTATCACATCGAAATGGTTTACCACAATCGGTATAATTAAGGTCTACAATCATCAACTTCTCGCCTAGTTTGATCTCACAGTTCTTATATATAGTCGACGTAATTATCGATTTACTAAGAGGAACGACAATAGATAATTCATATCCTAACGGTGCCGATTTAACATTCAAATGTTCAACAAAGGCATGCGATACAAATGAATGCGTAGATCCTGAGTCGACAAGTATGTGTGCTAAGTGCGAACATAAAAGCACCATACCTGAAACCACTATCTCTAAAGCAGTCATATCTCTTGGGTTCATCTGATAGGTTCTTCCTTGTCGTTGTTCAGTCCTTTGTCCTCCGTCATTGGATTGTCTAGGCTTTGACCCACTGGAAGCCATAGAACTAGCTCCTTACTAAGGATGCTTCCGCGGACAATCCTTGGCTTGGTGTCCAAATACTCCATAATCATAACACTTGCCTCTTATGTCAGGTGTAGAATTAGCACTATTTCCTCCTTGGTTCTTGTTATGGGGTTTGGCCACGAAACATCGGCCTGAGTGTGGTCGATTACAAAGTGAACACAACAGTATGTTACTTGGTGTCCTCCTGAAGTCACTGAAACTAGAACCAAAGCCTCTTGGAAATGGCCTCTTGAAAGATCTGCCTTGGTTCCTATCACCACCCTCATTACCCCGTTTACCGTACTGATTCTGCGTCGACCTTTCTATTCCACTATCAGCTACAAGCGCTGTTTGTTGCACTGCTGCCACAGTTGAATATTCATATGTCTCCACCCTCAAACGAATATTTTTCCTTCAACCTCCTTCAAATTTCCTTGCTCTATCTTCCTCGGTCAACACAGACCCCTTTCCAAATCTCAGCAAAGCATTATACCTTGATGTATATTCTGTCACGGTCATCTCTCCCTGTCAAAGATTATCAAATTATCTCTTCTTTGCATTGAGAGTAGCCCTTGGGAAGAATCGACGATAAAACTCTGCTTTAAATCCCTCCCACGTTATTGGTGTTCCGGGATCTAAAACATTCACCCACCAGTTCTGAGCCTCACCTCTGAGTATATCACTGGCGTTCTCAATCTTTTCTCTATCAGTCATCGGGATAGATCGGAATTTTCTTTCCATGTCCATAACCCAATGCTCAGTCAGTGTCGTGTCAGAAGTCCCATGAAACTCTGTCGGTTTCTTCTTGGCTAATTGTTCAGATATTGATCTCATACCCTTATTCCCAGGCGCTGGTACCACTATTATCAGTTCTGGCTCCAATGGAGGCGTTGGAGGTTACCGTTCTGCTATGTTCCGGATCACATCTCCCATATTCCCCATCATTTCTGCCATTTCATTCATACGTCGAGTATGCGGCGACAATTCTCGGTCGTCACTCATGGTTACAATCCTGTTAATCTCGATGCGTAAACACTATGCATGTACAACAATAACAATATCATGTATGTAAACAACATACATATGCATCAAACATCTCGACCATGTATGGATGCACTCTAGAATGTGTGACAATTCACTCAACACTCCACTCGTCGTCGAACGCTCCCAATGTTTTGTTAACCTCTAGCTCTGATACCACTAAATGTCACGACCCATCCCACTACGTGTAGAAATAGGACACGTGGCACGCCATCATGGCTTATCTAGTTCCTTTTAAAGTAAAATAGCAGTGGAAAAAAATAAGTACAATCCTTTAAAATCAGAGTTGCAAAAAGTTTTTGATCAATTGGAATGCGTCCCAAAAAAAAATCAACTTGAGAAGCAGAGGTCCAGTCGACTGGAGTAGGGACCCAGTCGACTGATGACTCCAGCAGAGAGTTTTGAAAGTTTCAACGGTCCATTCAGTTGACTGAGTCGGGGGTCCAGTCGACTGGAGCCTCATTTTCTCAGTCGACTGAAGATCTCTAGTCGACTGAAGCTCATGCAGAACCAAAAACTACATTTTTCGCCAAATGTCGACTGGATTTGCCATATTTAAAAGCAATGTTTAAAATCCAACAGTGGTTCAGTCGACTGATCGGGGACCCAGTCGACTGATTTTGGGCAGAAATGCCCAATCTACAGCAAATCAAAACATGTTTCTTCCAACCAATTACCAACATAACACAACTATAATTGACGATTCCCAACCTACAATAAGAGTTTAAACATATTACCGTACTACAATCTCTCCCAAGATTCCAAACTAAACACATTATGAATTCAAGGCTCTTATTACAAGTTTAGAAAGAGAACAAAAGTATGGACAAGTGTGTTTTCCCGACGTTCTTCGACCTTACTCCTCACGCTTCTTCTTGTCTTTCTTCTTACCTGCAATGGAGTAAATCTCCACTGCTCAGCTATATGCTGAGTGCACAAGTCTAACATATGCAATATATGATAACACATACTTTAATCTCATAAATTACATAAATAGTCGCTAGAGAGAAAAATACGCCTTCATCCGGTGGTGGCAAGTCCAAACCTTAAACCGCAATGTCAATGGCTAGTCCAAGCCTACAACCATTACATCCCTAAGTGCCCTGGCAAGTCCAAACCTTAAACCATGCATAGTAGTCGTCGCTACTAAAATTCTCAAACATCGAGAAGCTTACTCCTACATGAACTTGTATAGAACTCCCCTTTGACCCACATAGACAACTCAACGTGCTCGCGTAAATTTAGATATGTTTTTCACAATTTAGTGCGTGCATAATTAACACATGGATTTTGCCCGGATCTCAATTTCGTCATCGAAATATAAAACATGTATTTCTCTATATTTCACAAGTTAGAACTTCATACCTCGTACGATTTCCCTCAAACTTTGAAGGATCGACTAGAGGGCCGATTGATCGTCGGATTTCGAATTTTAGATGATTCCTACAAGTTTACACCTGTTTTTTCCAAATTCCTAGAAATTGGCTTTTTAGGAAAAATTAGCCAAACATGGCCTAAGTAGTATCAAAATGAAGATCTTACCTCCACGAGTTCAAATCTCAAATTTAGTTGAAAACTGACAGACAAACTGTCGCCGTTTGTCGTCCGAAAGCCCGTAGGATCAAATCTCCTTTTCTCTCTCCTCTCTAACGATATTTATAAAGTTTTGTGAAATAATGAATTTCACCCCTCTTCTATTTATAGACAAACTTTTCGGGAATCGCGTTTACCTCTCCGTGAGTTTCTTAGACATCTAATTAACTCCTGAAACGTCGCACACATCCATTTTATGCCTTTACGAGTAAAAACTATCATTTACAAAAGTTTTCAACTAAGTCTCGTTTGAGTCCAAAATTACGTCCGAAAACTAAATTTTGTGGAATCTCTACACAACCTACCTTTTATTTAACGTGTCACTCACGTTCTTACCACAGTTCTCAAAATGCTAAACAATAATATCAAAATTACCAGAAATTATACTACACAGGTATAATTTACTATTCACAAAAATACCAGAAAGTCAAATAACATTTAAATCACATAAATACCATTTAACCGTGTCAATGCAATCTTGCATACCAAATAGTCGTGTCCTTACTAACACCTTACCGTTGACCCACAGTCAACTCATCTAAATTATTAATAACATTAATAATTTTACCAAAATCTCAAGTTATGCATTTTTAAAACCGTGAAATTTTGGAACGGGTGTGACAAGTACACAATTTTGCAGTAGTTTCCCCTGCTCTGCAGCTTCCAAACATTCCCAAATCATATCCAAACTTCTTGAAACTTTCCAAAAACATTTCAAAACCATTCTAAGTCATTTCAAACCATTTCCAAGTTATGCTAACATGTTTTTAAACAATAATAAAGATCTTCAAACTCTATGACACTCATAAACTCCCTTTTTTTTTTCCACAAACCAAACAAAGGACATGATTTTGAAATCAACTCTCAACCAATATACTCCAAACCACAAAACATATCCAAATCCCACAAAACTAACCAAAATATATGAGTTTTGATCCATGTCCATAACTAACATACCCAAATCATAAGAACATAAGTTTAAAAAATCCCAACATGATTTAAAACCACGAACAAGATGTGCAATGCAATCTCTCCCAAATACTCCCAAATTTCTCCCCAAATACTCTCCCAAATCTCTCCCAAATACTCCCAAATCTCTCATGATTAATCACAACAAGTTTCTTAAACCAAAACTCCACGTAAATATGCTCCAAACTATATTAACAAGGCATGAAAGATACCAACAATATTTTAAGCTCCGGTTACATGATTTACACGAAACTTGGAGTGATTAAACCAAAACTAACATAATCTACTAAGTTCCTAACTCAATCTGTTTATACCCGGATTACACCATAATTACAAGTTTCGCACAAAAACAACTATAACATATGAAACTACAATATGCACAAGCTTCCTCGCCACTACGAATCCCAAGTTCATCTCCCCGGATTCTCGCCACCGTTCTCACCTACAATGGTTATTCAATAACCACTACAATATATAAGTTATATGCTTAGTGAGAGATGTCAATCAAGCACATGGATGTCATATCAATGTTTATATTCAACTCAACAAATATAATGATCTCCGGATAAGCAAGTATTTCATCCACCACTACCCGCAATTCCGCGACTCCCCCGATAGCCACGACATAAGCCAATGACCTACGCTACACACGTGCGGTCTAATGCCGTTGTCGGCAACAAGTGGTCGTCACCACAGAATAATCTCATGGAGGATTCATACACGTTTTCCTTTGACCCAAATAGACAACTAAACATGTTCACATAAATATATCACCATGCTTTTCACAAAATTATAGTTAAATATGGATAATTAAACTAAATAGGCTTGTAATTAACATCCATATGAACATAACCATTAATCGCATCCAAAAATACGATTGAAATCACTCACCTCTTTGCAATTCGTTCCTAGTTGTGAAATTAAAGCTCAAATCTACTCCGGTTTCAAATCCTACATGAATTCGGCAAACTACGGATTACCGCTCCGAAATGGGTTGCTAGAAATACGACGATTATGCTCAATCAAGTCAGTACCAAAACGTAGAACTCACCTCTATGAGTCCAAATCCGGTCTCGGAATTAAAATTGGATGTCGAACGCACCGTCAATCGTCGTCGATAGTGTCGTCGAATTTCCATCGTTGAGAATTTTCCATCAATTCTCTGTAAATCCAATTTATTGTTTGTTGAAGATGATGACTACCTTGGGTGATTCATGGGACACATGTCCCATGGCATGTGACCCAAGCTTTGGGTTTCTAGTATAGCCTCTCCTATGTTTTATAAGTTTTGCAATTATACCCCTGCTAGTTAGAACTCTTTAAAATTATCCCAAACTTAAATTGGTGTGTGTCTATATTTCGCGTGGGTCCCATAAGTGGTCCTACATAATTATATGAAGTTGCTAATTAGCCTAGTAATTATTTAACGTGTTCATTTCGTCCTCACCAAGGTATTCCAAATGACCACATAATTGGTCTCTAACAATCAACAATGAATTTAAACAACATATATATTATTTCACATATGCCTTAATAAACATTTAAGCACATAAGGGTGATTCCACAACTTTGTCCCATCACAATGGAATTTTCTCAACTTATGTCCCAATTTGGGACTGCCACACTGCCCAACATTGGGTTCCCAAACTGGACACCCACAATCAACTAGTGAGTTAAAACTCACTTAAACATGTGTTAATAAACACCAATTAATTATGCTAATGTATGCTAAATCGTAATTAACGAGTAATTGCGGGAGCGGGTGTTACATTAATATCCCTCTCACCCTAGACCATGCACCCTCATGAGAGGGGACCCCCAACTTGGTACACCAAGGGCTCCTTAAATTCCTATACAGCATCCCTTTGTATAAAGTTTGCAACGCATTACTTATTGGACAAGTAATATATATAGCTCTATCATGGAAATCAAATCACATTAGGAATCTAGCCAAATCACAATTCTAAATTAATAGAATTATCCCACATGTGATATAATCTCAACGTTATTCACATATGATCGTTCCTAAGTTATTCTAAGATGACATAATTGACGAGTTTAAGCAATATTTATAGCATAACTACTTTTTTTTTCTTCTTCAAATGATCTAATTTAAACTGAAAGTTTTTTATTATATTAAAATGCTATATAAATTACGAATGAACTCGTTCAATTTCATGGAACTGTGCGCAAATATGCACTAGGTATTCCACCACACATCTATTTATGGGTAATGCTATGTGTACATAAAGTGTGCTCATAAAATTCGGGCAATTTATTTTGGTAGAACCCGTGTCTACATATATGGGGCCTATTAAAATTAATGGCTCAAATCTTTATATGCACGTGCACTTTATATGCATATTTTATGTGCACAAATTATTACTCTCTACTTATTGTGCGGCTCAACATTTTTTTCTTTCCAAGAAAACACAATAGTCATGGGAGAGAATATTCTCTCCTCTAAGAGCATCCACAATGGGCAAAGAAAACTTAACTTAAATTTAAGTTAAGTTGTGATACATGTTTGAGGGAGTTCACAGTGGTGTAGCTGGGCACACGGCACAGGGAAAGCCGTGAGAACACCAAACGGCACACTCAGTGGCGTGAGAGCACATGGGCTTGCTTAGGGGCTGTTTGGAAGTGATGAAAAAAATGTGAGATACACCAAAAAAATTCATTGCCAAAAAAAAGAAAAAAAAGAAAACACATGCACCAAATGGCACAACCTATGCTGTTTGGGAAGCGCACGACATAGGGTGTGCTGTGTGGTGGTGAGTGGTGTAGCACACGGCATATCATGTGTCGTGTGGTGTGAGACGGTGCACCCTTTATTGTGTGGTTAAACTTAGCTAAACTTAGTAGAAACTTAGCCATACTCATTAACTTAAGTTTAGCTAAATTTCATTATCCTATACTATAATTATATCTACACCATTACAAACGTTCCACTATTTCATACCACAAAATTATTCTAAGTTATCCTACAAAAACTACCTATTATTAACGCCCTTATAGAGTAATTAATGGCACAAAAAAGCAACCTATGTCGCAGTGATAAAGGGCAGTTGATAGGCCAATATCAACATGGGTGTCACAGCCGACTTATATATCTATATTCAGCAGGACAACCAAGTACATTCCCATCAAACTTTTTCTCTGTTCTTAAACCTATCATGATGTGAATGACAGAACCAAGTTTTTTGTGGTCGAATGATAAGTTTTTGGGTAAAAAGTATTTTGTTCCCTCAAACTATGCACGCTTTTGTAATTTGCACCTCAAACTTTAAAAAGTTTCAATTTTTCCCCTGAACTATCTTTAGGGTTGTAATGTCTCCCCTGAACTTCAAACAGTTGAAATGTCCCTCCTGAACTATCATCTGTTTTGCAAAATCCCCCCTAAACTATCTTTCGTGTTGCAATATCCCCCCTAAACTATCTTTTGCGTTTCTTGATGGAATGTGATGACAGGGTTGTTATTGCAACACGAAATGTAGTTTAGGGGGGACTTTGCAAAACAGATGTTAGTTTAGGAGGGACATTTCAACTTTTGAAGTTCAGGGGAGACATTACAATCCTAAAGATAGTTCAGGGGGAAAATTGCAACTTTTTAAAGTTTGGGGTGCAAATTGCAAAAGCGTGTATAGTTTGAGGGGGCAAAATGCTTTTTACCCTAAGTTTTTTGGGTGTACTATCTAAGAGGTTTAGTGTTCGAGTCATGGGGAGCGTGGTCACTGGAGTATTCACCCGATGCCTTCAGGCCTCAGGGGATTAGTCGAGGTGCGCACAAACTGTCCCGGACACCCCTAAAAAAAAAATGATGTGAATGACAGACTAGTGAAGTCAATTATTTATAAAAAAAAAACACTTTCAAATATATATATATATATATATATATATACCTGATCAACTATTCAAGTACTTCAAAATTGACCAAGGTCAATGTAGCTGTGCCCATAGTTGCAATGAAGCTACAAGTTTTGACTGCTATATCTAAAAACCAGACACCCAACCGGCAAAGCAACCTTGTTTTTCTCTAGCCAATACATTCGATGAAAGCATCTTTGATTTTCTTCCACATTCACACTCTCACTAACCCCAGTTTTTACTAATACGTCAACATTGTTTTTCTCTAGCCATTACATTCAATGAAAGCAACTTTGATTTTCTTCCACATTCACACTCTCACTAACCCCAGTTTTTACTAACAATAATGTTAGGGGTACTAACAAATTTCACTAACACTTATATCCACACTCTATCTCTCTTCTAGTGGCACTTTGGGTCCACAACGGATCACACAGTGCCACTAGGAGAGAGAGAGTGTGAGTGTAAGTGGAATTTGTTAATGCCCCAAATATTACTCTTTTACTAAAACGTCAACATACTTAATCCATTCATATCACAGAAGTGGTTTATTTCTGAGACATTAAACCAAACATATATATATACATATATATATATATATAGGCTAGGCATATGCTAATTCGGCTACTGAAGTTTGTTGGACTATATGACATTATATCTTAAGAAAGCATTTGGCCCTCAATTTAAGTATTAGTGGTTGCATAATAAGAAAGACAAAACGATTATGCTCTGATCCATTATAGTCTAAAAAGGAAGAAAACTAGCTAGAGTAATTAAAAATGTGATATATATATATATATATATTCACCAAAATGTAATAACTGCTTTTGATATCTATAATGAACATCCCTTTTGGTCATTGAAACAAAGAATTTAAACAATTGAGAATATTAGAAATTATATGCTGTCATCCCATGCTACCAAAAGTGCAGGCAAAAGAACGTTACCCTTTTCTCCCAAATCTCTATACCAATTGTTATTCGTATGTATGTTTGGTAGGAGCCTAGGAGAGGGATGGCAAAAGGAGAAGGAAGGAAAGATATGAAGGATAGAAGAAGTATTCCTAGAGAGTATTCCGTCCTTTTGTTTGGTTAAAAAAGAAGGAAGTGAGGACGGAAAAATAAGAATATTGTGTATTTTACTATTATACTCTTACATTAACTTAACTGTCATTATTTTTAAAAACCAAAAATGTCAAAATATTAAAAAAAAAATCATTTTCTCTCTACTAATCCGTCCACTCTTAGACAGATTGAAACATGTGGACTAGGAGGGAAGTAGCATCCCTCCCCTCTTTCCTTCTCTTAACTCTTTCATCTTATCAAACAAGTAATTTTAACATCATCGGCCTTCTCCCCTCACCTTCTTTCCCCTCTTCCCTCAAACCAAACATAGCATAGAACTCTCTTGTTATAATCAGAGGCATGAGTGGAGATCCAAGGAGAAACTGATTCTAGACAAACTCTAATGAACTCAAAAATTTACACTGAACCTTCTACATCACAAGAGAATACAGAATATATATATATATATATATCTATATATAATGGTATTACTATGTCATACACATAGTTATTATGCTTATGTGTGATTATAATTCTCATGAAATTTAGAAAGACATGCATCTAAATTAATATGAGAATTTTATTGACTTGTCTACTATGTCATCAAAATAATCATTGTATCAATTGTTTCATATCACTAAACCAATTCAAGGAGTAGTGATATTGTTATATTCAATGAGTAACACGAGTACAAGCAAACAAAAAACAAACCAAAACAACATACACTCACAAACCACTTCTCCTCGGATACTTCTTGAGCACATCTCTTTAAACTATATTGTCCCAAAATACCATTCGACTAGTAGGAAAGAATACTCCCAAAAATTCTAGTCAAAAACACCAAAACACTAATGCAGCTCAACTTTTTGATAGAAGAAACAAAACAATACTACTAGAGTATAATCCAATCTCTCTCTCTCTCACTGTACAAAATCCACCCCAAGTCCCCACGCCCCCACACCCCCCCCCCCCCCCCCCCCAAAAAAAAAAAAAAAAGGTAACCCATTTAACTAAAGGGTACCCTTAAATGCCAGACCTTAATGTCACAATCCAAGCTGCCACTATAGACCATATAAGTAGTCCCAGACTCAGAATTTTCATCACTACTACTATCAACAGCACCTGTCAAACACTTGACTGGTCCACTATGCCCTTCAAGCACTCCCAAACAAAAATAGCTCTTCCCATATTGCCCTTTCCTCCATATCCTAATTGTCTTATCTGCTGACCCACTGACCACCAAATCCGAAACCACACCCAAACACAAAATAGCCTTTGTGTGCCCTCTCAGAGCACCAGCTACCACCATATGACCACCGCCGCCGCCGGCGTCCCTTTCCCACACAATTATGGACCGATCACAGGCACCCGAATACAAAACAGACCCATCAGTACTCAAAGCCAAAGCATTAATAGCTGACTTGTGTTTCACTAATGTGTCAACAATTGAGTGTTTCTTATCACCTTCTCTCTTCTTCCAAACCTTGATTTTCTGATCTGCTGAGCCAGTGTATACAAACCCATCATTCGATATCGCAATAGCGTTAATCGCATCGTCGTGTGCGTTCCAAACCGACTCCAAGCACTTGAAATCCGAAGTCCTCCACACTTTAAAACTCCGATCCCACGAAACAGAGTATAACAGAGACCCATCTATGTTTGTCGCCAGAGCCGATATGGTGTCGACGTGGTGGACCCACGTGCAGTGCTTATGCCGGCGGATTTTAACGTAGTTCTTCGCCGAGAAGAGTCTGTTTACCCGGTCGTTCAGTGTCGGTAATGTGGATATGAGTTTGAATTTTTCGTTTGGTGGGTCGATTTCTATGCTCCAGACTCGGATTTTGTTGTCTTGGTGAGCTGTGAATAGCTTATCTGCTAAGACTGCTATTGATTTGACGGCGCTGTGGCCGGCGGCGATGATGTTGTCCGTTGGTGGATTGTTGAGGGGCCCAGATGGGTCTCGGGTCCAGAGGCGGATCTCGCTGTTGGAGGAGCCGCTGTAGAGGTGTTTTCCAGCGAGACAAAGGGAGAAGATATAGGAGGAGTGACCTTTAAGGGTGGAGAGGCAGTGGTAGTGGGCGGTGGTGGAGGGGGGTTGTTGTGGCGGTGGGGTTAGGGATGGAACAGATGGTAGACTTAATTGAGAGTAGAGAGAGGAATTTGATGCTGATGATGAGGAGGAAGACTCTGAGTGAAGGTTGTTAGAGTCAGTTTCTTCATTTGATTGGCATGGCAATGGACATGGAAGGAATCCCATTTTTCCTCAACCTCTAGAGAGAGAGAGAGAGAGAGATTTATAAAGGACAATTATATGGGTAGGCTAGGGAGTGAATGTTCCATGCTTTTATAGAATCAAATTAATCAATAGTTTAATCAATGAGAAATATTAGACACACATTTCAAACCACACTCTAAATCATACCTTATGCTTTAAATGCATGTACTATGTGCTGTTTAAATTTTTCATATTTTTCTGTGTAGCACTTACACAGCATAAAATACATATATTTAAAACAAAAGTGTAATTTAAAATGTGATTTAGAGTGTGTGCCTAACATTATTATTTATCAATATTTTAGCAGAACGTTGGAGATATAGGACCATATGGGCCAGAGTGGACTGTTCAAATTTTTTTTCGGAGGGGGGGGGAGTAATTTTTTTTTTTTTTTTGGAGTAAATAGCTTTTGGATTGGACTGTTCAATTTGGAGGGTGGAGTCATTGCTCATTTTTTTGGGTCAATGGGCTTTTGCATCAGATGGATAGAGAAATGATCGGCTACTTCATCGACCACCAGGTGGTGATTCAAACTAGTTATAACGTCTTTATCAGCTTTTTTGGTTGTATTTGACAACTTTTTTTTTTTTTTTTTTGTTTTAAATATTTGACACCTTTTAACTAGTCCGAAGGACGACCTTTAGCGTGCTGAGTAGGTGGTCCAGATCAGGCAGTAACTTCTTGGGATGTATAAACTGAAATTAGTATTGCTTAGAGAGCTAGATTTAAAAAAATAAAAAATAAAAAATAAATAAAAATAAAAATAAAAATTTGCACAATTTGATAAAGGGGTCTGTACTCTGCATCTATCCTTCTTGGTACCACAACTACAAGTTGCTGAAATAGACCCACAGGATTCCACAAAAGAGCCGGATATGACGAAAAATCTTGCTTTTTTTCGGTTAATGCAAGTGCTTTTCACTTTTATGGGCCTCATTTTTGTATGGCCCACTAATTTTTACATCTTCTTAACTTTATGCAGTTATTGCACATCAGCTTTATGAGTCTCACTCACCTCTTCATTAACATCTTCATTAACATCTATGGTGAAGATAAGATTAAACCACGTTTTATGTTCTCACTACTCTTACGTTGTTTGAGAATTGTTGAGGTACCTCAGATTGTGGATCGATACGAGGAATGGGGTACGTGAATCATCATCAGTCATGGTCCATGGAATGTGGTCCAGTGAGATACATTTTTCCAAATTGCTAAGATGTCACCAAGTACAGTAAATTGAAACAACATGAAATTTTAGTGATGTTATTACAATATCACGGAATTTAAAACTGAAATTCAGAAGAGACGACGTACCATGATTCCGAACAACGTACGTAAAATTTGAGCGATTTCGGTAACACTGGCTGTGAGAAATGTTGGTGACTGCTCATCAATTCGGGTTCTGGAGATTGATTTCGATCCAAGTCAAAGGACTTTTGTTTTGGTATATATGGGTCCCAATTGGGTTTCCACTTGTTGGGCACTTTTTCATCAGAATAGTTATCTGCATCATCATTGTCTTTCTTGAGGTCTTGTGTCGGCTGTGTTGTAAGTTTTGACACTTAGCTGCCAATTTATAATGGTCCTTACTCCAAGGGACCAGCTGTACAACATTCCTCATTCATGTGTTCTTATCTTAGTTATTACTAGGAGGATGGAGATGGCAACGAATGCGTGTTGGATTTAATTTGTAGAAAAAATATAATATGTTTTTTTGGGGGTATTAATAAAAAAAAAGAATGATGGGCTTCAGAAATGGTTCGCAAGCAACGCAGTAAAGGATTCGGAGAATTGGATTATTGATCAAAATGGAGCACTCAGATGTAGGGGTAAACTTTGTGTGCCAAATGAAGATAATCTTAAAAAGGATACACTGGACGAAGCTCATAAGTCACGTATGACTATCCACCCAGGAGGTACAATGATGTATAAGGATTTAAAGAGAAATTTCTGGTGGAAAGGAATAAGTACATTAACTGTATGGTACTACATTCATTGAAAATGATACTATGGAGTGTCAATGGTAACTTTTGGATTGCTAATAACAATTCTCCCCCCCCCCCTCCCCCCCTCCCCCCTTTTTTTTTTGTAAGAGATAAATAAATTATATTAATTCATAAAATGGTGTTAAAAAAAATATGCTTGAATAATTATATTAATTGATGTTAAGAAATAATCTTTAGTTATTGTGTTCCTATCTTAGTTATTGTTAGATAAATAGTCTTAAGTAATCTTATTCACCCCTCCTCTAAGAATTACTTTTGGGCCAACAGAACTCTTCTGTTTAGGCTGAAAAGATTTCTATTGAGGTTGGGACATCGGAGTAAAAGAGTAGTGTTGCTTATGTTTATTCCAAGGTTAATTAGAAGATTTGGGCTTATTATTCTTTGCCGGAGGAATCACTTCATGATTTTTCTTCAGTTGGCTGTCCTTACTCTCAACAGACAAAGGTCGAATCAAAACTTTCGCAAAGCTTGTAATATCAAAGGCCACTAAGCTCCTCTGAATGTAAGGCTTCACACCGCCTTCAAATTGTGCCACCTTAAACTTATCATTAGTGAGTTCAGCGGAGGCAAAATGGGTTAAGGTGGAAAATCGAGTCTCATACTCTGATACCATCATCTCCCCTTGAGTGAGTTGGAAGAGTTTTGTTCCCGCATCACGGAAAGATCTAGGGAAGTTCTTGTCTAGGAAAAGATGCTCAAAACTAAGCCAAGTCATTCTAGCCAATGGGTTGGCCGAAATGGTGGTGTCCTACCAATGAATAGCTTCTTCGATGAACATAAAGGAAATGGCATTAATGCGGGTGGCATCCTCTCATAGATTGATATAGACGAAGCTGCGATTCATCCTTTGGAGCTAATCTCCGGCTACTATTGGATCGGGTCCTCTCGCGCAAGTAGGTGGATTGCAATGCTCAAAATCCCTCCTCACCAATCAGTGACAGGACTTAGGAGTATCGAGGGCCGCAGGTGGATTCACACCTCTCGCAACATCACCCATGGCATTCGCCATAGCTTAGAGTAATTGGGGTCCTACAAGAACTTCTATATGACCCGAAGAATCGGCAGAGCCTTCTGCCACAAACCAAGGCCCCCATAGACTCCACCTTGACCTCTTCTTCGTGCCGGTACAGAAGCAACCGATGCCAGGTCATTAGCCTTTCCTTGGCCAGGAGCACGAGCTCTAGTACACGGCGGCATAGCTAATGTCACAAATAAGAACAGACCGAATCAATGTAAACTCTAAGTGCCGAAAATACAATTAAATGTAAATTAGATATCTACTGTATAATTTGTTCAATGAATACCCTTCGTCCTAAAGTATTCAAACTTCGTTAAGCTCTGATGCCATTTGTAATGCCCCAAATCCCGGAAGTGGGGTTTAGAGTGATTGAATAACTTAATAGTCTCTTTAAATATGTTTAGAACAAGTTCATTTGGAAGTTGTAAATCCAATCGACTGATCGGGGCATCGGTCGACTGGTTCCTAAGATACAGAGAACATTTTTTTTGAAAAGGACTGAACCTGTCACACCCCGACGTAGCATAAATATGGAAAGCGTTTAATTTCCTTTATGGACCCGTAGGTCGCGACAGTTTGAAGGATCGATTCCGTCCCAAACGTCGAACAAACAAAACAATAATCAGAGCAGAGCAATCAAGGCTTATAAAAATTTTCTAACTTAATAAATATTACAGCACCGGGTCGTCTAAAGGCACAGACCGCCTTGAAACAAAATAAATAACTTAATGTCTATTACAGTCATCCTTATAAAACAAACAGTTTAAAACTTAAAACATATAATAAATAAACAGTTTTCTCATCCAAAGGCAGCCATTCTCAGTTAGCGTAGTCATAAGATTCCTCCTGATTGTAACCTGAAAATCCTGAACACGAATGTCCAGGACTCATCAACGTCGTCAGCTTCAAGAAGCTGGTGAGTATTAAAAACATAACTTTAAATGTAAAACATACTCATTTACCTTTTTCCATTTTCAATTTGTAAAAACAATAGTTAAACCGCAGAAAGAATTCATTTTATAAAACAACAAGGAATATATTAAAACTCGTTCATTCATAAAAACAGATACTCGTGTATGAGACAATGCACCACACTTATCTTGCCGACTCTTTTCTCTCGACAGACACAACAACCCACTATCTTACTCCTGGTATCTTTGAAACACTAAGATAGCCACACTTTAGCAACGGGGCGCTAGGGAGTGTCCAGTTTGCCTCACACTTTGGTCCGGGGTACCAAGGAGTGTCCATTGCCTCACACTTTGAATACCTAAACCGCCATGCAAATACCGGAGCAACCTCACGCAGTATCCAGACTCGGGTATCAGGGAGTGTCCGTAGGCCACACTTTAGCACTACCATGGGTGCCAGTGAGTGTCCAAGTTCGGCGTCACACATTTTAACGCTTCCATAGGCGTCAGGGAGTGTCCATATTTGCCACCGTCACATTTCAAAGATACCCTCACCGCAATCTCAACCACAACCACAACCGCAATTTCAAACACAACCACAACCACAACCACAATCTCAAACACGACCACAACCACAACCACAATCTCAAACATGACCCCAACAACAACCACAATCTCATACTCTTTCCACACTACCATTACCCTTTTCCACACTGACTGACACCCACATGAATGATATGCACGTAAACATAAGCAAAATGCTGAATTAAAGGAACAACGCGCCTATGGGGATTGATGACTTATAATTTAATCATTTCAAACATAACTAATAGCATTCTGTATTAATAAGATTCCCAAACAGAACCTTAACAGTACTTAAAAGTTGAACCAAACAGTCCCTTAACACAAAACAAGCAAAACCAGAATCTGCAGAAATCGCGCGCGCGGGCCGTTCGCGCGAAGGCTCGCTCGCACGGGCCACTCGCGCGATATGCCTAATTTTCATTTTATATATAAACTTTTTTGTCTGCCTGAAAAAGGCAAGGTCGCGCGCGCGGATCGCTCACGCGAAAGGTCTCTCGTGCGACCCTCGCTCGCGCGACCTGCCTAAATTTCATTTTAGAATATAAACTCTTCTGCCTGCTTGGGGAAACGAGGATTGCGCGCGCGGGCCGCTCGCGCGAGGGGTCGCTCGCGCGATCTTCGTGCGCGTGATCGTGGCGCGAGTTTTTACTGAGGCTTCATCTTCTTCGCAGAAACTGCTCTGTTTCAGATTTCAGGGTCTAATTTGACCCATTTTCAATTCTAGAACCTCATAGGCCTTATTATATATGGTTCTCTTTGTTTTTCAACAAGGATTAAGAATCCAAAACCAATTTAACATGATTCAATCTATAGCTCTCCCATTTTATGAAATTTTAATAGATGACAAAATTAATTTTCATATATACTTTATGGTATGAACAAATTAGGCTCTATAACTTGAACTATATACTCTATATACTATAATCTTAGATATTCAACTCTGAAAACGAATTTAGATTAAGTTTTGAAAATCTTGATTTCAAGCTATGAAATTCATACGTGAAATCAACCATGGTGTTTTACAACATTAAGCAAATACACAGTAACTAAACATGTAATTACATTCTTAGTGAGTTAGTAATACTTACTGAGATTAAGAGATGAAGTAATTAATTGTTGAGAAAGAAAAACCAAATAAGAATCCAATTGCAAGCTTGAAAGCTATGGTGATGTGCTTCTCTCTCTATAAAATTATGTATTACTCTCTGTGTGATTGTGAGAATGTGCAGATGTGCGTGTTTGAGAGAGTATGTGAGTATATATATAGAGATCAAAACTTGGGGGCCAAGAACTTTCTAATATACTCAACAAAATGGTTTTGATTTTCCTAATTACAAAATACACAGCTATACATACGTATGTGATATTCACATACACAGATTATATAACTACACAGTTAATCCAAGAGCCACATAGGTGTGTAGGGTCCAAATTGTAAGTGTTTGGGAATTTAGCTTTTGGCACAACAAACACACATGCCCAAATGTAATATCCAAACAAGGCCTTATCCAATGATGAGTTTCCATAATTAGAAATAAAGCAATTGTCCAATCAGTCGCTTCCAAAATCTGTGGAAGTTCAACACAACGTGGACAGTTTTAAACATAAACTGGTATTTTCGTGGCGCGGTGTTCGTCACAAAAATACAGAAGATTTATTTTAACGTAAGAAATGGTTTTCTGGTTTCATAAAAATACTGTTTAAGTCAAAAGGAAATATTTCCACCGTCTTTGGAATACAGATTTGAAATCCAACACAGGTATTGCTAAATTTACAGAAATTGCAGTTTTGACCCCAACAATAATTTTTAATAGCCATTGAAACAAGAATTTAAAGTTTAACACATGGGAAATAGAAACTAAATAAGACTAGAAATACAGATTAAATATGATAATATCAAATTAAAATTAAATGCAAATGCAGGTTATTACAGAACCAGTCGACTGGCAATAGATCCGGTCGTCTGGTTTGGAAATACAGAGAACACATTTTTTGAAAAGAGGAATCCGATCGACTGGTAGTAGTCTAGTCGACTATGTTTACAAAGTGGCATGAAAAAAATCCAGTAGACTGGTGCAACCCAGTCGACTGTTTTTGCAATTACAGAGAGCCCAAAATCTCAAATGGTAAATCTAGTCGATTGGACCCCCGTTCAGTCGACTGTTTTTACATTTACAGAGAGCTCAGAAATCTCATATGGTAAATACAGTAGACTGGATTCCCATTCAGTCGACTATTTTTAACAGCACAGAATTTCGCAGCACAACATAAGATACTCGCACAATTTTACTCTTAAACGGATGATTCACAAACATAGAAAGAAGGAGTAAGGGCTATAGATCACCCTCTCAACCCAAGCATAACAAAGATGAAGTTTTAAGAGGTCAAACAACAACAAGAAACATGCACTTTAGTAGGAGTAGAGTGACTTATGTAACGATTACAAACCGCCGTGAACATAATGAATTCTAATAGGTTTTTAGGACTCAAATATGCAAGTTTAGTGGAAAGCGGACTAATAAATGTCCGATAATAAAACTACCACATAAGTACATGAAACATCAACACATGTAATTCCTACAATTCGAACCTAACATATGAAGGCTTCAAATTGACTAAATTACACTAGGTAAGCTATGTATTACATTAGGACAAAAACTCCCCACATATGGGGTGTTTACTAGGTGTATAACACGCTAATCATTCTAGGGCCTTGCTCATATTCATTTCACCTTAAAATGGTTTAAAACACAGTTCATGAGCACGAAGGCTCGTGTAGTCATATAATTCAATGTTACAATGATTTTCATGCATGAATGCGTGAATGTGACGGTTTGTTGCCGAAGCAAGAAGATGTTGTCCATAGGCCTTTTATGTATTTTCCAAACATTCACTCTCAATACAACACCCTGTCTATGGGCCACCATGCTATGAGGCCTTTAACCACCTCATATGGGTCTTTAACTTACGATTCCTATGGTTTGCAAGACCAAGAGATCGCATTCCTAATGGATCCAATCCTCACATTTCACACCCACAACTGAGATTATTAAAACTTCACATCAAAATCCTCTCGTGGAGGTTTTTATGATCTTTAAAATCTGAAAATCCGACACACGGAGATCTCCCCTTTTTAAATTGAAAGCCCCACACATAGAGGTCTTTCACCCAAAATCCTTTTCGTGCATTTTCACTTGGATATATGTGTTCATGCTTAAATTCATAACCATGGTTAACTCATGTTAGGAAATGCTATGAACAATAACATGCTACTTAAACAAGCATATAAACATGATCACATATCTTTATGTATAACTAGATATATGAAATCTAGTCTAAGCATACTTAACAATTTCTAAATAAAAGCTTGTAAACATGGTTCCAACTTTCAATTAAGCACATAATAACCACTTAATCAAATAGAAGGAAAACACCTAAGCATCAGAAGCACATAGCACATAGGCAATTTCTTAAGAAAACTAAGTTTGGATTATTGACACGCCTAACGTGGTCCAAACTTTGTAGTCTTCTAGATTTGATTTAGTTTACATATATACGCTTTATAAGAGAGTTATATGAACTTTCTTTGAGTTTTAGGATTTTCCTAACCGAGATATATAAGTTGTCGGATGAAAGTGATTTTGGTGTCTACGCGTATTCCTTATCGCAAGGAACAACTTCAATATTTGGAGATTTGTTCGGAGATCGACAGATTTAGATGATGACCAGGATTTTAACCCTAAGCTCTTGGGGTTTCAAGAGCTTGAGGCCTTAGAGAGAGAGAGAGAGAGAGAGAGAGAGAGAGAGAGAATTAACAACTTATGAAAAATAAACCTACCATGTTCTATTTATAGTAAGTGGCTAGGTACAACTCCTAAACCACGTGGTACCACTCGCATAAATTGCTATATTTCACTAACTGTTCCAGTTATGAAAAACTTAAAACGCAGAAAGTGAATCATTTGAGTACACGTTCCTTTCAGTCCAAAAATCTCATTTTTGAATATCTAGTCAAGTTTGACATCACAGGTACAAATGACCAAAATACCTTTGTGACAAATTTTTCGAAAAAGTTTCAAATTAGTCTCCATTTTCATACTAAGTATTTTAAAGGTGAAAATTAAGGTAAATAAACGTTTAAGGATAATTAAAATGCATGACATTACAATATTCGTCAACTATGACGACTAATTGTATTTAGATCAACAACATGACAGGTATTTACATCTTGGTCAACTTTGTATTTTGAATTCAACCATTTTTTTCAAGGCTATTTATTTGCGATGTAATTTTACATGAATAATTGCATTTAGGTCAACTTTACCTTGGCTATTCATATTTCAGCCAATTTTCTTATGAACTCAGTCAACTTTTGTAGACAAAATTACATTCTAGTGAACTTTATGCCGACTATTTTGTTGTTGGTGTCATTTTATACAAATATTTATATTTGATTGAACTTCAAATTTAGAAGTCAATCTACTATATTTTGGGTATTGGGTGTTCGGTGGGCATAGGTATATTTAGGTAAACTTTTGTATTAAAAGCATAAATGAAATTATCTATCACCACTTCAAAATGCAACAAATAATACCAACAATGAATAAAGGGGGAAAAAACTACCAAAATTAAATTTGCAAAACCATATCAAATTGACTTTGACTAGAATTAATCCATACCAAATTAATTATCAACAAAAGTATCTATTACTAAGAATGAAAAAAGAAATTAAAAAGTGTCAAAATTAAATATGCAAAATCATACGAAATTGACTTTTACTCACATGTCATACCAAATCAACAACAAAATTATTTATTACCACTTCCAAATGGAACAAATACTACGAAGAATGAAAAAACAAATCGAAAGCATCAAAATTAGGTTTGCAAAATCATACAAATTTGACCTTTAGTCAGATCTCATATTAAATCATCAATCAAATTATCTATTACCACTTCAAAATACTACTATGAATAAAAAAGAAATAAAAAATGCCAAAAGTAAGTTTGGTTAAAAAAAACTCGAAAATGCTCTAAAATTTTTGTATTAAAATGTGAACAAAATTATCTATTAATACTTCAAAATGAAACAAATGCTATCAATAATGTAAAAATGAATATAAAAATGCCAAAAATAAGTTTGGTTAAAAAAAACTCAAAATTGTTTTAAACTTTTGAATTAGAATCACGAACAAAATTATCTATTATCACTTCAAAATGCAACAAAGAGCACCAAGAATGAAAAAAGAAATTAAAAAAAAAACACCAAAATTAAGTTTGGCTTAAAAAACTAGAAATCCTCTGTAATCCTACAACACTTTTACTCAATCTCATATAAAATTGAAATAATACTAGGAGAAAATACATTTTACCCCCCTGTGGTTACACTCATTTTCTCATAACCCCCTGTGGTTCATTTTGTAACACTTAACCCCCCCTGTACTACAGACTGAAGTGAGACTGTTAACTTTTCTAACGGTAGTCCCACTTTAGTCATTAGTACAAGGGGGTTAAGTGTTACAAAAATGAACCACATGGGGGTTATGAGAACATGGGTGTAACCATAGGGGGTAAAAGGTATTTTTCCCTAAATAGTATGTATAGGGGCTTGGGGGTATTAACGTCATTTTCTTTTTTTCCGTTAGAAAAGTTAACAGTCTCACTTTAGTCCGTAGTACAGGGGGGTTAAGTGTTACAAAATGAACCACAGGGGGGTTATGAGAAAATTGGTGTAACCACAGGGGGATAAAAGGTATTTTCCCCATAATACTATTCATCTTATACTCAAATGCAAGAAAATCATAATCTTATATCCTTCAAAAAAAGAATAGTTGCTATTAGTATGACAATTGGAGAGGTTTATATAAAATGAAAGTTTTACTGATTTTAAGATATGCCTATTAATTTAATTTACACACATGAAGGTTTTAATTATTTTAACATATGCCTATAAATTTATTTTATACACACATGCTTATAAATTTAATTTTATGACACACACGTGCCTAATATTATAACTTACTATGTGTTCCTCATCCGATTTTATGTGTTCGAATGATAGAGAAGGAAACAACTACAAATAGTTACTTCTCTAGTCCGTTGTATGTGTCATTTACGGTTTTAAAACTATTGTCCATTAAAGAACTTTGAATATATATATATATATATATATGGAGATGGAAATAAGTCAAATAACTCATAAAAATATTATAATTTATCGATTTGTAAATGCAATCATTAGTGTTTTCTTGAAAGGGGAAAATGGTTTAAAATGAAAAGATAGACATATAAAAAGGGGCCAAACAAAGTATTTTGGAATCATATTTAGGAAACATGACTTAGTCAGATTTTATTTATGACCTTATATTATTAGTTGCAACACTTGAATGCCATAACAAAACCCAAAGGAGAAAAAAGGAGTAATATTTGGAGCACTAACAAATTCCACTAACACTTACACCCACACTCTATCTCTCTCCTAGTGGCACTGTGGGATCCGCAGTGGACTCAAAGTGCCACTAGGAGAGAGATAGAGTGTCGGTGTGAATGTTAGTGGAATTTGTTAGTGCCCCTAGTATTTTTGAGGAAAAAATACCAATAATCAGGGGTGGGCATTTGATCGGTTCGGTTTGGTTCGGTTCGGTTCGGTTCGGGAACAAACGAACTGAAACTGAACTGAAATATATTTCGATTAACTCAATTCGGTGATTGAAATAATATTTCGGTTCGATTTTAGTGTTTCGGTTAACCGAAATAATAATAATTATTATTTTATAATTTTTTTTTTTGTCAGTTCACACTTCACTTAACCGAAATAATAACAATAATCATTTTTTTTATTATTCTTTTTTTTCAGTTCACACTTCACAGGTATTGTCATTCTATATATAAATTGAACTGAATTTTTTTTTTCTTTCAGTTCACAATTAAGCATTGGAGATCATTCATTCATTCTATATATAAAATATAAGCCTTAAAAACTGAAAATCCCATACATGCACCCGCGCGCGCACACACACACAAAACAAATAAAAATAATAAAGTCCAATTGAAGAAATCTCAAATCTGAAACAATATTAAAAGAAGAATTGAAGAACTAAAAAAATCTCAAATCTGAAACGATAAAAAACCTGAAATCTCAAATCTGAAACACAAAGCCAAAAAAAAAAGGAAGAAGAAGAAGAAAAAGAAGAAGAAGAACTGAAGAAATCAAACCAAAAAGTCAGAGGAGAGGAAGAGGAGTAGAGGACTCATCAGTCAGACTTTTAGAGAGTCAGAGGAGGGAGAGGTCCAGAGGTGGTCGCCGTGAGGAGGGAGAGGAGATGAGGTCGTTGGGAAGGGAGAGGAGGTCGTCAGGACTTGTCGGAGGGAGAGGGGTCGCCGGCCGTGAGGACTGAGGTGAGTGTTGTTTGTGTGTACTGGTGTCCAGTGCGGCTGAGTTTGAGAGAGAAAATGAGATTCAGATTCAGTATGTTTTTAGGGTTTTGAGTTTTAACTTCTTATAAGTTCTAAGGGCAACTCCAAGGGTAAGAGGCAAAAGGCTAGCCAAAACTTAAGTTTGACTTGTTGAATAGTAAAATGGCTAGGCATTTTATCAAATCCACTCCAACCACACAAGACATAAATGACTAGGCATTTCTTTTCATTTTGTATTATATATTTTTCATTCAAATAATATAATATTTTATTGTACCTAATAATTAAAAAAATCCCTTAAAATATAAAGTAAACACAATTAAGTAGGGTTTTTTTTTTAGAACACATAATTAACTAAATTATATAATACATATACTTTATATTAAGCCCAACCCACAACCCACTTTATATTAACCAAGCCCAAACCCAATTATATACAACAAAGCCACACAATTAAAAAGTCCACAGCCCACCCCCAAATCCTATATCTTCTTCTTCTCTATTTCTAGACGTTGAAACACAGAGAGAGAGAGAGAGAGGTGCTCACGCCGAGAAGAGAGAGAGGCTCAGAGACTGTGAGAGAGATGGAAGATCAAGATATTTGTTAAAGGTATGTTAAAATCTTTCAATATATAGCTTGTATTTGTGCTTGATTTCAAAATCTGCACTGTTCATTGCCGTTGGAATCCATCCGTTGGAGACCAACGGTCATGAACAGTGTCGGCGCCATTTTTTCCCTCTTCCCCTCTATGCTCTGCAAAATGGCTCATGAAATTGGGCTCTCCATTTTTGCCGAGCGTGATGGCTAGCCCCTTGGAGTGCTGATTTTTGAAATAGACTAGCCATTTTGGCAGTTGGGCAATTTGGCTAGTGTAATGGCTCTCCCGTTGGAGATGGCCTAAGTGTATTATTTATGAGTAAAGATTGAGGCACACCCAAAAACACAATTTTTGGGACACAACCCAAGAGATGTGTCTATTCAAAGACAACTTTTGGGACACAACCCAAAAATTCAAAAGTTGTGTCTTTGGGTGTGCCCTAAGTATTACCCATTATATATATATGTATACTATAATTAAAATTTGATTTTTCGGTTCATTTCAGTTTGGAATCTTGCTACCGAAAATCGAACTATATTAACCATTTTAGTTTAGTTTCAAATTGAACTGAAATTTTAAACCGAACTAAATTAGCTGAACTTTTTGCCCACCTCTATTAATAATATAGAAATAGTGATACGAGGGGAATAGGCACCAATAACCTAGTGTGTATATATATATATGGGGAATGCTAACTTATAATACAGTGTTCTTTTAGTAACGAAAATTTTCACATTTAACAACAAAATATTTTAAAAAGATTTATCGTTAAAAGTTATTTTTTTTTGTGGCTAAAAACTATTTTTATTGATTACTAAAAAATAGTATACAATACTCTCTTACAACTTTTATATTGTAAAATAATAACCCCTATATATATTGTAAAATAACAACCCCTATATATATTGTCTTACGATGGACTTGATATTTTTGCTGTAGATGGTGTGGCCAGTTGGATCCAGTGTAGTGTGCACGTTATCCCATTCCCATCCTTCCTTCTCTACCATTCCGTGCAGTACCAAATTATTGTCAAATTTGGGCACATCTTGTCATTCTTTTTGGTAGACTTTAACTTTTGAACCTTCCGAGTTCCCACTAGGTCTTATTAGTCCACGAGTTGGGAAATTTCCACTTAAATCAGCCACTTTTTGACCCTTTTTTTATTTCTATCCAAATCTCACGGCCATGATGAGCCCATGACCTTCTTACAGGGCCGGTCTTGACAATTTAGGGGTCTTAGGCGAGTTTTTCAAGTGAGGTCCCTTTATAACGGACCAATACGGGAGTTAACGGTAGTGATTCCATTTTTTTTATTTATTATTATTTACCTTTTTTTTTAGGTCAAATTTTATGAATTTTTTTTTATAATCGTTTTAAAAGTTGTGAGATTTAGTATTGGTAAGAAACACTTTTTATTATTTAATAAGAAAACTTACGAAAAATAGAACGGAAAGAGTAAAGCTATGCTTCCCAAATTTTGTGTCACAAATGATTCCCAAATACATGTAGCGGCATGATCACCTTCAATAATGGTGCGAGAACTTCAACATTCTCCAATCCAAATCTAGTGGGTCCACTACCATGTGTATGAAAATCACTTAGGATACAAAATTTGATAAGCATAGCATTACTCATATTTTAAATAGAGTAAAACTTCAGGCACACCCATTTCCACAACCTCAACCCCCACAACCTGATGTGTCAACCATGTAGTGGGAGTATCATATGTGAGGTTGTGTTAAATGGTGGTTCCCATCCCACTACATGGTTGACACATCAGGTTGTGGAGGGTGAGGTTGTGGAAATGGGTGTGCCTGAAGTTTTACTCTTTTAAATATTATTAGTTTTCGATATTACTAATCATGGATGAAACACAAAAGAAAATACTAGAGAATTAATTTTCTCTTTCGATTTCCTTTCTTCTTTTCTCTCCCTCACTAAATCCATGAACCAAATAAAGCCTAATAGTAATAAGGGTTGATTGTTGATTGAAATTTGTAAAGTTTGGTATAATGGTAAAACAATTTAGGTGGGCTAAACTAAGAGATGAGATAAAAATGAGTTGGGACAAATGTTTAGGGTGTGTTGGATTTCAATTGGGCCAATATTTTATATGTAATTATTTTTTCTAAATTGTGGGGTTGGTCTTTTGGACTAACATATTACACATATATTTTTTTTTTAAAATTAAGACCTTATAATTTTTCTTGATCAAATTAGAGCCCTAATTAAACACCTAAAATTGGGGACCCTAGACGACCGCCGACGTCGCCTATGTCCAGGGCCGACCCTGCCCTCTTATGGTTAGGGACCAACTCAACCACAATCCTTCACTTTTGCTTTGTCATTTTGGAATACCCTCTTATAAATTAGGCTAGGGACCAACTCAACCACAATCCTTCATCACTTTTGCTTCTTCATTTTATTTATTCAAATCACTATTCTTTTAGACTAAAATTCTCAAAATTTATAGATTTTCTTCCCAACTATTGTAATATTCGTACCCGAAAAAAGAATTAATTATTATGTCATGCATTAATTAATATAATTAATGTACATAATAGATTAAGGAGAGACTTTAGACTCACTTGAGAAAAATTGTTTAGTAAAGAACACAGTTGAAAGCTCCCAGTAAAGTGGTACAGGTATGGAAGTAGGACTCAGTGAAGGGCCTGGATAATAAAATTTGCATTTACATAAGTAGATGAATTTTTATATGATTAAATGACAATATGTTTAATGATGCTCTCATATTATATTGTTATATGTTAGCTTTTAGTACCAGTTTCGGTACCTATGTAAGGGTATAAATGAAAAAGGATTCATAATTAGTAGGGCGATGGCAACTTCACAAAATAATTGGGACCACGTGTGGGACTCATAAGAGACTTAGACAAATACTCATTTAGATAATTGGGTAGTTAATAGAATATTTGTGGGATTTCATAATAAGAACTTAAGAAAGTCCGGGGGTGCAAATGAAAAATAGGAAAAATATGGTGATGACACCTCAATGCATGTAAATGCATGTGTGTCAAGAGAGAGTTGCACATCTCAAGTTAAACAAAAGATTTACAAAAAAATTAGAAAGGAAAGAGAGAACCGACGAGATTAAGAGACACCGACGTTCATTTCACGTCGTTCCATTGCCCTCCGACGTCCAATTTACGAACTGAAGTCGTATTCGGACTCTTAGAGGTGAGACAATCGTTTCAATATCTTCTATTTAGGTTTTAATCGTCGAATTATGGTAGCTCATTCTAATCGGTGACCTAACGAAAACTTGTAAGATTTACTTCGGAGTAGGATTTGGACAAGAATTGTTAAGGAATTCGTTTATTTGGGGTAAATTATGTAAGAGGTGAGTGACTTTAATCTATGGGCTGAATGTATGATTGTGTTTAATGTTACAATTTATGATGTAGTATGTTGATTATGATGATAGTGTGTTGAATTATGTTGGTTAAAGCATGATAGTATACATTGGAAGTTTAATATGCCAAATTTTGCAAGAATTGTCATGTTGAGACCTCTCACCCCCCATTGAGGGGGCTAATTCTATAGTCTACACAGCACCTCTATAAAATTCACCATTGTACGCATACACCCGGCCGATATTACTGGTAGTGCCGCCCCTCTTTGTTGGCTCACCAGGCCCGCCGGTGATCTGCTAGTGAACGTGCTCAGACACACCCGTGGACGTAGGTACCTTCATTAACAGGGACGAACCACATACAAAAAATAGTCTCTCACTCTCTCTCTCTCCTTAAACTGCTGTATTTACTCTTACCAAATTCTGGCATCATCAGTTTGGCGCCGTCTGTGGGAAACGACAAGTCTTCTCATCAGCAAATCTCTTGACTGATCATCATGTCACCGAAGAAGGGTAAAAAGGCTGATCAGCAGTCCGACCGGGATGTTCAGCCGGCCCTGGCACAGTTACGACAGTCATGACATCTGAGCAGATCACTGCGACCCTCGCACAACTCTTAGAGGGCCAGTGTCAAATCCAGCAACAGATCGAAGCCCTGCTAGCCCAGCAAAGCGATCTTCCAGGGACCGAGAAACGACTCGGGAACGTTGCGTACGGTCGGGAACCGATCATGACCAGACAACGTGCCCGAGCCAACCCGTCCCGTGTGGAGGATTCCAGAGACATCAACAGTGGGCATGCTGCCCCGAGAGGAAAGGCGGGAGCATATGGCCCGGGAATCAGTCCAGGGTCACTCAGTCAAGAGCCGAGTCGTCCCTGGGCACACGGATACCCGGGGTCATAGCCGAGCCTGATCCCAGAGGACGGCACCCCGCCATGAAGGTAAAACCTCTTTCACCGACCTGACCAACCCCTCGGATACCGGTCGGGAAGGAGTGGAAGCCCGAATCAAGACTTGCAGAAGCAGATCGATGGAATGGCCATGAAGCTCGGTCAAAACCGTGTTCCGAATTATGCCAATACCGAGAGAGAGTCACCATTCTCCAGCCATATCATGAGGTTTGCCATCCCGCGCAAATTTAAGCAGCCTCGCCTAGATCCCTATAACGGCTCGGGAATCCCGGTCGACCACGTCCGGACCTACAAGGCTCAGATGGCCCTAGCCACAAACTCCGATGAACTACACTGCCTAGCCTTCCCCAGCACTTTGAAAGGCTCGGCCATGTAATGGTTCTACTCCTTGGATCCCCGATCGGTCCGCAATTTCAAGCAACTCAACAAGCAGTTCATTAATCAGTTCACCGGTATGCACGAACGGCCAAAGCCTGATATACATCTACTAACAGTCATACAAAGGGATAATGAGACCCTCAAGGAGTTCACCGGCCGGTTTAATCAAGAGAAGCTCAGCATCCATGATCTTGATGAAACTACCACTAGTATAGCCTTCTGCTCGGGAGTTCAACACACCAAGTGCGCCATGTCATTTCACAGAAACCGACCGGTAACCTTGGTTGAACTCGCAGAGAGGGTTGGAAAATACATTGACACTGAAAAATTTCTAAAGATCAAAGACCCCGGGCAAGAAAGCAACAAGTCTTCCAAAAGCAAGCGAAAGAGAGATCAGCCCGGGAGTTCTGACAGTTCTTCCAGTTCACAATAGTCCGGGTCAGGCAGCCCCGACCCAACCTCCAGTTCACAGCAGTTTGAGTCCGGCAGCCCCGACCCGACCTCCAGTTCACATTGGTCAGGATCACGCAGTTCTGACTTTGCCTCCAACACAGAGAAGTCAAGAGCCCGACGATCCTGATTCGACCCCCTGTCTCTATCAGTTTACATGAGCCCAGCTATAGTGGTACTTGCTTGCTCACCATATGAGGCTCCACCTGTTAGGAAACTGCGTTCCCAGAATTCGTTGACAGTGCGTATAAGTTGGTACTGCAAAAAATTTACGTGAGCGCTACAATAACTCTACAAGGGCGGAACTAGGGTTACCTTGAACTGCAAAAACGAATTACCGTAGTAGACGAATCAAGAGCACAGGCTAGATAACAACTCACGGTCTTCTACCGTATTCCTTTGCTGCCAGAATATCGAACTGAGTGTGGGCTCTTTCGAAATCCTTTATGTTTTCTACTCTTCCCTCTTTACGTTCTATTTTCTATTCCCAGTTGTAACACTCTCTTTGATTGTTGTGACGATTCAATCTCGATCACATTAATCCGACAAAGATGTATTCGTAAGGAGGACTAAACGATCTCCGATTCACTTGAATTTTTTACAGCAGCTCCGTCTCGACATCAGGAACGTCGTGTAAAAATTTCAACAACTTTCGATCAATATCGAGCAGTCCGAAGTTCTTTAAGTGAGCATTGTTCGACGCTAGCGATCTTCACTCCTATGTCTCTTGAATGCTTATAGAGACTAGGGTTTGGTGGAAATCCTTCTTGAAGAAAGCTAGGAGGTCAAGGGAAGCTTAGAATGTGAAATCATGCAACCTGAGAGAAGAGCCAAGGCAGCATATATATAGGCTACGATAGGGACCATAAGAAGTCAATAAGGAATAGGCTTCCTTATGGAATTAGGAAACCCTAATTCGAACTGAATCAGATTCCTATTTTCATAAATTATAATTCATACCACTAAAGAATTATAATTGCACTCCTACCCTTATCTCAAAAATATATTTCGAGCTCCATGTTATTAAATGCTTATTATCTCCCCATGTTAAGATTACAGATATCCATTAATTAAACATAATTACTGACAATCATATTTAATTAATCTCTTAAAATTCCTTGAGATCCTCTGCTTAACTTATCTGATATGTCGGATACAAAATCCACCTGCAGGATTTGACATAATCAAAACTTATAAGCTTTCTCAAGGGGATATCATCAATCCTAAAATTGAGACATGGATTCCATCATTAATTAATATCCACCACACAATTAATATTGTCACCTAATCCAATGAGATATTGACCCATTTAAGGATCTCACCCTTTTGGAGATCAAAGTGTAAATATCAAATGTACGTGTCTATAAACTAACTTAGGATTTAGAGCATAAGCACTCATAATAGCCATGAGGTATTAATTATTGATCTTGTCAGAATCAAGATATAAGAAGTGTTCTTTACTTTTCAAAAGATTTGTAGTGTGAAAGCAAAGGTCGAACCCACAGGGATTGGTTAACTACAACGACTTAGTTTTAAAATCTAAATTTAACTAATTAAGAAAACGGTTTTGATTTGGTTTGAGTTAAACTACTAACAAATAAAAATAAATCTAAACTATGAAAGCAATTAAAATTGTTTTAAATAATGTTTAAGGGAACCTAGGATTGCAAATCCACCACCAGCTTCATAATAGGAATATTTATGCATTCAATTAGATTATTAAGTTGGATGATAATGGGGAATTGTAGCTACAAGCCCAATTCCTCCGTCAAGAAAATAACTATGGTTCAAGCACCAACATAATCCATCTTCGATTAGCACGAATTATCCCACACTAAACTAGGGTTGTGACATCATCCGTCTAATCTAGGCATGGACTATTCGGATACTTGATAGCACAATTCAATAAAGCACCATTACATGTAAACAATCTATACAAGCACAGCAAATATAGATCATTGAGCACATCACAGTCAAAATAGATCTAAGACAAGAATAAACTTTGAAAGTAACGATTTAATCAATAGAAGTACGATTTTATTATAAAAAATCCTCTAAACATGTAATCATCATCCATACATAATAAAACTAAAAGAAATACATAAATAAAACCCTATTACTTGGCTAGGGTTTCATTGAAACCCTAGATCTAGATTTAGTTGGTCACAGAATTGATGAATAGCACGAGGTTGATGGAGGAGGCCATGGGAATCCTTGGTCTTCTTCTTCTTCTCCTTGCTTTCCTCTCTTCAATGGCTGAAAATATATGTGTATATGGCTGTGTATATTGTTGTGTAATGATATCTCCACTTAAATTTGATTTAGAATAGGATTTATATAGAGTTTGGAATGATTTAGGAAGCTTTCCTAAGCCAAATTGCACTAAAACTGCTGTTTTTACGTTTCTGGACGTATTTAACCAATTCGGATCGCACAGGGGCCTTCAGGATCTCGAAATACGCGTTTTTGACTTTTTCAACAGGTCGCTCGCACGGGTCGCGCGAGCGGGTCGCTCCAGCGACTTGGGCATTTTTCAGAATTTTCTCAGATTTTTCGCTGCTCTGCACGACTTTCGTAGAATTGCGATAAACTCGGACCTCGTATTGACTCACCGTTTACAGCCACACGTCCGTAACTCAAAGATCTATATTTTATATCTCTGGAGAAATTTCTCAAATCTGAAATATTACTTGTCAAAAATGCAATTTTCCGAGGCTGTTACTGCATTCATCCTTCACCGGAATCATCTTTTAAGCCCAGAATGACTTCCAAAGCCACTAATCGTTGGATTTTTGTGCATTTTCATATTAAAGCTCCAAAATCTACAAAATATAGAATACTTATTAAAAATTACTTAATAACTACATGAAATGGGCTAACAAAGCGTATTTTTAGAACTATAAACGGCAACTATTCGTCGCCGATCACACCCCCAAACCTACACTTTGCTAGTCCTCGAGCAAAGAAAAATATAAAACTAAATACTGCTATACTTAAAAATCCTAACTCACTATCGCAGGCAACGCGATTGCATTTAGCATATGCAACAAGCCTTTTAAACCCCTAGGTGTCCCTAGTAGGACGAGTGAAGTCTCGTGAGGGTTCTCGTCAACAAGTCACCCACAACCATCTTTATTAACTTGTAAATTTTAAAACAAATTTTATTAAGAACCAAAAAACTAATAGTCAATACTCCTTATTATAAAACAAAGATTTGAAATAGAATAACGAACATAAAAAAAACATAATGAAACATCCACCTAAATTATGAAAAACAATCTCAAGCACATGCATCGTATAAATCAATAGAGTTTCTCATAAAATTGCACGTGTGTGATATGGTAGTCAAATGAACATGCGCATGTCATGAACTTGGAATGTAACTCGGATGACCATCTAACTATGCTTCGACTACGAATCTCACAATGTCAATTACACTCTAAAATGAAACACTCAGAAACAGGTGTAATTTTTCAAAAATATGTGAGTAAAGGAAATATGTTTTCAAAACGAGAAATGCTCACATATGACTCGAAAAAGACGCATGACACGAAAGAACAGTAGTCTCATGGATAGGATGCCAATAATCAAGAAATATTAATCATTACCATGTTTTAATCCCCCTCCCATCGTTTATATATCCAAACCATGTTTTCCAGGATCAAATAGGACTTTTCAAAGGTTGTAACATGGCTCTAATAATGAAAAAGGATAGAACGGATATATAAAGTAGTTTCAGAATGGCATTGTAAGGCATGTTCGATTTCTTTCATTCTTCTTCTACAAACTTTCATCTTTTCTTTCTCTTCATTCCTTTTCATTCCTTTTTCTTCTTTTCTTTCATTTTTCATTTTTTTTTCAACCTTCCTCTTCTGTATTATGTTTCTTTTCCTTTTTCTTTTCTTGCTTCTCAAATGATTATTCATCGAATACCAAGCAACTACCCCAATAACATCTTATTTTCTTCTTCTCAATCAACACATCGCCTTAATACTACTAAAAGTTGATCACTCTTCTAGTGGTATACTCCAAGTTGATCAAGTTGGAGCTTTTAAAGAGGATAATGGTGAACAAAGAAAAAGAGGCATTGTAACGGCTCAAAGGGGCGAACTAAGGAAATTTTTATCTTTTATCGGTCGGCAGTAAACAAAGAGGGCCTAAAACCATTTCCTAGGGTAATACGGTTCTTCAATGTTTACAATGGAAGATTATTTAGTATGGTAACAAATATTTGAACTTGACTATTAACCAAAACAAGAATAATGAGACTAAACAACAAGTTAATACGCTATTTCAATGAAATTCGACAAACACAAGATGTATTTATAACCCTCTAAAAAGAAAAGATAGGCTCAAAAGCTCATCGGGTTTAGTCTCCACCTTGTGTTATCTAGAAATCCGAATCATATTATAGTTCACAACCAACATGTATTCCAATGACTACGTGCAGTGCATAAGTTTATGTGCAAATCTATTATATAAAACTACGATTCAAACAATACATAACTTAAAACGTCATATCATAACTTCAGTAAATGTTTAATCACATCTTCCATTGTTTACCATTCTATAACAATTCAAAGTTATTTAACAAGAAGTATCGACTTAAAATTGTAAAAACGTCGGTAACATCGTTTATTTAAGTACAAATCGAAAAATTTGAAAATTGGTGTGCATAAAATAATGTGCATGTGTGCATACCCCCAAACCTAAACCTTTCATTGTCCCTGATGAAACAATAAAATGAAAGAACGGAAAGTAGGAACGATAATACCTCGATCTTGACAAGCATAGAACAGGTGAACACAAAGGAATATGGCAATAAAGTTCAAATGTACCTGTTAATACTAGAGAAAAGAAACTAAACAAAGAAAAGATGAAAAATAACTAAAAGAAATATAAATAAATTAACCTAATCTATACGATATAACAAAACAAAGAAAACAAAATAAACATAAACTAGAAAAGAAAATAAAGCATACGATAAAAGAAAATAAAACATAACCAGAATTATGACAACAATCAAAAACCTGATGGAAAAGGACCTACAAAACAAAAACAGAAATGGAAAAACTACCTGAGCAGGTATGGGGGAAGGATACAGAAAAGAAAAGCAAATATCAAGAAAAGGGGAAATCGCGCGAGCAGCCGTCGCGCGCGCGATTTCCAATAATTTTTTTTTTTCAAAATCGCGCCAGCGAGGTTCCTCGTGCCTGCGAAAACAGGCGCGAGTAAATGCTGAGAGCTCATATAAGGAAAAAGAAAGAAAAAACACTAAGGCACATTCTCGCGCCAGCGGGCCGCGCGAGCGACGTCTCGCGCGAGAAGGGTTTTTTCCATTTTTGTGGCTAAAATTATGTATATAATATTAAAATAAATTAATTCTGACCCCCCAAACCTATCCAGAAAAATTCCAAAACTGACAAAAACGACTCAAAAACGACCAAAAACAAAGAAAACAGACGAAATTAAGCTTGGGTTGCCTCCCAAGAAGCGCTAACTTTTACGTCTTCAGCTAGACCTTTCTAGCTCAAGATTCATGGAGGCTGAAACTCGGATTGAGTATCCCGTAGGATATCAGGAAGAGCTCGGTGATAAGCAGAAATAGCGTCGCTTTGAATCAGTTCAATTGACGGTTCTCCCTCATTATGTTCAAATCGATTTCTTACCTTTCGAGTAAATTCATCATTCGGGTCCAGATTAGTCGAATTCGTCCGCTCACTACTCACCAAATTATTTTCCTCACCCATAGGTTGTACGTTATTTGGTTCAATTGTTCGTCTAACCTCAATCTCCGCCTCACATAGGTAATCATCGTCTTTAGGAGGTTGATCAATAGCGTTAAAAACGTTTAATTTGAGATTCATGTTCCCAAATGACACATTCATTACCCCCGTCCGGCAGTTAACACGTGCGTTAGCGGTCGCTAAGAATGGACGGCCTAAGATGACAGGAATGTGTTTCCTAGCATCTAACGCGGGTTCAGTGTCAAGGACCATGAAGTCTACAGGATAATAGCATTTATCAACTTTAACCAAGACGTCCTCGACGATTCCTCTAGGTATTTTAATTGAACGATCCGCTAACTGTATTGTAGCGGCCGTAGGTTTAAGTTCACCTAGTCCTAATTGTTTATAGACGTGATAGGGTAAAAGGTTAACACTCGCTCCTAAGTCAAGGAGAGCCCGATGAATGATAGTGTCACCTATGACACATGAAATCGTAGGCGTACCGGGATCCTTATACTTCGGAGGAGTGTGTTGAAAAATTGAACTTACTTTTTCCGTGAGGAAGACCTTTTTAGGAGTATGACTGCGTATTTTGCGTTTTTGCGTACATAGGTCTTTAAGACATTTAGCGTAAGCAGGAATTTGTTTTATCGCATCGAGGAATGGAATATTGATTTTAACTTGCTTAAATACCTCGAGATATCTTCGACTTTTGACTTTTTCTTTGTAAGATTAGACGGTTCCTCAACGTTTGGTGGATATGGCATTCTCGGAATATAATTCGTTGGGACCGGTTCATTCTCTTTCCTAACTCTATCCACGTCTGCACCTTTTTCTTTATTCAAATTTAAATTTTTATTTTTCTCACCCCCATCCGGAATTACAACAACTTCCTCATCTCGAGTAGTCGTCCTAGTCGAAACAGCGTTCACGCTCTCACACGTACTACCCACTGCGTATTGCCCCTTAGGTTGCTGAGTAGGTTGACTCGGCAACTTACTCTCAGTTAAACGGTTTAATGTATTAACTACTTGTCCCATTTGGGACTCTAGCTTTGCGATGGACTGAGTATGAGAGTGCACTAACTGAATTACCGACCCAAAATTTTCCAGTGAGGCCAGCACCTTCTCCTCAAATGCATTATTGCGTGGAGGTGGAGGAGGTAGTTGGTATTGACTTTGTTGATATTGGGGTCGGTACGTATTAGGAAAATTAGTCGACCTAGGATTATAATTATTTTGTGGGAATTGTTGCATAGAATTTACGTGTTGCTCCACAAATTCCGGATATTGAGATGCAGAAGGACATGCAAAGATATTATGGGACGGTTCGGAACATAATGCACATACTTCTGAAGAGGGTGGATTGGACCTATTCCCCATCCTCATAAGTTGGTCAAGTTTTCTATTTAATTCTTGTATTTGAATTGATTGACGTGACTCAACTGTCACCTCTCGCTTAGGTTGAAGATGATATCCCTCGAAACGTACCGACACAGCCTGATGCATCGAGTTCTCGCTTAAAGTTTCAAAAATTTTCCAGACCTCGTCGGCGCTTTTGTGTAGGAACGTTCCCGCACAAACGGCATCGACGGTATTACGGACTGAGGGAATAAGTCCCTCATAGAAGACCTGAACAAGTTGCCACTTAGGAAACTGATGATGTGGGCAAGAGCGTAATAATTCTTTAAACTTTTCCCAAGTATCATAAAGCGTTTCCCCATCTTGCATTACAAAGTTTGTTATGGATTTCCTTATCTGATTTGTACGCATAATAGGGAAAAACTTTTGTAAAAATGCGGTGTGCAAGGCTTCCCATGTTTTAATTGTGTTTGGCTCAAGTGATTGAAGCCAGTACTTAGCTTTATCTTTTAAAGAGAATGGAAAGAGCCGCAATTTTAATTCATCATCAGTTAAGTTTTGGATTTTCAAAGTAGAACATATATCTTGAAAATCTCCTAAGTGTTTATATGGATCTTCATTTAAACGGCCATGGAAAGATGGAAGTAGCGAGATCGTAGACGACTTTATCTCAAAGTGAGATGCCGTCGCCTCCGGTAATTCGATACCGGCTTGTGGCGTGTAAGTAGTAGGAATAAAATAATTTATAAGTGGAGGAGGTGGCGGTATATTAAGATTATTCATATTAGCACCGTCGTTTTGATTGTTATGGTTATCTCCACCGTCAGCCATTTTAATCGGTTTGATTTTAAAAGTTCGAGTTTTCCTTAACCGTTCACGGGTACTTTGAATTTCGGCCTCAAACAATGATGACGGAATCGGAGTTGATTCGTCGTCTTGCAACCCAGCTCTAGAAGTTTGGGTTGTGGACTTACTAGTTCTTAAGGTACGTTCAAGTTCAAGATCGAAAGATTTTAATTCTGGCTTATTTGAATGTGTACCCAACATAAACTAAAATAAAGAAAAAGAAACTAAAAACAAAGACTGACTAAACAAAATAAACAAATAGCAATCACGCACATAAGACGACAAGCAAGTACACAGTACTACTATGATGCATGAATATTATCCTGTAATGCAATGACCGCGTCAAGTCCAGCGCCCCGGGTTTCCTAGCTAATGCAGTGTTCACTCCACAACTAACCTAATGCAAGTAATTGCGTCTTAGCTCCCTGACTTACAGTGATTTGATGCGAAGATAAAGCGAGCAATTTACTTAATTTTTATTTATTTTATTTGCGTAAGCTCCTTTGATGTAATTAGCTACTCCACTCGGAAACGTTAGAATTTGATGACTCGAAAACCTATAAAATAAAAGAACAAGTTAGTAATTTAAAGCAAAAACGGAAAATAAGAAGAATAAAAACTAATCTAATATTTACAAATTAACTAAACTAAGATTATAAAATTAAAGGTAGTAATGCAATCCCCGGCAACGGCGCCAAAAATTGATCTTGTCAGAATCAAGATATAAGAAGTGTTCTTTACTTTTCAAAAGATTTGTAGTGTGAAAGCAAAGGTCGAACCCACAGGGATTGGTTAACTACAACGACATAGTTTTAAAATCTAAATTTAACTAATTAAGAAAACGGTTTTGATTTGGTTTGAATTAAACTACTAACAAATAAAAATAAATCTAAACTATGAAAGCAATTAAAATTGTTTTAAATAATGTTTAAGGGAACCTAGGATTGCAAATCCACCACCAGCTTCATAATAGGAATATTTATGCATTCAATTAGATTATTAAGTTGGATGATAATGGGGGATTGTAGCTACAAGCCCAATTCCTCCGTCAAGAAAATAACTATGGTTCAAGCACCAACATAATCCATCTTCGGTTAGCACGAATTATCCCACACTAAACTAGGGTTGTGACATCATCCGTCTAATCTAGGCATGGACTATTCGGATACTTGATAGCACAATTCAATAAAGCACCATTACATGTAAACAATCTATACAAGCACAGCAAATATAGATCATTGAGCACATCACAGTCAAAATAGATCTAAGACAAGAATAAACTTTGAAAGTAACGATTTAATCAATAGAAGTACGATTTTATTATAAAAAATCCTCTAAACATGTAATCATCATCCATACATAATAAAACTAAAAGAAAATACATAAATAAAACCCTATTACTTGGCTAGGGTTTCATTGAAATCCTAGATCTAGATTTAGTTGGCCATAGAATTGATGAATAGCACGAGGTTGATGGAGGAGGCCATGGGAATCCTTGGTCTTCTTCTTCTTCTCCTTGCTTTCCTCTCTTCAATGGCTGAAAATATATGTGTATATGGCTGTGTATATTGTTGTGTAATGATATCTCCACTTAAATTTGATTTAGAATAGGATTTATATAGAGTTTGGAATGATTTAGGAAGCTTTCCTAAGCCAAATTGCACTAAAACTGCTGTTTTTACGTTTCTGGACGTATTTAACTAATTCGGATCGCACAGGGGCCTTCAGGATCTCAAAATACGCGTTTTTGACTTTTTCAACAGGTCGCTCGCGCGGGTCGCTCCAGCGACCTGGGCATTTTCCAGAATTTTCTCAGATTTTTCGCTACTCTGCGCGACTTTTGTAGAATTACAATAACTTTTGACTCGGACCTCGTATTGACTCACCGTTTACGGCCACACGTCCGTAACTCAAAGATCTACATTTTATATCTCTGGAGAAATTTCTCAAATCTGAAGTATTACTTGTCAAAAATGCAATTTTCCGAGGCTGTTACTGTATTCATCCTTCACCGGAATCATCTTTTAAGCCCAGAATGACTTCCAAAGCCACTATTCGTTGGATTTTTGTGCATTTTCATATTAAAGCTCCAAAATCTACAAAATATAGAATACTTATTAAAAATTACTTAATAACTACATGAAATGGGCTAACAAAGCGTATTTTTAGGACTATAAATGGCAACTATTCGTCGCCGATCAATTATCTTATAAGTCTGTATAAAGATAATTACCCCAAGTTGGTCCTGTTTAATACACAAAGTGTACCAACATAATGAGTTGAAACTGTACCGTTTCCCGCAGTCAAGACAAACCTACTACAACACCATGCTGCAGTCCTACTGATGGTGTGTCCAATCCCATCTAAGACTGTAAACCAAAATCTTACATTCTACAATATCTGGTGGTCTGATCTTCCGTGTGTAAGCCGAACTCTACACACCAAACCACCTACTATGTAGAATGAGAGACACACATGCATAATATTAAATAAATAATATAATACAAATATTGCCCACACAGATTCTCATAAAAATGGAATAACTGATTTTATTAAAATAATAAATTAACTACATAAAGCATGGCTTTTAGTATACATCCCTAACACCACCGATTATCAGAGAGCCCTTCCAAAGACCTCAGGCCTAACCCCGAGGCATCTAAAGACCTCAAGCTCCAAACTCAGGCACTAAAAAGACCTCGGGCTCCGAACCCAGGCACCAAAGACCTCGGGGTCATGCCCGAGGCACCGGCTTCGCTTAGGTCCAACCGACGATGGGGACAAACCCCCTAGGTGGCTGATGATGGCAAGCTTCAAAAGACCCTGCAACCACCATGTTCCATGTCGGTTACTTACAGTTCATAGCCTCTATAAGACCCTCATCTTAGCGAAAGCTTAGGGGGCAAGACCGCACAGTGAACTAAATAGGCAATCACACCGAGTATCTATAGGCCTCGCGGATAACCAAGTCAAAATCTTGGACAACCCGAGCACCTATAGTACTCAGAGGCATTAACTCCACTTAGGTCCAAATCGACGATAGAGGTGACTAAAATCTCTTAGGTTGGCCGACGATAGAGGAGCAAAAAGACCCTAAAGCAACGTAATTTAGGTCGGCTCCACCAACATGGTCAAGCTCTTTTTCCAACAGTCTTGATGAAGGCTGGCTGGGCGGAAGACAACCATCCTAGGGAGTTAACACAAAAGGACCCTAAAGCGATACGCTTTAGGTCGGCTTTTCCAACATGGTAAAACTCTTCTACCCACAACCTTGACGAAGGTTCACGGGCAGAAGATAACCATCCTGGAGGCTAACTCAAGCAAAAAAGACTTCGAATTACGCCGGGTCTTAACTCCCGGTCAGTTCCCCAGCACCTAAAGGTCCCGAGCTAGGCTGGGTCTCAACTCTCAGCCAGTTCCCGAGGACTCATCAGGCTCAGAAGCCCCGAGGCAGCTTCTCCAAGCACTCAGACAGTGGCAAGTAACATCAAACTGATTTTCAAACTTGCCTCGATATAGCATCTGACCAACCTTGGAAATGGGGGGCAGCTGATACACCCAAAATTGACTCTATCTTATGACCGAGTGGTTCTAATCAGCAGCCAGTCCGTGCCCCGGTTAAATCATGCACAACTCCTCAGACAAGCATAAGCCCGAGACTCATCATCCCGAGCGTTTCCCCATGACCCGGCCAACAGGTCAGGAAAACCGCACAGGCACATCCCACTGCGGGAACAGCCCATCCTGGCCCACAGGAATGATCCCGAGCATCACAGGCGTGATCCCGAGCATTACAGGCAGTTTCCTACTCAAGCTAGAAGACTAAGGGAAAGTGCAAACTGTTTCCTAATCCAATTAGGAAACCCCCACAATTAATGTCAATCTGTATCAATTGGATTGTATTTCCTTATCCATGTAAGAGTAGGTCTCTTATATCTATAAAAGAGACCTCTCACCCACCATTGAGGGGGCCAATTCTTTAGTCTATACAGCACCTCTATAAAATTCACCATTGTACGCATACACCCGGCCGGTACTACTGGTAGTGCCGCCCCTCTTTGTTGGCTCACCAGGCCCGCCGGTGATCCGCTAGTAAACGTGCTCAGACACACTCATGGACGTAGGTACCTTCATTAATAGGGCCGAACCACATACAAAAAATAGTCTCTCACTCTCTCTCTCTCTCTCTCTCTCCTTAAACTGCTCTATTTACTCTTACCAAATTCTGGCATCATCAGAAACTAATGTAAAAACATGTTCTGGTGGATCCAGATCGATCCGGATTTGGTGCAGATCGATCCACATTAGTTCGAGAAACTAAAAATTTTATTCAGCTAAAACCGGATCGATCCGCTTTTAGGCTTGATCGATCTGTAGGTCAGTTTTCTGCCCGACAACTTTTACGGAAACAAACATAACTCTTTCTAGAAAACTCGGATTCGCGAACCGTTTTTTGTGTTGGAACCAGGACTCAAAGATCTATCTTTTGATATAAATTTAGCTATATTTTATTAATGACTATTTTGCCCTTAGGGATGTTTTGTATCAAGGAAGTTCTTTTATGTCATCTAATCCATACTTTTTTAGCAATTTGAGGTTGATTTGGTGTGTTGGCTTTGTTATACGTGTCCTAATATGCCCGAGGCGGGTTGGGGTGTAACAACTTAATTTGTATATCATTTGATTATCAACAACATTTGTTGTTCCAAACTTGATTTATTTATTTTATTTATTTTAAAATTAGATAATATATCCATTGACAATAAACCCAAATTAAATTAAAATTCATTAAAAATAAAACTACATTATAAAAGTATAGCAAACACACCTAAAATGATAAATACATTGGAGATGAAGATACACTAACAACGATAATTATAAATAAAAAAAACTAATACAACAAAAATTTCCAATGACAGGAAAACATTCATGATACTATGTTTGCATGCATTATAATGCAAAAAATGATCATGGTGGATGAATCCAAAAACAGTGGGAGTGCATGTTATAAAATCTAATCAAATACCTATCCCCAGATGTCAATTTGACAGAAGATGAAATATGACAATTTCGACAATTTCTTGCACGACATAAGCATATTAAAGATAAGGATGCTCATTGTGCACTTCGAAATGCATTGATTGATGCTTATATAAACCAAGAGTCTCCATGAAATCATAGTAGATGTCCATATTGTTTTATTTTCCCTATGTTGTAATTAATATGAACGAATTTTAATTTGTGTTATTTCTCAAATTGTGGAATTTATCTACTATGCTTCTATTTGAATCAATACATCTCCATTAAATAAATAGAAAAAAATAAATAAATCTCATCGTACGTAATTTTTAAATTAAATAAAATTAATTAAATAAATATTTCTAAATAAAAAATGATATTATGTATAGTGCAATTAATATTCAAAATTTGGGAACTAAATGGAATTGTAAGTGATGAAATAGCGAAAAGAAGGAAAATTTCAGACATAGATGAAGTTTTTGGGAGTAAATAGTAAAGTGAAGGCTTGCTTCATGGTTTCCTGTTTTTTTTTTTTTTAAGAAATGAAGGACAGTTGGAGGTTCATGAGTGAACTAATTCTATTTAGAGAACTACTAAAGATACCAATCAATTTCTCTCCACACACCCACATTATAAGGTGAAGTGTATAGTACATACATCATCTCATAGTGTACATTTGTATGTTGAGACAAATTCGGTAAGTGTATTTAGTAGCTCCTTTGTATTTCATTTTATCTAAAGATTTCTATGATAAAATGGTATGCGACTCTTGTGTTGGGATATATTTTTAGTTTTTTTTCTGGTTGACACGTGACAAAAATGTATGTCATTACAAAAAAAAGGACAATGAAATTCTTCATTATTTCCAACGAATGCGGGTGCACATACGTATACAGTCCATCGATGAGTTCATTTACTAGGTGATATATAACCAAACATCTGGTTATTGTACGGCTGATTAATTAGGAGTAACATTATTTTCTAATTTCTCTTTCTATGAAAAGTGAAAACACCAAAGTCTTGAGGGAGAATATTTTCTTAGTGTGTAATGGGAACAAAAAAAAGCAACAAATGTGGCAGTGTAGTTTATAGGGCAGTTGATTGGCCAATATCCACATGGGTGTCAGTCAGCCCGCCTTATGAATATAATTCAGCAGGACATGAACTACATTCCCATCAACCATTTTCTTTCTTATTACTCCAAATCTATCATGATGTGAAAGACTAGTGATACTACTCTCCCCTTACTTTTTATTATCAAAATTTGAACCCCCAAATGATCCCTAGCTTATACTCAAATATTTGATTTTTGGGAGGTCAATTAAAAGCAAAACATTTTCAAACATACCTAAACTTCTCACGAATTTTAAATTTCACCAAGGTCAATTGTAGCTCCGCCCATAGTTGCAATGAAGCTAGCTAGCAACTTTTGACTGCCATATATATCTAAAACCAGACACCCAACTCTAACACTATGTTTGGGAGTTTTAAAATTGAGAGAAAAGAAGAGAAAAGAAGAGAAAGTACCTCATTTTCTCTCACTTTCTTTCGTTTGGGAGTTTTAGTGAGGAGAGAAAGGGAGAGAAAAGGAGAGAAAAATAACCCTCACTTTCTTTCTATTTCTTTCTCTCCAAATTGGGAAGAAATGGAGAGAAAAGAAAGTGAGGATTAATAATATTTTATTAATACCCATAAAACCCTTTATTTAATGGGAATTGTTATTTCCACTCCATCATTGAACCAATGCACTCCATAGTACCACTATTAGAACATGTGGTACAATGTATGTAATGCATGATATGCATGTACCACATACTTTAAGAATGGTACCATGGAGTGCCTTGGTTCAATGATGGAGTGGCAATAGCATCACCCTATTTAATTCATACCAAATTTAAATTCCAGCCAAGTCCAAGGGCTAATATAATACACTGTTATATACGTCAGCCACAACTGCTGCAAAAAAAAACCCTCACTTTAATCACAAGCACGTCTCCTACATGCTTCTGGGTACTCTCCGTCTCTTCTTCATTGGTATCTCTCATCCTCTCTTTGCAAAAACAAAAAGGTACAATTAATGGATAGAATGATAATTTTTTATTCTTTTCTTTTCTTTTCTTTACAACTCCCAAACAAGAGGAAAGAAAGCAACTTTCTCTTCTCTCCTAAACTCCCAAACAACATGAAAGAAAACTATCATCATTTCTCTTCTTTTCTTTTCTTTCCTCACTTATGACTTTCTCTTCTTTTCTTTTCTCTCCTAAACTCCCAAACATAGTGTAAAGCATCCTGGCTTTTCTTTTTCTTTCTCTTTCTTTTTTTGGAAAACAGCGTCCTGGCTAACTTTGATTTTCTCTTCTTGCCAGTACACCCAATTAAGTGGACTTGAAAAAAGTACTCTTATACATATCTTGTCTGGGGGGACCCAAAGTATAGAATGACTAAAGGAAAAAAGTTTCTTAATTTCACCGTAGGTCGTCGGTCCTGCTAAATGGTGTGCTATCGTACAAGAGACTACCGTGACATATTTTTCAAACTCAAATCCGCATTCTCACTCTCGGTATAACCGTGAACCGTGAAAACATTGGGCTTGTGTGGTGTTGGGGTTATATCACGTATGGAAATACAAAGGGTATTGAGGTTGAGCTATAGGATTTAATTTAAGTGTTTTCTTGCACTAGATTTTATTCTTAATAGTGAAAGAATAAATGGTTCTCTCAGGTGTGGGCGTAAACATTGTTTGACCGAACCACTTAGAAATATGTGTTTCTTTGATGTGCTTATTTATTAGGGTAAATATCATTGACCTCCTCTGAAGTTTGGTCTAATATCAAAAACCTTCCCTGGGGTTTGAATAACATCAGAGAACTCCCTTATTTTTAAAACTTTGTATCACTAACCTCCCTTATATTAACGATAATTGATGGAATCTTGTGATATCAGCAAAATTTTAAAGGTGAACTAATATTATTCCCCTTTTTTTGGCTAATTGATCAAGGTAACCTCACAAGCTTGTGTCAAATGACATAAATGCTTTCATATTAAATATTGCTCTAGACAAATTAATGTGTCTATTGAAATACCTAATGTGAGGGCATTTGTGTCATTTGACTCATTTGACACAAGCTAGTGAGATTATTTTGGCCAATTAGTCAATAACAAGGGAGGTAATGTCTTTTCACCATTAAAATTTGCTGATATCACAAGATTTCATCCATTACTGTTGACAGAAAGGAGGTCTATGATACAAAGTTTTAAAAATAATTGAGGTTTATGATATTATTCAAAACACAGGGGAGATCTCTAATATTAAGTCATAGCTCAAGAGAGGTCAATGATATTTACCCTATTTATTATTGTTGATGTATTTTTGTGTGTTTATTAGGGGGGATTTGGTTCGACGTTTTAAATTCCCAACACTTGGGTTATTTATGTAAGGAATTTTTTATTTTTTGTTTTTTTTTACTATGTTATAACATAGAACATGGGACATGAATAAGATATGACAAGGACACGGTGAATTCTAAAAACTAGTGGCCAAGCTAGGCACACGCGTAGCGTGTGCAAACCATACTTGTTATACATTTTAAAACTTGGCTAGTTAAAGTATTTTGATAAATGGGTGAATTTCATTGGATTTCTTGTCGTGTGATTTATTTACAAATATTTTTTTTTTGGGTTAAAAAAAGTAGTGTTATGTTTTTCAAATTTTGTATCACAAATTGTTCCCAAACACACATGACAGTATGATCACCTTGAATAATAGTGAAAGCACTTTACCGTCCTTCAATCAAATTCAGGGCCACATAAATTTAAGAATTATATGGAATACAAAAATTGAAAAGCATTTATAGCATTACTCTTTTAAGTTTTGGAGGATCATAATTACTAATAGACTCTCCAAGAACTATTGCCAAATGGGGCCATACTACATTTTTTCTTCATTTTATTTTATTTTATTTATTTATTTTTACTCTACCACTTCCTTACAGTGACCTTGGTGAAGTTTTCAAAACTACAAAAGCAAACAATAAAGTAAAGGTGTATATAATATATCACATCTAAAAAAAAGGGTAAATTACACTTTAGTCCATTAAACTATACACTTGTTTTCAATTGGGTCCATAAACTTTTATTTTTTGCAATTGGATCTTTGAACTTCAAAAATTCATTCAATCAGACCTAAATCTGGCACTATCAGCTTAAATTATTAGAAATTGTCATGTATGTTGCGCGTAATGCTTACCTGTCACATGTTAAATTAAGACAAACACGGGAGATTACTTGTGGACTTAGCGATGGCCATTAGGAGCACTTCTACAAATATTGATATTGGGAATACCACTACTTCAACTACTGCTTCAATGGGAATAGCAAAAAAATGGAATTAAGAAACTCCTCCTTCCTACAATGGGAATAAAAGCTATATCCCTCCTAAGGACAAAATGTATATATTATCATGATGAATGGCTAAAAATAATGTGATTTTGGGTATGATTGAATGCAATTTTGGATCTAGTCGAATGTGTTTTCGAATTTGATTGAACGCGATTTCGGATCTAATTAAATGCAATTTTTTGCACTATTGACAATCTCCCATGTTTGTCTTAACCTAACATGTGACAGGTAAACATTACGCATAACGTACGTGACAATTTCTAATAGTTTAAGCTAACAGTGTCAGAATATGGGTCTGATTGAATGAATTTTTGAAGTTCAAGGACCCAATTGAAAAAAAAAATGTATGGACCCAATTGAAAACAGGTTATAGTTTAATGGACTAAAGTGTAATTTGCACAAAAATAAATACAGGTGTATTTATCCATATAGTGTTGGATATGAACAGGCAAACAAAGTCTCAAAGATGTCTCTATTAGGGCTCGTTTGTTTGGCGGATAATAAAGGGGTATTGGATTGTTTTAGTGCAATCCAGGTCAATATTGCGTTTGGTTGGGCTTTTTTAGTACAAGTTAACCCAAGGTATTATTCAATGTAGTTAAAAACAATGCTGTCTAAGAGGTATTAAATAATACTAGGGGGAGGTGGTATTAAAACCACGGGCATAAGAGTTAGTGGGATTGTGGAAGCAAAGTTACAATTTTACCCTTTTGTATTTAAACCACTCAGCAGCACAATCACCACTTTTCTGTCACAAAACATAGCAGAAGAGAGAGAGGTCGCACTGAGGCGATTAGGCGATTCGAGATACGGACCAGCCATCACACAACTCTCCGCCACCACCGACCTTTGAATCTGTCACCAAGCTTCGTCTCCATCGCCCGATCTGAGGTTTGTAAACATGTGGAGACTCGTTTTTTGATCTATAGATGGTTAGGGTTTCATAGATTTCTGAAAAAAAAAAATGGTAGATCTGTGTTTCTTATTAGATCTACAAGTTCTTGTACTTAAAATTTTGAGAATCAACAAGTTTTTCCTTCGATCTGTGTGTATATGTATATGTGTGTGTGTGTGTATATAAAACTGAGATTTTTGTTCATTTGTGTATAATTGTCGACTTGAGCGACAGCGTCTCCATTGGGGCGTGAATCAGGTGCACTTCATTTGAAATTGTGTTTTGATTTTTGGATTTGATCTCAAATTTGGGTTAGATTATCTTCAAATATATATATAACAGTTTTTAATATATGGGTTTCTATCCAAATGATCTGTTTTCATAGCTCAATTTCAGTTGACCAAGACATAAAACTTTTGAACCCAACTGACCCATGTTTGAAATTGAGGCAAAATAATCAAACCCAAAGGAACAGAAAGGCACATGATAGATGTGGGTAAAGTGTAATTGATGTGATTGGTGCTTGTGGGTTTTTGTTATTTCCTTACATAAAGCTCATATCATGTAAAATTTTTGAGATTTTTGGGGCAATGGTGGATGTTGTTAATGAGGAAATTTTGAGGGCTCCTATGATTTTTGGGTGTTTAGGACATAGCATTTTCTCTTCTGGTTATATATAATCATTGTTCTTAGTTGATTTTACATTTGTATTTCTGATTATAGTTTTATTGTTTCATAGACCTGCTTTCTGGTTAGGATGATATTTACTTATTTAGAATTTTTGTGCAATGCAGCTTTTGTGATTTATCAAGAGGGTTTTAGGTCTTGAAATGATGCTAAGGAGAGAACCAAAATATACCAGAAAGATCAAAACATGGGTCACTTGAATCCAATTCCCAATTTCATATTTTGTATCAGAAACATAAACCCAATTCATTTTTCAATGTCCCTAAAATATTATGTTTACCAATTTTGTTGGATTGTTTGATTGTTTGAATATATTGGTGATTTGAATAATTGATCATATACAAATGAAATGTAAATTATATATATATATATATTTTTGATCAATTGTGTTGCTTCAGATCAATTGTGGTTATTTTGTTCTACACAGATCATTTTTTTTTCCTTTTCAAGGGAAATTGAATAATTGTTCATGGCAATTTCGTAATTTTTTTTTTGCAAAAGGGGCATTTATGGAAAGTTATAGATTAATCCAGACTTATACCATGGTCATCCAAACACAGTATTGAACTAATTGCATTTTATCCCTAGTATAATCTGGCACGAACCAAACACAGTATAAAAATAATACTGCACTATTTTATCCTGTGGTTAGTTATCCTAGGATAACTAACCACACTTTTATACTATACCCCTTTATCCTATCCGACAACCAAACGAGGCCTAAGTCTGAAACCGTTCGGTTGACAGTGTGCCTTACCACCGGAGGGAAATCCATACACAACCAGTTTCCATTATTCAAACCCACCCTTGAAATGCTCTAACACAATTCTTTATCTAAGTTTCTGCAACTCTTTTGGGATTTTTTTTTTTTTGAAATGAGAGACTGTCACAGCCCGGTCCCACAATAGCGGAACCGGAGTCCGTGGCACGCCACCGAGGCTAAACCAATTCATTAATGTTCCCAAAATTAGGTTTGAAGAACACACGCAGCGGAAAAACAAAACACATTTTAAAACCAGAGGTTCAGTCAACTGCTCAGTCGACGGAGGAGCGCAGGGGTTTTAATAGCAATTCCAGTCGACTGAAACTGGAGGTCCAGTCGACTGATGCGGGGTCCAGTCGACTGTTGAGGGGTCCAGTCGACTGCTTTTGCTAAAATAAGAAGTAGTAGCTAACAGGCTCAGGGGTTCAGTCGACTGCTCCCCTGGCAGCAGCCCAATCTGCAGAAAATAAGTTTAAAAGCTTCCTAACTTCCATCCAATGATCAACCACTCAATTCAAACTCAGACCAAAGTAATCCTAGCTGTATTAAAACATTTCTAAAGCAGGATTACAATATGTCATTAACTATTACAACGGTTTAAATCCATTCTTTCATACGAAGTTAAACATAAGTTAAAACAATAAAAATTCTTATTACAACATTCCTATCGTCTCAAAACTACAAGGTTAACATTCAAGTTGTCTCATAAGTTAAACTCCCAATCCTCGTGCTCACTTCTCCGATTCCTCGCCAGCATTAACACCTGAAATGGTTATTTGAATAACCACACATATTTTGATTTGTTTAAGCTAATGCTTAGTGAATAAATCAACATATGTACATGAATGATAAACATGTCCGCATTCACATCTCTACATTTCATACTAGTCGCTGGAGACTCACGTGCCCGTCCATACTCCCAATCCGCGACTCCTCGCCAATAAGTCCACGCGAAAGGGTAAGACCCACGATTCTACAAACAATCGTGCGACCTTAATGCCTATATCGGCTCCACAAAATGGCACGGTGACCACGTGCTCCTTCTGACCCAAATAAGCAACTTAACATGCTCAAATACATATCACCATACTCGCGGTAATCAAAACATATCACCGTGCTATTGAGCCTACTTATCAATATAAATGCCCAATATGAACTACACAATATATCTCTAACAATTAATACATGCTATTCACACAAAACATGAATACATGTCAAGAAATCATTCCAAAAATATAGTTGAATCACTCACCTCCGATTTACGCTCCTATAATTCAATCTGAAGAAAACTCGTGCACAAAGAACGTGCAGAAGTCCGTCTAGCAAAATTCCTATGGATCAGAATTCCATTTATCAACTTTTATGAACAATTCTAGAAAATAACTTTTCAGAAAACTTAGCCAAACAGGCCCTAATAGGTATCAAAACGAAGCTATTACCTCGAGGAGCTCGAATACGAAATCTGGGAGAAAACAGACTGACAGAAGGTCGTCGTTTGGCGTCGCAAAGCTCTAAGCAATCAAATCTCCCTCTAGCCCCCTTTTTGGCCTCCTCTTGAACTTTAGGTTAACTTATGAAAAAAAATCTAAGTTCATCTCTATCTATATATAGGCAACATTCTCGGAGAATTACGTTTACCTCCCCACGAGTTTTCCAAACTCCTAATTAGTCTCTGAAACTTTCTATACAGCTTATTCATAGCTTTACGAGTAAAACTTCAAAATTATAAAAGTTTTCGACTAAGTTTCGTTTGGTCGCTAAAACGTGAATTTCTATATGACGTTTCCGAAGTTGCTAATTAGCCTACCAAATTAATAGCGTGTTCATTCGTTCTCACCAGGATACTAAATCTAACAACAGAAATATATTCTAAAACAGAAAATAATACAGATATTGAAATACACAGGTAAACATCTATTTTCAGATAAACATTTAAAGTATTCCACAGTGACCGTCTCATACTCGGAGAGACATCACAACAACAAATTCTCAATCCCAATAGTTTCAAAGGGTTCTCTAATACAGACACCCAAATCAACTCGTGAGTCAAAACTCACTCAACCATGTGTCATAAGACACGCCACATCACATTATCATGCATGACAATGAAATGCAAAAGCAATAACACGAATGTGGGTGTTATAGAGACGGTTTCATTAGAGTTTTTTTTTTCTCGAAGAATGTGAAATGACACTTTGGTACTTCTAGAGTTATTTTTGGTGAACAACAACATATTGGTTTTTATGTGAATATTGATGATTGTAGAAAAAAGATGGTACCCTTACGTTTCACTTTATATTAGTACTAGAGGGGTGCCACTCACTTTGTGAGTGCAAGTGGGTGGGTGGTTGAGAAAAGTTATGTTATTTGAATTTCATTTCAAATGACATTTTAATACCCTAATGAGAAAATTTGATTAGTAAATTATATAAGTTTTAATGTAATTATTGGTGTTAGAAAAATTTCTTTGGAACCCTTCCTTCTCTATTTCTATATTAGTATAGATAAGATAAGAAAAATAAGATATATATTATATTTTTTTATTTCAATATATAATATATCGAGTTGCGTCCACTTTTGTTTCTTAAACACTCAAACAAACCAATCAGTTAGGGTGCATTTGATAAAACTGAAAATTAAGTGCTGAATTTTAAGTACTGAAAATTTTAAGTGATTGAATTTATAATACTGAAAACAGTGCTTCAACTACTGAAATAGAATGCATTCAGTGATTATTTTCAGTAGAAATTTTTCACTTAAAATTTTCAGTGATTTTTGGCTGCTTTTTGAATTAAGTGATATGTTATCAAATGCACTGAAAAAGAATAAGTGCTGAATCTTTTCATTTTCAGCACTTAATTCGGTTATCAAACATACCCTTATTTTCTATTTTATTGCATTAAGATTTTTGCCTCAAAATTTGAAAACATTAGCAATGAGAGGTCACCATATTGTGTCCACTTCTGTGTCGACCGCATGTGTAGTGTGTGACTTATGTAGAAAAAATTAAGACATCTTTTTCATGTGTGCAACACGTGAAGGCATATGTCCAGTGAGTGTCACTGTCTAACACAACCATTGATCCCCAAATTGAAGTGTATGATTCGTGTTCAATTGTGCGTTTTTACGTCACGTTTACTCTTTTTAGGACATGAATTATCACTTACACTGAGGGATTTAATGGGTAAATTGTACTTGTGGTTGTTCTTCTTGTTATTCAATTTTTGTTAACAAAAATCTCTTTATTATAGGATTTGAGAGCTTGTCCAAAGAGGGAACCAATTTCGTTTGGTGCTTATCTTGGAAAAAGGGGAGGAATCAATTTAGCAAAGAGCGGAACAATCCGGCCTTACAACGTGGATCAATCCGCATTTTTGAAGGAAAGCACTTCGTTAAAACTCCCAAATTGGATCAATCCAGCTCAAAGGGCTTATCGATCCGCGATCCTGGACAAGTATTCTGTGAGCATAAAAGATAATCGGATCGATCCGCCCATTTTACTCATATCGATCCACGATCCTGGACAAGCATTCTGCAAGCATATAAGATAATTGGATCGATCTGCCCATTTGCCTTGGATCGATCCACAATCCTGGACAAATATTTTTTGAGCATACAAGAATCGATCGATCCGCCCATTTGCCTCAGATCGATCCGCAATGCCTGAAGATGCTTCCCTATTTTATTTACAAGTTTGCCATTTTATAAGGGGAGTATCAACAGTTAGATATAGTTTTTAGTTAGGGTTAACTTTTATTTTGGTTAAGTTTTTAGGTTGTAAACTCTCCATCTCTTTAATCTCCTCATCTTCCTCTTCAATTACTCCTCCATCTACCCACATTGACTTACATTATAGTGTTAGAGAGAGAAGAGTCTTAATGTATTGAATACTTTGAAGCTTTTATTGAAGTAATCTCTTGGAGTCTCTTGCATTTATGATGAGTTCTTCTAGTTGGTATTATTTCTTACTCACCTTATTTAATGTGTATGCTTTTACATCCATAAGTAGCAAGACAAATGTAAGTTGGGGATCATAAACCCACCATTGGACCCACTTGAGCTCTAATGTAGGATTTTTATGCTTTGTGGCATTTCTAGGGTTCATGTGTGTAAGATTTGAATCTTTAAAACTTCACTTATTATGTCTAGTATCTTAAGTAGTTAAATCTTTGATTTCAAATCCCTCATCATGTATTTCATGAAAGCTCCTATCAAACATTATAGGTTGACAACCACATGTTTGATAGTTTGCCTAAATGAAATTCTCTACCCTAGAAATTACCACAAATATTGAATTCATTTGTTGTTTGGTCCAAGGTGGGGGAATGCTCCCCAACCTCGATTTTTCCATTTTTAATACTCCCAATCTAGCTATTTACAACTCGTCTTTATTTAAAGCCCGCTTCTCATTTCATAATTAGTCATTGTAGTATAACTTAGGGTTAATTGAAGTAAACCGGAAAAGTCGAAAAGATATAGTTTTCTTTCTTAGTTTGCTAATTATCCATCACATTGTAATTGATTATTAAGCTTGTATAAGAGTTGTTGCATTCCAATCACTGTGGACTCGACACCCTACTTCCAAATACTATATTTTTAAAAGGGTTAATAAAGAACTTGATTTTGACATAATCAGTGTCTATGCTATATATTAATGTAATTGTCACGTCCTGGAACAGCAAAAATAGAGAAAAATAAAATTTCCTTTTTGAGTCCATAGGGAATGACTGGTGAAGTCACTGAATTGTCCACACCACGTAGTCCAACCAAATAGTAAGTAAAGAGAACAGTAACATAAACAAATTAAGTATATTACAAACGTACTAATTATTACATCAGAGTTCTATAAGCGGAAACACTAAAATGTTTGGGCAACATATGCCCGATTACAAAAAGTAATACAAAGTTTGACAGTAAAATAGAAACTAATGCTATCCCCGTCTTCAACTGACGTAGATGTAATCGTCAACGTAGTAATTCCCTCCAGTATCTTCGTCCTCAATGGGGCCACACTCCGTGTATCCTTCCTTCCGGTAGTAGCCATCATCGTAAGCCTCATTACCTGCAGTGTTAGGGACATGGTAGTCTGGACGGGGAATGTCCAAGCATAAACACCGTCAGCTTATTGAAAGCTGAGTGAGTAGAAACTAACACAGTATCATAGATATATTGATTACTAGTTATAAAGGACATAAAATATAGTTCTACAATAAAAATTTTATCTTTCTATTTTATTCCAACCTCATTAATTGATTGCTCATGTCGTGTTTCCCACCGACTGACAAAGTACTCATGATCTAATGAACAGACTCAATAGTTTAATGTCATGCCCCAGAGCAGCAAAAATAGAGAAAAATAAATTTCCTTTTTGGGTCCATAGGGAATGACGGATGAAAGTAACTAAATTATCCACACCATATAGTACAAGCCACCAAATAGTAATAAGAGTTGTAATAAAACCAATAAGAGATATATTGTAATGACCTGATTAAAAAAATTGTTATTTATGACAAATTTATGTGTATAATACATTTTTAGTTGTATGATACATTTAATCTTTAGGTCCTAAGTTGGAGTAACAAGGTTTCTTTATAATTTTTTAGAATCATTTGGTATTAACCTAAAGTACCATTCTTTAACTTTAAGCAATCCTCTGTGTCGTGACCGTGGTCTCTATGGAAGCGGCAAAACTTATCCCGATTCCTTTTTTCGGGCAGGGCTTTGAGTTTTGCCGGTTGTTGAAACAACCTCTGCGCCTTGGCGGCGGCCATGACTTCGTGGATTAGTCGAGACAGAGGCGTGAAAGCGATGTGAGGCTGATCCTGACCTCCTCTCTGCTGGTCTTACCTGGGCTTTTTTATCGGGCCCTTCTCAGAGTCCTCACTCCTTCGCTTGGCTTTCGGGGACTCATCTCCCGTGAAGCCGGTGCGTTTGGACTTCAAAAATTCTTTCGTTTCTATATACTTTACGACCCTCTTCGAGAGCTCCACCAGGGTTGCCAGTCAGTCTCAATGGAACGACGTAGCAACCTTGGTGTGTTGAACTCCTGAGCAGAAGGCCATGATGGCCGCTATTTCGTTCAAGTTACAGATCTGGAGCCTCTGCTGATTGAAACAGTCCATGTACTCCCTTAGGGATTCGCCCTTACGCTGCTTGACAGTCAATAGCTGAGTGTCCGGTTGCAATCGATCGAGCATCCCTACAAATTGGCTAATGAAAAGCTTGCTCAGTGTCTTGAAGTCGTCAACCGTTCAGGGCTTGAGGGCGTGGAACCACTGCACGGTTGGCCCTTGAGAGTGCTGGGGAAGGCCAGGCACAACAATTCATCGACAGTAGTGACCAATGCCATCTGGGCCCTGTAGGTGCTAACATGATCCACTAGGCTCCCTATCCCGTCATAAGAACTGAGATGCGGTGGCTTAAACTTCCGCGGGATTGGGAATCCGGTGATCCGAGCAGTATAGGGCGACTCGGTCTTCGAGTTGGTATGGTCATGACGCTGCTTGCGGCTGAGTTGCTCGATCTATTTCTGCAAGCCCTGGATTTGAGCATTCACATCTTCCCGCTTGGTCTTCCTTTCAATGTTCGAGCAGTAAGTCGGATCAGATAACGATGCTTCTTCTTTGAAGTGTGTTGACCTCGGGGATAGAATCCGGCTCCTGCTCCGGGTAATCGTATGCCTAAGATCTCCCCGGCTCCGAGCCGGAGGGTCTTTGGCTGATTCCCGGGGCTTTGGCTCTGATCCCTCCTTCCTGGTGGCGCGTCGCCTATTGATGGTGTCTCTGGCATCTTCCACCCGATGAGGATTGGTCCAAGCTTGCCTCCTGGTCCGCCTGGGTGCTCTGCTACGGTCACCATCCCGAGCATGTTCCCAATCTGACGGGGATACTGGGGCAGAGTGGGTATGGTTCCGGACTCTTGGGGGCTCATGGTCGCATTCTTCCCGGACTGGTTCTCTGATTGAGGGCGCTTCTCCTGTAAGGCCAACAGTGCTTCGATTTGCTGTTGGGTTTGCCGTTGGCCTTCCAGAAGCTGCGCGAGCGCCGCTGTCACCTACTTGGAGGTCATGGAGTCGGCCTATTGCTCGAGCTGCAAGTTCTCCTGACCGACCGGAGCAGTATTTTTCTTACCCGTCTTCGGTGACATGTTGATCAGTCAAGGAATTTGTTGGTGAAAAATTTTCCGTTTCCCACAAACGGCGCCATACTGATGATGCTGAAAATTGGTAAGAGAAATTCAGAGAGAGATTTCGTGACACAATCAATTGTATGTGGTTCGGCCCCATTAATGAGGTGACCTACGTCCACGGGTGCGTCAGTGCGCTTCACTAGCAGATCACCGGCGGGCCTGGTGAGCCAACAGTTGGGCGGCACTACCAGTAAGACTAGCCGGGTATATGCGTATGAAATTAGTATAAACAGTTATTCTCTAGGCTAAGAATGTGATCCCCATTAATGGTGGTGAGTGGCCCCTTTTATAGGTGCAAGAGACCACCCGCACAAGGCAACTGATTAGATAAAGAAGCCCCCATCTAATTACAATTTGATGAGCATAAATCATGGGAGGTTTCCTAAGTGGTTTAGGAAACTATTTACACTTTCCATTAGTCTTCTAATTGATTTAGGAAACTGCTGAGCGGCTTGGTTGTCAAACTGCACCTCGTGGGGAGCTGCTGCACTGCATGCCCAGGCTGTACGAGCATCCCGAGCGGTAGCAGTCGAAAGACCTCGGGATTGGTGGGCCACAAGCTCCCATTCCGGATAGTCCGGGTCCTTCGCGGCTGACGTGGCGGTTTAACTTTAGCATAATATTTCTGGACATATCACACCCTAAATAACATGCTTAGTCTTCTAGCTAAAGAAAAGGGTTCTAATTACAAGTATCAACATATGTGAATGAATGCATGAACATGAACAAGAATGAACTATGAATTTAATCATTGATTTGGATCATCTAGCCTTTGGATTTAAGTCTAATTAATCTTTATTAGAACATGGTTTAAGCCCTAAGTCATGGAAAAGTCATTGGGATCATTATTTACAAAGTTGGTCAAATCTGTCATAAAATTCTGAAAATTACAGAGAGCAAACCATAACTTCAAAGAAATAAAAAGCATGCTTCCCATGGTTTGATGTCGGTGAATTTTGGACACGAGATGCCTCTGTGAGTCTAGTTTTTAGCCGAAAAATAAAATCAAAGTTCCAACGATTAGATCTCTGGGAATCAAACAAAAACTAGACATCACTCAGATATCTACAAATCTCTATCCAGAGATTTTGTACGATTTTTTAAAAATAGTAAAAAAAACCAGAATCACTTTGATCTTTTTAGGGGATCTTATTGACACATTAAACTTCATATAAAAAATTATTAGAAGCCAAGAATGCTTGATTAATGCTCTGATTTACTCATTTCAAGAAGGTGTTACTATTCTGCAATTCTGGACAGATTTTGGTTATCTCACAAAACTCATGACCAAACCATTTTAAACATGAAATCTCACTAAAACAAAAATCACAGTGGTAGAACTTTGAGTTATAGACACTTTTCCATTGGTTTCATTCAGTTCCAATGGTTCGATGTTTAACTAAAAATCCTTGATCAAAACTGATTCATGAATTCACTGCTCTACTATGGGGTTTATCACCATTCTTGTTCTATCAACCAAGCCATGGATATTGGCTTATCTCAAACCTAACTCTCCTTTCCTTTGAGGGTCATTGGAGATCAAGACATGACCAGTACTCATGAGTTTTCAAGGAATATAAAGGAGATTCTATGAAAACTCCAAGTTAGAGAACCCAAACCATGGTAGGGGTTTGGATTCATCTACTTGTTCTTGATAAAATGATGATCAACTTTAAATCTCATGTGAATCATAAGCTTACATGAGACTAAAAGATCAAACTCGTGAGATTCAAGTGAGATATGGAAGATCCCCAAGAGTCTCAAGAGAAAAGCAAAAACAAGAAAAAAAAGAAAAGAAAAGAAGAATCAAAGAACTAGCTCATGAACTTCAAGAGGATATAGAGAAGATCCCATGAAATTCCAATTTAGAGAATCCAAGTCATGAGTATGGACTTGGATCCATCTATTTGTTTATAAATAATGATCAAACTTTGGCTTCCATATGAAGCATAAGCTTACATGGAATCAAAATATCAAACTCAAGAGCTTTCAAGAGAGATATTGAAGATCTCCAAGAACCTCAAGAGAAAAGCAAAAAACAACAAGAAGGAATGAAATAAAGAAAACTAAGAGAACAAGTGCTCTAAATCTATAAAATAAAACTAACAAGAGTAGAGTATCATCTCCAACTATCCTCAAACTTCTATAGTTGTAAGATCTTTCAAGCTCTTCTTCAAACTCTCAAAAACTCTCTTTTCCCAAAATTCTTTTTGTTTCCTCCTTGATTTCCCCTCTCCCAAAAATGTGTAGTAGTAGTTCCAAAAAAAAGATCCCTTGTAATGGAGTATTCACCCTCTATTTATAGGCAAATTTTAGAGGGATATTTTGGTATTTTCAAGCCAAAAATCCTAATTTTGGATGTACTTTTGAGGGTACAAAACGTGATGTATTACAGCTGGCTGCTAAAAACGTGGCACTCAATGGAGATAGAAGCGGCACTCACTTAGTGTTGGAATGGCACTCACTGAATGCCGGCGCGGCATTCACTAAATGCCGCTGCGACACTCAATGAATGCCGCGGATAACTCCATAGATTGCTGTCTTTTTTGAAACTCTTATTTATGCAACACTTGATGTGTTTTTGCGGCAGTTACGGACTGCCGGTTCGGCAAACACAGAGTGCTGTTGCGGCACTGCGTGACTGCCGCAGCCTGCACCATGTGCCGTTCTATTCCTTTTTCTTTTCTTTTCCTTTTCTTTCGCTTTTTTTTTTCATTTGAATTGAAGAGTCTTTTGAAGAGCTTGAATCACCTTGGAAGCCTTAGTTTTGTTCAGACATTGTCAACATCGGACTTAGAGGTAACACTCCCCTTAATTCAACGTTTGGTCAAAATTGGGGTGTCTACAGTATGTTTGTTTTAACTGCAGTTTTACTCAATAGTCCTCAAATTTTGGAGAAAATATTTGGCGATGACCTGGTGATGGATATAATTGGGTCCCTTGAATGTAAGTTGGTTGTTAGTTTTAAAAATTCATTTTAGTTAACTTATGCGATAGAATCAAGTTTCGATGCTCGATTCTCCATCTTATTATCTAATTATTTTCTATAATATTTTAGTCGTAGTGACATATATGACTGTACATCTAGTTACATCGACTCGGTTACGCATGTTGGGTGCACGGGAGTCTAGGTGTTTGACCTCTGGAAACTCTAAATCTTAGAATATGGAAACTCAACTTGACTTGTGTCCAAAAGTTGGTGAACTGAACGAGCTGTCCTACATAGAGTTCACTATATTTCGTATGATAATGGAACCTGAGTGATACTAATATCTTTGATAGAGTTCAATTAAAGGTTTCTAACAAGAGGGTATGGGAGGGCCCCCCCACAACCCGACCACATACATATAAAGAGAGAGATGAATTATATAACTATAGAAGAGAACTGATTGAATGGTGAACACACACGTGTATATGCATAAGCAAATTAGAATATGCTTACATAGATCAGGGGACAGAATAGAACCTGTCTGAATTTGAATTGTAATAGCTTGCCATTAGTGGTGGGAAGAGGGTCTCTTTGTGAAAACCCCACGCCTAGCTAAATCTGTATTGTAATAGTTTAGAGAAAAAGGTCTCTCGTGTAACTCCACTCTAGTGTTTGCCTATTGTAACAGTTCGTGTCGACTTGGTTTTAGGATTTCAAATTAAGATTTTCTAAAGCTACGGTTCTTCTTCTACAAGTTGGAATTGTTAGAATCGTCTTTGTCATCATTATCAGAGAGCTTAATGGTTTTGAAAAGGTTTTCTAGTGTCTTGAGTGGAGGTTTGGTGGTGGGTGGATTTGAAGTATCACATTAGTGTTTGAAGAAGGTTACCAATGTATTTGGAGTATCACTTCGTTGGGTTCATGTATTTAGTGAGGAAAAATAATAATAAAGCAGTTAGGAAAATGCCTTTCTTTATTTGCTTAATTTGGAGATGATGAGGAGGAAAGAAAGCAAAGAAAGTAAGATGAAAATAAATAAAAAAATATTGAATTTCACGAGTCACTTTCTTTCATCTTTTTCTTGATTTGTTACTAAATTTTGAATTTTTTTAATCTCTAATGTGATTTAAGCATGAAGAAAAACATATTAGGACTTCTTTCACATGTTGTTTTACCCTTTGTGGATGGATGGATGGACAAGTCTGTTACGATGTTGGAATTGTTTATGAAAATTTACGGATGTTATAGAAATGGAAGAAACTTTGCTGATTTTTTTTTTAGGAATATTTGCCCCTCTTTTTTGTTCTCGTGTTGCTTGTTTGGATAGTTTTTTACTAGGTGGCTACATTTTTTTATATTTTTAATTAAGCTTTCGTTTTCTATTTCAGGTTGTGGCGAAAGATTAGAGGATTTAGATCATGATGAGAATCAATTACGAGTGTAAAGACTTTATTTAGATTATTATTTTATTTTTATTTTTACTAATGTCAATTATGGAATAATTATGTATGAACATATATTTTACTGTATCGTGTTTTATCTTTAATTAATATGCTTTTAAATTTTATGTGATTTTTGTCGTTAAAAATTAATATGTTATAATTTATTGTGATGGATAAATAATGATTTTTGGTGACAATATATAAATTTTCGTCACAAATGTTATTTCTGACGATTTTGGTAATAGTTGTGGTCACAATATTTAAAATTTCCTCACAAACACTATCTATTCCGTCACAAATACGATTTGTCCAAAATCGTTACAAATAGTATTTGTGACGGTTTCGGGTCGACATAAATAAAGTGCCTCAATTAAATGTGACACTACTATTTGTGTCGCACAAAAATCTTGAATTTGTGACGGTTCGGGTCGACACAAATAAACTGTCACAAATAATAAGTATATGTGACACTATTTTTTGTGTCACACGAAAATCCAACACAAAATCCTTCACAAATACTTTTTTTGTGACAGAATTTGACCGACACAGACTTTTTGTGACGCTCTTAACTAGTGTCGGGCACAAATCCGTCACAAAAGGTGCATTTCCGTCACAAAAAATATTTGTGATGGAATTGCACCTTTTTTTTTGACGAATTTTTTCCGTCACAAAAAGGCATATTTTCTTGTAGTATATTAGTGGGACTGTAGGCTACAAAAAGGGCGTGAAGAGGGGAAGGAAGAAAATCAGTTTGACAAAAACATCAACAAGAAAAGAGAAAAGGGGAAAGAATTAAGGGCTGTTGGCTAGAAGAATTAAGAAGATACCATTGAGTTGCTAAGATTTAGTGGCTAAGCAAGGGAGATCATAGAGGCACGAAGCAGCGGTGGTTCATGACCACCAAATCATCCCCATCTTTTCTCCGCAGACAGTGAGTACTTTGCATATGATTATTTTCATACTTTCAGTATATTTAAACTGTAGATATCAATTCATATGAAGCTTTGGAAACCCCAAAACCATGCCCGAATATATTTTTGAAATGGGTCTACGAATTTATGCGTGAAAGAGAGTATTTTGCCCATAATAAATTCTTGTGATTTAGGGTGAATAAAGGTTAGATTATAAGAATTAAAGTGGGTTTATGGAATTTGGAAGTATCGAACTTAACACACAACAAAAAGGGGTCTAATTATAAAAGGGAATTCATTTTCTCTCTCTAAGTTATGAAATGGGTTTATTTCTTTTGATGAAAATTAGCAGATTTGGATGATAATTTTGGATTCCTTGCGAAAAATCATGCAAAATCGACTCAAGAATTGTTAAATTTTGTTAAGAAATGACTAAGTTATGGCCAAAACAATTTCTAAGAGCATCAATGGAGTTCTGCCGGAATTTCCCATATTCCGGTGAGGTCACCGGAGTTGCGCTGGCCGGCGAGTTTCCGGCGAGGCATTTGGGCAGTCCCTCTTTGGGCTTGATTATTTGGGCCAAATCTGTGGACTTGGACTTCTTATTTAGGCCTCTAAGTTAATTGGGTTTAACTATGACTTAAAATGGCTTGGGCAAACTAAATTGAGTTGCTTGGTTTCAATTTGATTGGGTCTATTATGCTTAGTATGAGCTTAGGCATTAGTGGTTTCCATTTAAAAATAAATGGGTTGGATTCTTGGATCAAATAAAGAGATGAGTTTAAACCATGGATTAGATTAAACCTAGTAGGCTCCCTAAAGACTGTTTGGGTATATGGTTGATACTAAAATAAAATAAAAGTTTGGTAAGAGAATTAGAGTAGAAACTAACAGTGGCTAATGAAATTATCAAAAGATATATTATTTCGATCTAATTATTATGTAATAAATCGGGCCAGGGCAAGACTACCTGTGACAACCTACTCTAAGGTTTTTCGACGTTCTGGATCCAATGGAAGGGTCTGTTTGGACCAACAAAATTTAAAAAATGACCAAATTACTCTCGGTACTTACGTTTGTATATCTAATTATATATTTGTACTAAAAATGAATACAAAAAAAGGTACCCAAAGGATATTCAACGTCCTAGACCCAACGATAGGGTCCGTTTGGTCTGAAATTATTTATTAAATGATCATTTTACCCCCGAGTTATATATAATTATATTTTGGGCAGCTCAATTGAGTTAAGTAATGGTATGTGATTGTCTATCCCAAAGGTTTGTCAAAGTCTTGAAGAGATTTTGTTTAAAAGACGGACATTTGTAAAATGACAGAAATGCTCTTGGAATTTATCAAATTCATAACTCGTCATATTTAACTCAGAATTAGACTATGTTGGATCATTCAGACTTTAATCAACTATTTTTGTATATTCTCTGGATTTTACTGGGCTTGTCACGACCCATCCTGCTACGCGCGGAAATAGGACACGTGGCACGCCATCAAGGCTTATCTAGTTCCATTAAAGTAAATTAGCAGCGGAAAACATCAGTACAATCCTTTAAAATCAGAGTTATAAAAAGTTTTGTTCAATTGAAACCTGTCCAAAGGAAATCAATTTTGAAAACAGAGGTCCAATCGACTGTAACAGGGTCTAGTCGACTGTGCCTGGCAGAAACCAAAACCCACATTTCTCATCAGATGTTCAGTTGACTGATCAGGGAACCCAGTCGAATGAGCTGGTTACTATTTGGATCAGTAGCTAAAATAGCACAGTGTCCAGTCGACTGATGTAGGGTCCAGTTGACTGCTCCTATTACTATTCACTTTCAGTGTCTAAACCCCACGGGATCCAGTCGACTGATCCATGGTCCAGTCGACTGCTCCCCTGCTGGGCAGCCTTGTGTGAAATATTACAACTCATGCTTCTCTACGTCAACAATAATCACAACCACCACTGACTTGCAACGTTTGAAAACACAACTACATGAGTTTAATTACAAGATTTCCATACTACGGAACTAATCCATGAATTCTATTACAACTTTTGACAATTTACCAATCCATACACAAGTTTAGGATTAAAACAAAACATATACAATTGTGGTTCCCCGACGTTCCTCGGCCTCACTCATCACGTTTCTTCTTGTCTTTCTTCTTACCTGCAATGGAGTAAATCTCCACTGCTCAGCTATATGCTGAGTGCACAAGTATATGCAATATATAACAAAACATGCTTTAATCTCATAAATCATATCAATAGTCTCTAGGGAAAAAAATACGCCTTCATCCGGTAGCGGCAAGTTCAAGCCTTAAACCGCGATGTCAATGGCTAGTCCAAGCCTACATCCATTACATCCCACAAGTGCCCTGGCAAGTCCAAGCCTTAAACCATGCACAGTAGCCGTCGCTACTAAAATTCTCAAACAACGAGAAGCTTACTCCGGCATGAATATGTATAAGACCCCCCTGTGACCCACATAGACAACTCAACGTGCTCGCGTAAATTTAGACATGCTTTTCACAATTTAGCGCGTGCATAATTAATGGGCCTACAAATAATACATGCATTTTGCCCGGATCTCAATTTCGTCGTCGAAATATAAAACATGTATTTCTTTATATTTCACAAGTTAGAACTTCATACCTTGTGCGATTTCCCCCAAACTTTGAAGGATCGACTAGGAGGCCAATTAATCGTCGGATTTTGAATTTGAGACAATTCTTACAAGTTTTACTGGGTTTTCCCCAAAAGTCTAGAATTAAGATTTTTACAAAAATTGGCCAAACACGGCCTAAGTGGTATCAAAACGTAGATCTTACCTTCACGAATTCAAACCTTGAATTTGGTGAAAAACTGACGGACGAAAGGTCGCCGATCGTCGTCGCAAAGCCCGTGGCAACAATCTCCCTTTCTCTCTCCTCTCTCTAGATATTTTCCAACTTTTGGAGAAATGAAATCTTATCCTCCACTATTTATAGAAAAACTTCTCGAAAATCGTGTTTACCTCCCCGCAAGTTTCTCAACCATCTAATAAATTCTTGAAACTTCACCCACGTCCATTTTATGCCTTTACGAGTGAAAATTATAATTTACAAATGTTTTCGACTAAGTCTCGTTTGGATCCAAAATTTACGTCCGAAAACTAAACTATGTGGAATCTCTATACAACCTACCTTTTTATTTAACGTGTCACTCACATTCTCACCACAGTTCTCAAAATGATATCTAACAGTATCAAAATTACCAGAAATTACTCTACTCAGGTAAATTTACTATTCATCAACAATACCAGAAAGTCAAATAACATTTAAATCACATAAATGTCATTTAATTGTGCTAATGCAAAAATGAACTTCCATGATCCCGTGTTTTCAATGACACCTCACCGTTGACCCACAGTCAACCCAGCTCAAACATTAATAAACATTAATAATTCCACGTGTTACCACAATGTCATATTTTAAAAGCAGGCAAATTTTGGAACGGGTGTGACAACTCTCCCCTCCAAAAAGGAAGTTTGTCCCCAAACTTATACCATCTTCTCAAGTTGCCAAGACTTCCCACAAGTATTTCCAATATTTACCTCATACACAGACCACCCACTTTACTGAGGAATCATAGTCTCATGAGGAAAATAAATCCTCAGGCTCTTAAGGAAAATAAATCCTCAGAGTCCCAGTCTCAATCTGATAGAAGATTCAAACAGAATCCTAGCAATACCCCGAAGCATCTCGATAAATAAGAATATCGATACCTGAGTAGAACCTACTCCATAGTCAAACCTGACATTCAATCCCATCGCGATGTCACAACGTCAACTCCCATATATCTTTATTTTACTTGTCACATTTCATTTTTGAAACTCAAAAGTTTCATCACATTACTCAAACCCAAGACAACAATTCATCTCTCATTCACCTATCTTGCTTTTCGACTAAAAGTCATTGACAACAAGTCTTAGCTGGTGCAAAATCATACACGATTCTTTATCTCGAAGTGAACCAAAATCAAGCACTAACATATACATATACTCAGTCGATAAGCCAACGCTTCAATCAACTGTTTCACACTATAGATTCGATCCCTCATCCTATTAACCACAAGATACTTGTAGAACGATAATGTGTTTTTTTTAACGACTTCCCATTTCTTATCGAATTACACTCTTTCTTCCCCAGAACGCCATATCACAATAACATCAGTTCAATGAATAGCACTTAGTCGGTAGTGTGTCGCACTAATATCCTCTCTATTTTTGATAATACTTATCATTTCGTTTCAATTTAACCAATCCTGTACTATACTTTCAATCACACGTGTCTCATCAGATACTATTTAGATTTCAAGCTAACATAACGTCCCAAATCACCCACAATGAGGTCAAACATATTCATCATTTAGCTCTCCAAAGTCTGCACCCGAACTACTGCAGATTGAAATAGAAGATCACACCTAACAGTTTTGATTTAAAACTTTCATCAAAGCCAAACACATTTCTTCCATGTTGTTCTTTTAAAACAAATTGATTTAAAATTACGCATAACACTTCATCTCCTTCTCAACACAATTACTCCCAACATCCATCGTAACGAATAACATTGTAAATCAAAATTGGCTTAATCAGTCATACACCTACCACAGAGTTCATCAACATGTATTCCCATGCTCAGAACATATCTTGTTCCTGTCTCAACCTTGACCATTCACGATCCATTTTATTTATATAACATACACACATCTTGAGTCAATTATTTTTCTTTCAAAGATCTCAACTACAATGTAGTCCATTCTCATATCAGTCCAGGTAGATCCACTACCATTTATGTAGTTTACAACTCTATACGTCGCTGATATTTCACTTTCACCTTTGCACAAGTCCATATCGCTCACACTTCTGTATCTCAATTCTCACTGAGTTCCTGACAACACTTCACACCAAGCGTATATTCTTCATATAACATCTCAATGCACCATACCTCATTCCGACATTCAATGTTTCATAACCGTAGTTGAATCTGACTCAATTTCCCATTTAACTTTCTAGTCCTTTATTTATGCTATCCGGGTCTCCAATCCATTATTCCTGAATAACCTATTGCTCACAGCATTAATATAATCCCCACATACAATCTGAGGATAAGCCGGTAATTAAATCTTCCCACAAAGTACTATAGCCTCACTGTGTTCAATAAATTCCATATCGACTTCCAATTTACATACCTTTCACGACAATACCCCAAGGTAAAATTCTCACTCCGGTCACCAATGCCAATTGATTCCTAACTATCATCTTTCAAGTTCTTCACACTTTATGGATCTCATCAAGTTCTTGATTGATCAAAGCCTCAATTCATTCATTACCTCAGGTTACTCCAATACTTAAATCGAAGTCGAAACTCCTTTGGAACAATACTCATGACCACTCCTTTAAAGTCATAACTTCCAATTAGCCAAATTTAGGTACACGACATTTAACCAACTCCTTTAGAATTCCTAAGTTCAGAATCTGCCCACATAGAAGTCATTCGTTTGACAACCACCATTATGTCCCAAGCACTAAGCATACCATATCCTTCCACGATACCCGTTGTGGATATCACAGGTTTTCTCTCTACCCACAGCTTATCTTTTTAAAATTCTTTTCCATAATTTTAAATCCAAAACAAATGAGTCGCCACTTAATTTTTTAAAAAGGAAAATTAAGAAACCATTTTTAAAGGAAACTGATCTTTTAGAAACCAGAGATTAACTGGGTCCGGGGGTTATGGAATGAGAGAGGAAGGAGCCCGTCGGACTAAAACACCCTCTCTCATCCTATCTTGCGATAGGCCTCTACTCAACATCCTTTTAATCGAATTTATTAATCTAAGCATGCCCTCAACTAATACATATATACATATACATCACAAAAGCATGTCCAAAGGGTGTAAAATTGCTAATGACAAAATATCATTCATAAGCCACATAGGTCAAATAGCATGCAATATGATATGCAATAGGGAATAAGAGAACTTACCCGGGATCCAGCAGCGATATTAAACGTGCAATGCATGCGAATAAAAGAAAATCCTAAAAAGAGTCTCTAATCACATATACACATAAGGTAAAAACCTAATTCTAAGGTGTTGTGCATTAAGTCGAAAAATCAAATAAAATCAAAGAATTTAATGAACTAGAGAAGAGATATGAGATTGTACCTCAAGTGCGCTACAAAACAATGAGTTAGTCCACATGATATACAAAATATAAAATTGCATCTTAGATAATGATCCTAGACTTCTAGCTTAAATCTATCAAACATGATTAAATCTAGAGCAACTAAATTCTAATTACAAAGTCAAATCATATGGATGAATATAAACATGGACAAGAATAAGGTATGACATACTCCTAGACTTTGATTTCAAATTCAAATAATCCTTATTGAAACAAGGTGTAAATCTCAACCCATGAAAGTGTCTATCTAAGCCATTATTCATAAGATTGATTGAAACTATTGCAGAATTTTGGAAATTGCTGAGAGCAGATTGGGTCATGAAAAATGCAAAAACCATGTTTTCAACGGTTGGATCTTAATGATTTTTGGATATGATATGCCTCTGTGAGTCTAGTATACAACCCAAAAAGAAAATCAAGGTTTCAACGGTTGGATCTCCGGGAATTGGGCAAAAACCAGGCATCACTCAGCATTCTACAACCTTCCATCCAGAATTCTTGCACGATTTTTTAAAAATAGAAAAAAGATCAAAAATGCTTTGTTCTTTTTAGGGTGACTTCCTAACACATTAATCTGCTTAGAAAAAATTATTTTGGGTCACAAACAATCTATTAAAATCCCGATTTATTTATTTCAAAAGAGTGTTGCTGTGCTGAAATCCTGGGCAGATTGTTGTTGCTTCACAAAACTCATGACCAAACCATTTTAAACATGAAACCACCTTAAAACAAAAATTACAGTGGTAGAACATTGTGTTATTGACACTTTCCCGTTGGTTTCACTTGATTTCAACGGTTAGATTTCGAACTAAAAATCTTTGATCAAAAATAGTTTATGAACTCACTGTTTTCATTTGTCAAGTTCAATTTTATTTGTTAACCCAACCATTAAACCATGAAGTTGGACTTAAACTAAACCATTTCCTCCTACCTTTTGATGGTCATTGGAGGCTAAAGACCTTTGTATTTGTAGGTTTCAAATGAAGTATGAATAGACTTCATGAAATCTCAAAATGAGGATTCTAAACCATGGAGATGGGCTTAGACTAAAAAAAGAACACTTTCTCCTACCATTTGATGGTCATGGGAGATAAAGATGACAAGACTAATGCTCCTAAGTTTCAAGGAGAATAAGGAAATGACTTCATGAGATACCAAGTTTAGAGGATCCAAGTCATGAGTATGGACTTGGATCCATCTATATGAAATAAAATGATGATCAAATTTTGACTCTCATGTAGAGCATAAGCTTTACATGGGATTCAAAGGATTATACTCAAGAGATCAAGAGAGATATTGAAGATCTCCAAGACTCTCAAGAGAAGAACATATACAAAGAAATAGAAGGAAGAATTAGAAATAAAGACTCCTAAGCTTACTTAACAAACAAAGAAAATAACAAGAGATTTTAGGATTAGAAATTCAAAAGAAAAAAAGAGTAAATAAACAATCTATGGCATAGAGGATCACCTCCAAATTATCCTTAAAGTTCTCTTTTCTTTGAAGATCTTCCAAGCTCTTCTTCCTAATTCTCTAAACTCTCTTTTCTTTTCTCTCCAAAAATATGTTGGTGGAGTAATGGCTATTTTGTGTGTTGTGTTGTATATAGTGGGTAACTCTTGTTGTATTCTCACCCTCCTCTTTCCAAGGAAGATCCCTTATCTTTTATAGGAAAAATTACCAAGTATTTTCAGTGAATTTCGGAGCAAAAAAACAGGTGTAAATCTCTCATTTGGTGGTACAATGCGTACTTTCTGAAATTAGGCAGACTGCTGCCCAGGGCGGCAGTCCAAAAAGCTGTGCGGCAGTCCGTGAGTGCCGCCACGGCATTCCGCGACTGCCGTCGCAGTACTCCGTGACTGCCGCGCGGCTCTCATTGAATGCCGCGACAAATTATTGATTGCCGTATTTTCATCAATCTTACTTTATCAGATTTTTGTTTTTATCCGCCTACACATACGTATTGTACCACAAAATACGAACTTTAAAAGCAAACGGCAGTCAGAAAATGTTGGCGGCACTCAGTAAGTGCCGTGCCGGCACTCGCTTAATGCCGTTCGGCACTTAGTGAGTGCCGCTCGGCATTCATCGAATGCCGCGGAAATCTGCCGTGTGCCGTTTTTCTGCAGAACTTCCATTTTTAGGTCTTTTTGTAATTACCTGCATTTTTATTTAATTTAATTGTATTTGCATTGGCATATTTAAATTCAATTGGCATTGTCTACTTTTAATTTAATTAAAATTCTTGCGTGTAGAATTTATTCCTTGCCTTATTTCACATTTGGAATTCTGTTTGGGGTTAAACTGCAAATTTACAAAAGTTAGTAATACCTGTATGGATTTCAAAATCTGTATTTTAAAACGGTGGAAAAGTTTACTTTTGATTCAAGCTGTATTTTTATGAAACCAGAAAATCAATTCTTAAGTTAACAGGAAATTCCCGTATTTTTGTAGTGACCACCGCGCCCCGAAAATACCAGTTTATGTTCAAAACTGTCCATGCTGTGTGAACTTCCACAGACTTTGGAAGTGACCGATTTGGACATTTGCTTTATTTTCAATTATGGCAAGTGATGATTGCCTTGTGTCTTGTTTGGGAGCATACAACTTATATGTGCAAATGTTGTGCCATAAGCCAAATTGCCAAACAACCAACACTTGACCCCTACACACCTACTTGCCCCTTCAAATCTGGTGGTGTAAATATATACGTATGTAATTGTGTGTGTATTCTTCAGCCTTGTTAAATTGAAGACTAATTCATTTTGTTGAATGAAGCTCACAATACTTAGTCCCCAAGTTGTGAAGTTTGGTTATCTATATATACATCTCACTCTTCATCACACACACACACACATACTTTCACTCTGCTGTATACAATCACAGAGAGAAAAGAGATAGAGCATTGAGAGTTAATTTCAGAGTTTTATAGAGAGAGAAAGCTCTCCACCATAGCCTACAAGCTTGTTTTGGATTTCTAATTTGTGCTTCTTTCTCAACTAAATCTGTTGATCTTCATCAAGTGAGTAGTTCTAACTCACTCTAAATGTAATTCTATACTTATTTACTGATATTGTGTGTGTATATTTGGAACTCCACCACTAAATTCGTCCATGGAAGCTTGAGCTTCAAAAATCACAATTTTCCAAACTTAACCAAAACTTGTTTTTAGAGTTGATTATGAAAGATTATACCTCATTAATGATATGTCTGAAATTTTAGAACCCAATTCGTTCATATAAGAAAGTATATTAGAAATTAAGTTTGGACATGTTTTAGTTTTTCATAAAATTGGAGAGTTATAGATTGATTCATGTTAAATTGATAATGGATTCTTAATCCTTGTGAAAAACCAAAGAGAATCATATACTATAAGGCCTAGTAACTCACAGAATGGAAATGGGTCAAAAAGACCCCTGTTTTGCTGAAACAGAACAGTTCTTGCGGAGAAGATGAAGCCTCAGCTTCATCTCGCGCCACGATCGCGCGCGCGAGGATCGCGCGAGCGGCCCGCGCGAGCGACCCCTCGCGCGAGCGGCCCGCGCGCGCGAGGTATGCTTTCCCAGGCAGACGTAAGAGTTTATATATATAAAATGAAAATTTGGCTGGTCGCGCGAGCGAGGGTCGCCCGAGAACCCCTACGCGCGAGCGATCCGCGCGCGCGACCTTGGCTTTCTCAGGCAGACAGAAAAGTTATATTATAAAAAGGAAAATGGGCATATCGCGCGAGCGGCCCGCGCGAGCGACCTTTCGCGCGAGCGGCCCGCGCGCGCGAGTTCTGACAGTTTCTGTTTTTGTCTGTTTTGTGTTTAAGGTCTGTTTGGTTCAACTTTTTAGTACTGTTAAGGCTCTGTTTGGGAATTTGGTTGATCAGAACTCTATTTGGTTATGTTTGAATGATTAAAACATTGTAGTATGACTCATTAACCCCCGTACGCGTGTTGTTCCTTTAATTCAGCATTTTTGTTTTCGTTTAAGTGCATACCATTCATGTGGGTCAGTGGTACATGCATAGGGGTGTCAGTCAGTGTGGAAAAGAGTAATGGTAGTGGGGAAAGAGTATGAGTTTGTGTTTGTGGTCGTGGTTGTGGTTGTGGTTGAGTATGAGTTTGTGGTTGTGGTCGTGGTTGTGGTTGTGGTTGTGGTTGTGGTTGTGGTTGAGCTTGTGGAGAGGGTATCTTTGAAATGCGACGGTGGCAAATATGGACACTCCCTGACGCCCATGGAAGCGTTAAAGTGTGTGAAGCCGAACTCGGACATTCCCTGGCACCCATGGTAGTGCTAAAGTGTGGCCTACGGACACTCCCTGATAACTCGAGTCTGGATACTGTGTGAGGGGTTGCCCCGGTATTTGCATGGCGGTTAGGGTATTCAAAGTGTGAGGCATTGGACACTCCCTGGTACCCCGGACCAAAGTGTGAGGCAAACTGGACACTCTTGGGCGCCCCGTTGCTAAAGTGTGGCTATCTGAGTGTTTCAAAGATACCAGGAGTAGGATAGTGGGTTGTTGTGGCTGTCGAGAGAAAAGAGTTGGCAAGATGAGTGTGGTGCATTGTTCTCATACACGGTCCCATCTGTGTAAATTTACCCTCTTTAAATAATGTTGTGATTATTTTCTAAATGAGCTCCTTACTTTAATTATAAACTTGTGAATTTAATGTGGAATTGGAAAAAGGTAAATGGGTATGTTTTACATTCAAAGTCATGTTTTTAATACTCACCAGCTTCTTGAAGCTGACGACGTTGATGCGTCCTGGACATTCGTGTTCAGGCTTTTCAGGTTATAATCAGGAGGAATCATACGACTATGCTAATTGAGAATGGCTACTTCTGGAATAAAGAAACTGTTTATTATATGCTTTAAATTTATCTGTTTTAAGTTATGAACTATTTTGTTTTATAAGGATGACTGTAACAGACACTAAGTTATTATTTTATTTTCAAGGCGGTCTGTGCCTTAGTTGACCCCGGTTCATAAGATGTAATAAGTTAGAGAAATTTTTGTAAGACTTGATTGCTTTACTCTGATTATTATGTTTTGTTGTTTGACGTTTGGGACGGAATCGATCCTTCAAACTGTCGCGACCTACGGGTCCATAAAGGAAATTAAACGCTTTCCTTATTTATGCTACGTCGGGGCGTGACACTTTTCTTTCTTTCCTTTTTCTTAAAGAAACTTATTCTTAAAGATCTTTTCCGAAAATGGTGTTTTACACCTGAATTCTCCTAAATACCTGGTATTTTCTTCTTTCTGCGGAATTTTATCGCGTTTGGAGAACTTTCTGAAGAGCTTGGAATACTTTGAATCTTTTCGGTCCTTATCATCATCGGACGTGGAGGTGACACTCTCCTAAATTCGACGGTCGGTCAAAATCGGGGTGTCTACAGTTTGCCCCTCTTTGATAGAGCTTGTGGAGCAATGCATCCCATAAGTGAATGTCAAAGCCCGTGTGAAGACAAGCCTTTGACCAGACTGTCGAATTTAGGTAAAACAAAATGCGTTGCAAAAAAGGCTTCACAAATGGTTCATGTTGGTCGTGTTCATCGGTGAGCTGCCTACGTATCCCATCAGGAATCAGACCAAGACGTAGTTCAGGCAGGAGCTAAACATACACAAGCACAAGTGACCATACGGATGAATGCACCTATCTTATCGTGATGCAAGTGTCATGCTATGGTATTTTCTGAATTGACCTGGTCATGCAAGTGCCATACTCATCATGTCTCCCTCACGCATTTTATGTGACGTGTTAGTTTAGGGAAGATCACCTAATTCAGTGACTGATGCGAAGATCTCTTACAGGGGTCATGATCCTTGGATTTGATTTCGGGGAGAATATAAATCTGTTATATCACAAAAACGGGGGTAAACGCAAATCTGTTGCGAGAACCGGGAATATAAATCTGTTATATTCTAAAAACGGGGGTAAACACAAATCTGTTGCGAGAACCGAGAATATAAATCTGTTATATTCCAAAAATGGGGGTAAACGCAAATCTGTTGCGAGAACCGGGAATATAAATCTGTTATATCCCAAAAACGGGGGTAAACGCAAATCTGTTGCGAGAACCGGGAATATAAATCTGTTATATCCCAAAAACGGGGGTAAACGCAAATCTGTTGCGAGAACCGGGAATATAAATCTGTTATATCCCAAAAACGGGGGTAAACGCAAATCTGTTGCGAGAACCGGGAATATAAATCTGTTATATCCCAAAAACGGGGGTAAACGCAAATCTGTTGCGAGAACCGGGAATATAAATCTGTTATATTCCAAAAACGGGGGTAAACGCAAATCTGTTGCGAGAACCGGGAATATAAATCTGTTATATCCCAAAAACGGGGGTAAACGCAAATCTGTTGCGAGAACTGGGAATATAAATCTGTTATATTCCAAAAACGGGGGTAAACGCAAATCTGTTGCGAGAACCGGGAATATAAATCTGTTATATCCCAAAAACGGAGGTAAACGCAAATCTGTTGCGAGAACCGGGAATATAAATCTGTTATATCCCAAAACGGGGGTAAACGCAAATCTGTTGCAAGAACCGGGAATATAAATCTGTTATATTCCAAAAACGTGGGTAAACGCAAATCTGTTGCGAGAACCGGGAATATAAATCTGTTATATCCCAAAAACGGGGGTAAACGCAAATCTGTTGCGAGAACCGGGAATATAAATCTGTTATATTCCAAAAACGGGGGTAAACGCAAATCTGTTGCGAGAACCGGGAATATAAATCTGGTATATTCCAAAACTAGGGTTAACGCAAATCTGTTGCGAGAACCGGGAATATAAATCTGTTATACTCTCATGTCTTTTCAATTTTCAAAAATTCGGAGCCCACGGGCTCAAATATTTTCAATTTTTCTCAAAAATTCAGGGCCCACTGGCAAAAACAAATTTTCAAAAATTCGGGGCCCACGGGCTCAAATATTTTCAATTTTTTTCAAAAATTCGGGAGCCCATGGGCTCAAATGCTTTCAGTTTTCAAGAATCGGGGCCCACGAGCTCAAATATCTTCAATTTTTTTCAAAAATTCGGGAGCCCATGGGCTCAAATGCTTTCAGTTTTCAAGAATCGGGGCCCACGAGCTCAAATATCTTCAATTTTTTTCAAAAATTCGGGGCCCACGGGCTCAAATATTTTCAATTTTCAAAAACTGGGGGCCCACGGGCTCATATATACTCTTAAATTTCAAAATTTGTAGTCAATGTATACCTAAAAACGACCCCGAGGGCAAAATGTGTAATGAGGGCAAATTTTGGGGGCCTCAAATTCAATTTTCGAGACTTAGTTTGAATTTTTGGGGGAGAAAATGAGTATCCTTGAACCGCCTTAACCGCGGCACACGCGAATTTTTGCGGCAGTCCGTGACTGCCGTACGGCACTCTCGGAGTGCCGTTGCGGCATTCAGCGAGTGCCGCCCGGCAGTTTACTGACTGCCGCGCACGGAAAACCGAGTGCCGCGCTTGAACGGTAGTGGCTAAAACCGAGAGGTTCAATTCATTTCATTCATTCTCTCATCTCTCTATAATCCGAAATCCCTCTGGAGAAAAAATTTTACTTCTCTTCTACTTGTATTGCTCTAGCCAGGACTTAATCAGGTTAGTCCTATTCGATCAAGACTTGATTAATCTCTATTATTTCATTGTTTTTCTGAAGTTTTCATGAATTTTAATGTGTAGATCTCTCTTTCTCTTTGACAGATTATGGCGAGTGGTTCAGGGCGAAAAAAGAAGGCCAAGTATACGGCCACCTATCATCCAGATGCTACGCTCCTGCTCCGGGATCCGGACGAGCATTTATCGGCCCGCGCGTTTAAGCGCGAGGTAAATGCTCCCCTTTTATTTATTTCTCGTATTTCTTTCTCGCATTTCCTTCTCTGTGTGAATGTAACATAGGATTGTCACAACTTTTAGATACCCTGTTCCGAATGTCATGCTCGTGGCGCCCCCGAGCGTCCTTGATCGCTTTATTCCATGCCCCTCTTTAAGAAAATTTTATTTTCTTATAAACTTCAAAACTTTTCGTAAAATGAATGTTATGTTTGAATTTTCCTGTCCTTTATTTATTATTTTTTTAGATTTCACGAGCGCGATGCTTTTTCAAACATTCTTTTATGAATTTTATCATTCTAACTCAATTTAGGTACTTGTGAACCTGTATTGAAACTAATGCCTCCTTTGAACCTGAACTTGCTTTGGATTTTCATAAATTTATGTATACTTTGAAAATTTCTCTCTCTCTAGAACATCATCTATTTTATTTTGCTTTTTCTTTTACCCAATTACTGACATCAGAACTTGTGGTTCTTTCTTGTAGCTGCAGCCGAAGGTGCTGAAAGGGCACGACAGTCTTGCTCACGGACATGAGTGGTATACAGAGTTGAGCGAGACTGTACGGGGGCTCGTAGACGCGGCGGGATTTGGGGACTTCGTCAAACTTTTGACGAAGAGCTCCAATGACTTACAGCAGATACATGCCCTTGCTGAGCGGTGGTGGGATACTACGAGCACATTCCACTTCTCGTTTGGCGAGATGACGTTGATGCCGCTGGATTTCTCCATGATCACCGGATAGCCTTCGGCGGAGAGCCTCTGAGATATTTGACAGATCAGGAGTGGGGCCAGGTGGAGCCGTTGCTAGGGGTGGTCCCGGAGGAGGCTCTAGTCACAGTCCGGTGGTTTATGGATACGTTTCGGGGCCGGCCTGGTTTCACGGACGAGCAGATGGCCAGAAGCTTCCTTATGTACATGCTGGGGTGCTCCTTGTTGAGCACCAAGGGTGACCGGATTTCTGTGTCCCTGGTTGCATCGCTGGAGCGTCTGGACCGGGTCGTCGAGTATGATTGGGCTTGTACAGGGTTATCTATCTTGTACAGGCATATGAGTGACATCTCCCGGGACAGACCGGCTTCTACTAGTGGGTATTGGAGAGCGTGGGAGGTATATTCTTTTCCATATTTTATTGCTTTTTTATTCTTTCAGAAATTTATTCGAGTTGAGAGACTAACCCCCCCTTTTTCATTCTTTCTTATATTGCAAATTTGGTCCCACGAGTATCTACGCATGATGTCTCCAAAGACGCATGATGCTGACGCCCTTATCATGCCCCAGGGGCTGAAATGGGCGAAGGACAGGGTTGGGCGGAAGACCAGGGCCCATGATTTCGTTTCGTTCAGGAACTTCCTGACGAACCTACGGGAAGAGCATGTCCACTGGCAGCCGTGGCTCAGGGTGCTACATGAGGCTCGTGTGGGGATCCAAGAGTCGGCCAGGTATGACCCGACGAGGCGACTCCTCTGTGGGCCAGAGGGCCAGGCGTGGTATCTAGGAGAGAGGGTGACCAGGCAGTCACTAGCGGCTCCTGGATTCTTCGTGCCGCTCCCTCCTCCCGACTCTATGAGAGCCACGGACACTCTCCAGGGTAGCGAGTTTACAGTTGCTCTGCTAGGTTTGAGCATTCATGACTTTGTGGACCCCCCTACTGGATATGCGGCGTTCCGTTCCGCTAAACTGATGCCGAACTTCCCTCTAATGGAAGTGACTCGGGTGAGTAAGATTCCTTCAACCCTTTTATGAATTGTCTTTCATCTTTTTTATTCATGCTTTTATTCCTTTTGTTTGCAGCCTGTTCCCGCCACCACTCGTCCTCCTGCCTTGCCTGAGTGGGACTGGACCATGTCTACCGTTTCATTCGGCGAGCCTCACTTAAAGACGATCCCCCGACTATCACGGGGTGCCCCCACCATTCCTATCCATTACGACGTTGTCCCGCGTGCCTACGCGGAGGAAGGCTTGGCGTATGCCCATAGCGTGCGGCAGTGGGTCCTCGGGCGAGAGTGGATGGTAAGAAACTCATCCCTTCCTTTCACTTTTCACTTTGACTTTGATTCCCCCTTCTTTCATGACCTTTTATTCTTGGTTCTTGTTTTCAGGCTGAGGGAGCTCGGGCGACTGCTGCGACTCAGTTGAGGGCCCAGGTATGATCTTTACACCCTTATTCTCGGTATTTTTATTGTCTCTTCAACGTTATCTGAATTTATCTTTTCTTATTTCAGGCGGAGGAGATCAGAGTCCTGTCCCAGCAGGTGGGGCAGCTTCAACAGAGGCTCCAGTAGTTCGGCATTCCTCTCAGCGATGCCCCCGGAGGTAGCGGTGCTGGGCGTGGTGGAGGCGGCGGCGAGGGCACTAGCCGTGGCAGAGGCGGTGGTAGCAGCAGACGTGGAGGGAGTGGCGGAGGCAGCGGGACAGAGTCGGAGGAGGAGCCCCTCAGGCGTACGACTCGCCAGACTCGCAGCCAGGGCCGGGGCTGATCATATTTCTTTCTCTCTTTTCCTTTTTTGTTTTGAGTGTTTTGAGAGGACTTATACTTTATTTGATGATTGTATATACGCATTTTATTTTGGTGATGGCTTTGTGATAGCCAGTAGGATAGGCACTTTGGATACCTCTATTATTATATTATTGCTTCTTTATTAACATTTACCGTATGTGTGACCATAGCTTGGTCCATCTCTTGCCGTATGTGTGACACGAGTAAAAAGTTGTGCGCTCTTGTGCAACACCCAAGTGTAGGTGATCGTGCAAGTAATACTGGATAAGTCCAGGTCGATCCCACAGGGAAGGAATAGGAAGAATGTCTACTAAGTTATAACCTAAAGAAAAAGAAAATAATAATGAATGATTGGAGGTGTACTAACAAATCCTAATGAATTAAATTAAACTAAATAATAAACTAAACTTATAGAAACATAACCAATTAAATAAATAAACTAAAGGTGTTGGAAACACGTGAATCCACATTAATCCTAACCATCTACCATGCATACTCATTAACGCTCTATGGAGTACATTCCTCTTCAGCATTCCGTATTTTTCTAAAGATAAAGAATCAATAGCCCTTTCATGACCGGGACTACATCATCACAGTTGATTTAAAATACTTGGAAGACGGTTTAAAACAATGGTTATTACTTGCACTCTAAATGGTGTTAGCATTCAAAGTGGTTTTCAAAAGTCATTGAAGAAAAGGCCTTAAGGCTTTAAGTTCTAAAAACTGTTGTGACAAACTGAGCTTATAGGGACAATTTGATGACAGATTTCTAAAACAGAAAGTCATGGAATACTTAAAAGAATCATCTCAAGAATTAACATGTTCGATCGATCGAAGCGCTCTCGATCGATCGGACAGCATCATCCTTCAATCGATCGAACTATCTTCGATCGCTTGACTATGTCTGGTTCGATCGATCGAACTACCTTCGATCGATCGAGCCCAAGGTTTCTATATCATACATGGCAGAGGCTAAGAATCAATATTTCATCACATATTTCCAACGTCTAAACTACGGAAACATGATCAAACTAGTGCAGGAATAGTAAACTAATGTAATCATAACATATAAACTAATAAACAATGCAATAAAGATAAAGGAAAGAGAAAACCTGAATATAATCTGATTATAACTTGTAAATAACATGAAACCAACTTGAATCTTCAATATAACAATGGAAAAGATGAATAAGAACATTAATCTAACCTAATCTACTCCTAATCTAACCCTAAAACTACACAAAACTGCTGTTTTCTGCGTTCTGGAGCGTCCTCCCTTCGTCTGGCGTCAAAACGACGTATATATAGGGTTCCCACAGAGTTTACGCAACTTTTGGGTGAATAAAAGGTTCGATCGATCGAGCTCAGTTCGATCGATCGAAGGTTCGATCGATTGAACCCTTTTTCAATCGCTTGAACTCTTCTGATTTTGACAGCACTGCACACCGATGGGAGAATGGCCATAACTTTTTACTCGGACCTCGGATTGACCTCCCGTTTGCGGCCACACGACCGTAACTCAAAGATCTACATTTTATATCTCTGGGAAAATCTTCCAAATCTGAAGTCATCATTGTCAAAATTGCCATTTTCTCAGCTGCTTCTGTTGTTCTCTTCACCAGAATCACTTTCTATGCAATGTTTGCTTTCCATGACCTGTAAAATAGTGTAAAAACACATGTTTGAGTCTCAACATCATAGAAAACACTTAATCATTGATATGCATCTAAATCTAGGGACTTGGGGATAAAAGTATGCATAAAAGACCGTGTAATACACTATAAACATGCACTTTTCACCTCGAATCAATGTGGGATCATGGCTTGGTCCCATCTTTATTTTTATCTTTGAATGCTTCTATTTCCTTTATCTATTTGAAATGTACAAATGGATGAAATGAACGAATGAATGAATGTATTTGCACGTGCTGCATGATGCGCACGTTTTATTGTTTTTCTATCTAGTTTTCTGTTTGCAGGTGGGCTGATCGTGTTTCAAACAAACCCTGGCCAAAGAAAAACTTAGAACGGCACTCGGTGAGGTCTCCGCGGCACTCAGTGAGAGCCATGGCGGCAGTCAGTAAGTGCCGCAACGGCATTCACGGACTACTGCGCGGCACTTCATCGAATGCCGCTGTACTTTATCGAATGTCGCGGGTAGGTAGACAGCTTTATTCTTCTATTTATACCCCTTCTTTCTCAAAGCTCCGCAAAATACTTCTCTTTTCTTTCCATTTTCCTCTTAAATGGCCCCCATTAGTTCTCAAATCCTCTTTCCATGGATGGATACTCTCTCTGGAATTGACAAGCTCAATTTTGAGTGCTTAAGACTAAACGATCTCTTCTCTTTCCGACAGATGAATTTGAATGAGGGCCTACTTCGAGCTGCCATTCAGTGTTGGGATCCTGCTCTCCATGTCTTCTGTTTCGGCTCTCAAGAGACTTGCCCCTTGTTTGAGGAATTTAGCGCCATTCTTCACACCGATCCTTCTGCTGAATTGATGGTTCCTCAGATTCAGGCCGGGTATATCCGGGACTTAGCCACTCTTCTCCACACATCTCGAAATGCGGCGGGCACCTATATTTGTGATAGGCATATTGATTTTGAGTGCCTTGCTTCCGTTTATGCTCCCATAGGGGACCCCTATGATAGTGAGTACCAGATCATCCGACGTAGTGCCCTGTCAATTGCCATGCTCTCTTACTTCCTATTTCAGTCATCTTCTGACACTCTTATACCCATTGCCTGTGGTTTGCGGGAGATGAAAAGTGTTGTTATGCTGGTCCTTGGCGAAACTCTGATTGGATTGGGCCACGCCCATGCTACTGGGGTCATGTTATCCGCCGGGGCACCTTTTGTTTTGCAAATTTGGCTCATGGAGCGTCTGGACCTCTTCATACATGCTTCTCATCTCCGTGGGTCACTTCCTTATGATTGCATGGAGATTCATAGCTTGTTTCAGTCCGCCGACGCGTGGCTTGGTTGGCTTTAGGGCCTCTCTTCTAGTGACATCTGCTGGGTTTGTCCGTCGTGGATCTATCGCTCTGTTACTGTACGCCTCCCTGGGCGACCTGGTATCTGGCTGTCGGGTTTGCATGCCACTACTTTCTACATTCCTGACCGAGTCGTCCGTCAGTTTGGACTTTTGCAAGATGCTACTGAATCCGTGACTGTTGATTTCACCAGGGGGTCCCCTATGCGCCCTTCTATTATGAAGGCTTTCATGGAGGCTTGGCACAGCAGAATGGCTGCTCCGTTCCCGAGGGTTCCTGCTCTGACTGTGCCTACTACCGAGTATCTCCTAGAGATCCAAGCCTTGGTTGCGAGGCGAGCTTGACAGACACATGCATAATAAAGTAGACGAAAACAGGGAAAAGCTTGCCATTTTACAAAACTTTCTGACAGACCCTGCCTACTCTTTGTTTACGCTTTTGAATGTGATTTTCCTTAGTTTTCTCTTCAAAAAAAGTGTTGTTATCTTTTAGGAAAGTTCTAACATGTTCAATCAAAGTGTTCACCCCTTCAATTAATCTTTTATGAAGAATTCTCCTTTCAATGTTTTTACTTGGCTCTTTACTTCGCTTTTTGCTTAAAGCTTTACTTCTTCCATACCATGAATTCTCATTTGTTTTTTTTTTTTTTTAGTACTTATTTTGATAGCCAGGTGATCCAAAAAAGGGGTCTTGTATCTGGGTTCTTCGGCTAGCAAACGGAGTTTGCCCCTGGCTTTAGGGCTTTGAAGCGGTTCCGGGCGAACGCCAGTTTGCCCCTAGTTTAGCACAGGTTCTTTTTCATGGGCCGAAGGCTTTTGAGAGCCCGCCTACTTATCCCTGAAAGGGCATCAGGCCTGCAGTAGTTCGGCTCAAGGTATGAAGGAAGACACCGTACAGGCGGTTTTTTTTTTTTTTTTTTTTTTTTTTTAAGTGACCGAACCAAGTAGGTTGCCTACGTATCCCCTAGCGGGAATCAGGTCAAGCGTAGTTCATCAAGGTAGAAGGCTTTGAAAAGAAAGGTTTCAAGCAAAATACTTCTTGAGGCGATCGAGGTTAATTGGTTGTTTAAATTCAACCCTGTCCAGGTCCATGAGATAAGCCGCTCCTCCGGAAAGGAGAGTCTTAATGATGTACGGCCCGACCCAGTTGGGTTTGAATTTTCCTCTGGGCTCATAAACAGGCACTTTCAGTTCTTTGAGGACCAGGTCACCCTCAGCAAGCTTCCTAGGGCGGACCTTTTTGTTGAAAGCACGAGCTATCCTCTTCTGGTACCCCCGAGTATGGTTTACCGCAGCCAACCTCTTCTCATCGAGTAGCATCAACTCCTCATATCTTCCTTGTACCCATTCTGATTCGGGGACCTCGCATTCTGCCAAAACCCTAAGAGAGGGTATTTCTACCTCGATTGGGAGAACAGCTTCCATCCCGTAGACTAATGAATACGGCGTAGCACCCGTTGAAGTTCTGACCGAGGTCCGGTATCCCCACAAAGCAAATGGCAGCTTTTCATGCCAATCCTTATATATATCCGTCGTTTTCCCCAGGATTGCCTTAACATTTTTGTTTGCTGCTTCTACTGCTCCATTTATCTGAGGCCTATACGGGGATGATTGGTGACGAGTGATCTTATACCTTTCCAAGAGTGGGATAACTTCCCCCTGGAAATGACTGCCATGATCGGAGATAAACTCATTCGGGACCCCATACCTGCAGATTATGTTTTTCTCGATGAAATTCACCACATCTTTGGCTTTCAAAGTTGCATACGAGGCTGCCTCTACCCACTTTGTAAAATAATCAATCGCCACGATTATGTACCGGTGCCCATTAGAAGCCCTTGGAACTATCTCACCAATGATGTCGATCCCTCATACGAAAAACGGCCAAGGGGTGGTCATGGTATAGAGCTGTGACGGCGGAGTGTGCATTAGATTTGCATGAATCTGGCATTTGTGACACCTTCTAACATATTCACAACAGTCTTTATCCAAGGTTGTCCAATAGTATCCCTGTTGGATGATCTTCTTCGCTAGCATGTGCCCATTCATGTGGGGCCCACACACTCCCTCATGTATTTCCTCCATCATTCTCTTAGCTTCCCTTCCATATAGGCACTCTAGATTGTACCCGGTGTAGGATTTCTTCCATAGCTTATCTGCATAGATCACAAATTGAGCGGTGAACCACCGAATTGCCTTTTTGTCCTTTTCCGAGGCTCCTTCGGGGTATTCTCCTTCCTTGATGAACTCCCATATATCTACATACCACGGTATTTCCTCTTCGTCTTCTATGGCAGCGATAATCTTGAAAGACGGTTGGTTCCTCACTTCTATGGATAAAGGGATCATGGCAGTTTTGGAGGGGATCTGGATCATCGAGGCCAAGGTAGCCAATGAGTCGGCTAGTTGGTTTTCTTCACGAGGGAGGTAGTAAAAAGAAATCTTTTGGAATTGTGCTTTCAGACTTTCCAGATAATCATGGTAAGGTCTCAGATTCTCATGCTTTACCTTCCAATCTCCCCGGACCTGGGATATGATCAAATTGGAATCCCCGAAGACATCGATTCGTCCGACTTTCAAAGCCAAGGCTGCTTCCATCCCAATTATGCAGGCTTCGTACTCCGCGGTATTGTTGGTTGAGTTGTATTTGAGTTTGACAGCTAATGGGGTAGGGGTCCCATCGGGTGCTATGAGAATGATTCCAACTCCGTAACCTAATTGGTTGGCTGCTCCATCGAAGTACATTTTCCACAAATCCTCCTTTACCTCCATTATTCCCTCATCCGGGAACCTGAATTCTCCTTCGTCCTCGGATTCTACGGCGAGATCGGCTAAAAACTCAGCGATAGCCCTCCCTTTCACAGACTTGGCAGTGACATATTTGATATCGAACTCAGCCAGCATCATGGTCCAACGGGAAATCCTACTGGTCAAGACGGGTTTTTCGAATAGGTATTTTAGTGGGCCCATTCGGGATATCAGGATTACAGGGAAGGCTAGCATGTAGTGGAGAAGGCGACGGGTACACCAAACTAAGGCCCAACAGGCTTTTTCCAAGGGCGAGTACTTCAACTCATATCCGATCATTCTTTTGCTCAAGTAATAAATGGCCTTCTCCACGTGCCCCTCTTCTCCTTCTTGGGCCAACATACACCCCATCGAATCTTCGGATACGGAGAGATAAAGTAGTAGGGGTCACCCAGGTGAGGGTGGTGATAGAACAGGTGGGTTTTGGAGGTAGGTTTTGATCTTGTCGAAGGCTTGTTGGCAAGGGGCGTCCCATTCAAATTTCTCTCCTTTTCTAAGCAGTTTGAACAGTGGGTCGCAGGTCAGGGTGAGTTTGGAAATGAAGCGGCTGATGAAATGTATTCTCCCCAAGAACCCTCTCAGTTCTTTCTCATTTTTTGGTGGGTTCATTTCAGTTATGGCTTTTATTTTGGTTGGGTCTACTTCGATCCCCCTTTGGGTAATAAGGAACCCTAACAACTTTCCTGTGGTAACTCCGAAGGTACATTTCTGTGGGTTCAGTCTCATTTTGAATTCTCTCAATCTTTCAAAGAACTTTCTCAAAGCCTTTAGGTGCCCTCTCCTCTCTTTGGATTTCACAATCATGTCATCCACATACACTTCCACCTCCTTGTGGATCATGTCGTGCAGTAAAGTGGTGGCAGCCCTTTGATATGTCGCACCTGCATTCTTAAGTCCGAATGGCATAACCCTATAGCAATATGTCCCCCATGGAGTGATGAACGTGATTTTCTCCCTATCCTCGGGTGCCATGAGAATTTGAATGTACCCAAAGAATCCATCCATGAAAGATAGAAGCTCATGTCCCGCAGTGTTATCGACCAACACGTCGATGTGGGGTAACGGAAAATCGTCTTTAGGGCTTGCCTTGTTTAAATCTCGAAAGTCAACGCAAACCCTAACACGACCATCCTTCTTTGGGACAGGTACAATGTTGGCAATCCACTCGGGATACTCGGTGACCATCAAGAATCCAGCTTTTAATTGCTTTTCAACCTCCTCTTTCACTTTAAGTGCCCATTCTGGCCTCATTCGCCTCAATTTTTGTTTTATGGGTTTCAAATTGGGGAAGAGGGGGATGTGGTGTTGGACTATTTTTGGATCAATACCTGGAATATCATTATCAGACCATGCAAAAACATCTTTGAATTCATTTAATAGATCGATTAGTTCTTTACTCTCTTTATGGCTAAGTGTGGAGCCGATAAAGACATTTTGGGGATTACTTTCATTTCCTAGATTAATCGTTAGAGTGTCCTCAATGATTTTGCATGCAGTTTCTTTTTCTTTTTCAATTAACTTTTGTAATTCATTAGGTATTCCATGATCATCGCATTCATCACATTCATTAAGCGCATTCGAGTAGGCGGAATTAGTCATACTTTCATTGATTTTGTTAGGAGTGATTACAACAGACATAGCAATAGTAAGATGCCTCATTTGGGCCATTACAGACTCTGGGTGAGGGGGATACTTATCACTAGACTCAAAGACCCACTCTTTGTTGATTCCCTGCTTGAGCTCCATAGTGCTACAACCTGGCAGTCCTTTGGATTCCGTCTTTTCTTCCTTTCCTGGCTTCGGCTCTTCTTCCGGTGCATCCTCGTCACTCCCCCCCTTCGACCTTGACTTCCAGGCCCTCGTCTTCTTTCTCCTTTTCTTCGGCTTTTGCCCCTTCTTCACCCAACAGGTTCTGTATGACCGGTCCATCCAGTACATCAACCCAATCGTTGGCGGCAGCAGACTTTTCAGGCATTCGTAAAAACGGGTCTTTGTACTCGGAGAATTCATGGGAGAAAAAGATCTCGAACCCCGGCTTTAGACTTTTGTCCTTCTGGTCCATCCAAGGCTCTCGAAAGCCACAGAAGGGGAAGTCTTCTCCTTCCTTTACGAAGTACCCGTTGAGCGTTTTTAGGTAAGGGTCTAGTGGCGCATCGAAAGCTTTCTTCTTTGCCCTTAGCTCCTTTTTTGTCGGTTGGTATCCCAAACCATGAGTGTGAGTCTGAGTAGGGATTTTTAGAAACTTAGGCAGGCCTTGAAGGTTCTTTCCCAATCCCAATCCTAGAAAGAAACCCATCTTTTTCATGATCCCTACGACCACTGGACTGGCATACTGATCGAAATGGAGCGGTGGAAATTCTCTCGGCTTTTCTTCTTCCAACATGCTGATAAACTCGAACCCCCCCATTTTTGTTTCTATCTCCTGCAGCTGTAATTCTAGAACCGGTGCGCTTGATGAAGCTTTAGACGGACGAACCCAACTGTCCCCAAGGATGTCGCAGACCCTGCTCTCCCAGATGCATTTGACCTTTTGATGTATGGTTGACGGTATGGCGCCCAAACTGTCTAACCATGGCCTCCCAAGCAGTAAGTTGAAAGAAGCAGGAATATCGATGACCTGAAATTCGGCTTCCTTCTCAAGCGGACCGACAGCGAGGTGAAGGAGGATTATACCCATGACAGTTCTCTGGGTGTTGTCGTATGCTCTCACCCTTTGCTTAGAGGGTATGAATGTCGATTCGTCTAAACCCATACGCTTAGCTGTTCGGAATGGGCACACGTTTAAGACTGATCCATTGTCCACCAGACAGGCAGGCACAGTGTTTCCTAAGCATTCGACTGTGACATATAAGGACTTGTTATGAATGGGCCCTCCGGGAGGTAGATCATTGGACGAGAAAGAAATAGCGAGAGCTGGGATCCTACTGATCATCCCCACGAGGTCTCCTGGTGTTGTATTGATGGAAACATCAGATTGGTTCAAAGCATCCAAGACTGCTTGTCTGTGCTTTTTGGAGGCGATCAGTAATCCCCAGATGGTGATATTAGCTTGTGTCTTCCTCACCTGCTTTAAGACCCTATCCTCTTCTTCTTCTTCTTCACTCATTTTCCCTTTCCCTTTCTCCAGCTCCCTCCCCGGGTGATCTTCTTCTAGTTCATGTGGTTTGAAGTGTCTACCAGACCGAGTTAGGTGATTGATCTCCTCTTTTGCCCAAATGTTGTCGGTTTCTGAAACGGTCTTCGAGCTTTCTTCTTCAACCTTTGCCTCTTCGTCGCTTTGATACCACAGGTCATCATCCTCTATCCGGTCTATGTTTTGATTGTTGCCTTGTTGAATCCACCAATCTGACCCCGCCATCACTTCACTTTCCCATATTTCTGGCTGGCTTCCAAGCATACAGATTCCCAGATTTTCTGGTAACTGATAAAACTTCCTTGGTTCCCCGACTTTTGTGATTAGCTTGGATGGATCAAATGTTATTCCTTCTACCTCCAAGAAATAAAGACCCTGTGGCGGCGGCACATCACGATGGTTTGGCAGAGGATTTTTGGTGACATTGGGGGCTTCGACAGGCGGTTCGGATATCACTTCATTGTCGATGAGGTCTTGGATTTTATGCCTTAACCTCATGCACCGATCTGTCGAGTGGCCTTTCTGCTGATGAAATTTTCAGAAGAGATCCCCTTGGAAATTCGGCAGAAGTGGACTTGGCAGAGGCCGAGGTTCCAACTGGCAGAGATGCCCTTTCGCTAACAACCTGTCAAGAGCGGTTGATAATGATACTCCTAGATCTGAGAATTTTCTTGGTGGCTTATCCCCTCCTCCTCTTGGATGGTTTCTGGCGATATCGAATTTTCTCTCCGGCTCGCTAAGTGCATTGACATCGGTGGGGCCAGAGTGACCCCCCGAATTCTCCCCATTTGATCCATAACTGGGCCTCCGATATCGGTTCGTTTGTTCTTCTTTCTTGATCACTCCTTCCTGAATCGCATCTTCAATACTTGTTCCCACATCAAACACCTCGAAAAAAGTGTTGATTGACTGAAACCTCATCTTCTCCTGATAAACTGGCTGCAGGTTTTTCATCAACATTCGGATCTGGTCTTTTTCTGATGGCCTCTGCACCATCTTCGCGGCTTTCCCTCTCCATCGACTTAGATACTCAGCAAATGATTCTTTGTTCCCTTGCCTGGTTGTTTCTAGATCTCGGACAGTGACGTCCAGGTCTTGATTGTACTCATACTGGGCCACAAATGATTTTACGACTTCTTCCCAGACTCTGGTTTTGCTTAGCTCAAGTGTAAGGTACCACGATAGAGCAGCTCCTGTTAAGGTTTGCTGAAATAGAACGGCCATCATGGTAGTACTTAGACCGCTAGGCTGAAAAGCTCCTATGCACATCCGGATATGACTGCGAGGATTCCCGGTGCCATCAAACTTATCAAAAACTGGCATTTTGAACCCGGCAGGAAGCGTTTCGTGGACCCCGTCATACAGGCCTTCTAACTCCATCAGATAGGTATCAACCCCCTGAGCTTTGCGCATTACCCTCTCCAACTTTTCTAATTTCTCGGTCAGTTGCTTCTCCTTCTCAGCTTTCTCTCTATCTCTGTTGGCCCGCAGTGCATCGGTCCATTGGGCCTCCTAATCATCAAACCAATCTCCTTCCCCTCCTCCCAAAGGTGGGTCCATAACAGGTGGAACTACATGTCGGCAATTCAGCTCTTCTATCATCCCCATCATGCGATTTATGTTTTCATCCTGTCGCCTCATCTGCTCTGCTTGCTGTTCTACCAGTACCCTTAAACCGGACATTTCTTCGTTGTTTCTCTCTTCGGCCATGTTAGCACGTCCTCTCCTTACTAGCCTTGCTGTGGGGTCCCTAAACCAGGCTTGACTTGATCCGGATGCTATTTTTGCTCCTACAGCAGATTTTAAAATTTTATTATATATATCTATTTTTTTTAAAACCTATGTATTTTGTTTTAAAAGATTTTTGGTAAAGTAAAAGCCTTCCTTTCTTTTTTTTTATGTTGACGCATGTCATGCGGATGCAATGCATGTGTGCGTGTGTGCCTACTCTATATGCCAAAAGAAAAGAAAAGTCCTAACCCTAACATATAAACACATAAACACATAAAATCTTCACCCATGTCAAGTGTGCCAATTTCTCTTCTCATTGTGATCCTCATTACCCCTTCAAATTTTTTTTTTTAAAAAAAAATCATTTGGAAAGTATTTCTCGGATGATAAAATCTTTTGAAAACAATTCTTGAGAGTTTTGGATTTTCCCTTTGAAGGTATAAACATTTCTTAACAAAAGATGATTGGGTTGAGACTTTGCTTTGAAATTCATTTGAAAAGCATTTCTTTCAAAATAATTTTCGAAGATTAGTTTGGAGTTTTAATCAAAAGTGAACTCCAAAGATTTTTGAAAGAACAATTGAAAAAGATGGCAAAAGTCCATTTGCTTTCAAATATGGATTTAAAATTCTTTGGGTAGGAGGATCACATGATCGGATTATTACCATACTCTTCGTGAACGCGGATGCATACAAGGTCAATGATGCTTAACTAAACATGCATGATATAAGAAGTATAATCTTATAATCAGGGTTCAGCATGTCCTTCAAATGTCGTGGAACATGAGGAGAAATTGCTAAAAGCTGATTAAAATATTATACATCCTTCATCAAGCGAGTATCGTCATCATCTCAAGTAATCCCTTCCGGGCATACAAAACTTCCTAACACATAATCCTGATCAAGAATTGATTTCCTAAGATTGAAAGGTTCTACAGAAACTATTATGCAAAGGCTGGGTTTTGGTCAAATAAGGGACCCTTGACACACATCCGATAGGATGCTTCATTTACCAAATCATGGTACGAGATCAAGGGTGATCACACAGCCCCATGATAACTTGACCGACCGGGTTGCCCCTAGTCTCCAAGGTCATAGTTCCGTGCAATCGACTGGCTGGACATGCAAGTGAAATGCAACAGGCACACAAAGATTAATTAATTTGATTAAAAGGAGATTTTTCAAGTCTAATCCTCGAGTGAACCCAAAATTAGAATTCTGGTCTGCGAAACCAGAGATTCTGGGTTCGATCCCCAGCAGAGTCGCCAGATTGTGGATATCGCAGGTTTTCTCTCTACCCACAGCTTTTCTTTTTAAAATTCTTTTCCACAATTTTAAATCCAAAACTATAACACCCACATTTGTGTTATTTCATTTGCATTACATTGTCATGCATGATAATGTGATATGGCGTGTCTTATGACACATGTTTGGGTGAGTTTTGACTCACGAGTTGATTTGGGTGTCTGTATTAGAGAACCCTCTGAGACTGTGGTGATTGAGGATTTATTGTTTGTGAAGTCTCTCCGAGTGTGAGACGGTCACTGTGGAACAATTTAAATGTTTATCTGAAAATAAATGTTTACCTGTGTATTTCAATATCTGTATTATTTTCTGGCTTAGAATATATTTCTGATGTTAGATTTAGTATCCTGGTGAGGACGAATTAACACGCTATTAATTTGGTAGGCTAATTAGCAACTTCGGAAACGTCATGTAGAAATTCGCATTTTAGCAACCAAACGAAACTTAGTCGAAAACTTTTATAATTTCGAAGTTTCACTCGTAAAGCTATGAATAAGCTGTATAGAAAGTTTCAAAGACTGATTAGGAGTTTTGGAAACTCGTGGGGAGGTAAACGTAATTTCCAAAAGAGTTGCCTATATATATAGATAGAGATGGATGAGATATTTCTCATAACTTCTAACCTAATTTCAAAAGGAGGCCAAAAGGGAGGCTAGAGGGAGAATTAGTTGCTTCAAGCTTTGCGACGCCAAACGACGACCTTTTGTCAGTCTGTTTTCTCCCAGATTTCATATCCGAGCTCCTTGAGGTAAGAGCTTCGTTTTGACACCTATTAGGGCCTGTTTGGCTAAGTTTTCCAAAAAGTTATTTTCTAGAATTTTTCATAAAAGTTGATAAATGGAATTCTGATCCATAGGAATTGTACTAGACGGACTTCTGCACGTTCTTTGTGCACATGTTTTCTTCAGATTGAATTATAGGAGCGTTATTCGGAGGTGAGTGATTCAACTATGTTTTGGAATGATTTCTTGACATGTATTCATGTTTTGTGCGAATAGCATGTATTAATTCTTAGAGATATATTGTGTAGTTCATATTGGGCATTTATATAGATAAGTAGGCTCAATAGCACGGTGATATGTTTTAATTACCGCGAGTATGGTGATATGTATTTGAGCATGTTAAGTTGCTTATATGGGTCAGAAGGAGCACGTGGTCATCGTGCCATTTTGTGGAGCCGATATAGGCATTAAGGTCGCACGATTGAAGAGAAGAATCGTGGGTCTTACCCTTTCGCGTAGACTTATTGGCGAGGAGTCGCGGATTGGGAATATGGACGGGCACGTGAGTCTCCGGCGACTAGTATGAAATGTAGAGATGTGAATGCGGACATGTTTATCATTCATGTACATATGTTGTTTTATTCACTAAGCATTAGCTTAAACAAATCGAAATATGTGTGGTTATTCAAATAACCATTTCAGGGGTAAATGCTGGCGAGGAATCGCAGAAGTAAGCACGAGGGTTGGGAGTTCGCTTGGGAGGCAACTTAAATGTTAACTTTGTAGTTTTGGGGCAATAGGATGTTGTAATAAGACCTTTTTCTTGTTTTAACTTATGTTTAACTTCGTATGATAGATTGGATTTTAAACCGTTGTAATAGTTAGAAACATGTTGTAATCCTGCTTTAGAAATGTTTTAATACAGTTAAGATTACTTTGGATTGAGTTTGGATTGAGTGGTTGATCATTGGTGATAATTAGAAAGCTTTTAAACTTGAAATTCTGCAGATTGGGCTACTGCCAGGGGAGCAGTCGACTGGTCCTGTGTTCAGTCGACTAAACCCCTGTGTTTGCTAGCTACTGCTTCTTATTTTAGCAAAAGCAGTCGACTGGACCCCGCCTCAGTCGACTGGACCCCCTAGCCTCAGTCGACTGGAATTGCTATTAAATTCCCTGCCTTCCTCCGTCGACTGAGCAGTCGACTGAACCTCTGGTTTGAAAATGTGTTTTGTTTTCCACTGCGTGTGTTCTTCAAACCTAATTTTGGGAACATTAATGAATTGGTTTAGCCTCGGTGGCGTGCCACGGGCTCCGGTTCCGCTATTGTGGGACCGGGCTGTGACAAAAACAAATGAGTCGCCACTTAATTTTTTAAAAAGGAAAATTAAGAAACCATTTTTAAAGGAAACTGATCTTTTAGAATCCAGAGATTAACTGGGTCCGGGGATTATGGAATGACAGAGGAAGGAGCCCGTCGGACTAAAACACCCTCTCTCATCCTATCTTGCGATAGGCCTCTACTCAACATCCTTTTAATCGAATTTATTAATCTAAGCATGCCCTCAACTAATACATATATACATATACATCACAAAAGCATGTCCAAAGGGTGTAAAATTACTAATGACAAAATATCATTCGTAAGCCACATAGGTCAAATAGCATGCAATATGATATGCAATAGGGAATAAGAGAACTTACCCGGGATCCAGCAGCGATATTAAACGTGCAATGCATGCGAACAAAAGAAAATCCTAAAAAGAGTCTCTAATCACATATACACATAAGGCAAAAACCTAATTCTAAGGTGTCGTGCATTAAGTCGAAAAATCAAATAAAATCAAAGAATTTAATGAACTAGAGAAGAGATATGAGATTGTACCTCAAGTGCGCTACAAAACAATGAGTTAGTCCACATGATATACAAAATATAAAATTGGATCTTAGATAATGATCCTAGACTTCTAGCTTAAATCTATCAAACATGATTAAATCTAGAGCAACTAAATTCTAATTACAAAGTCAAATCATATGGATGAATATAAACATGGACAAGAATAAGGTATGACATACTCCTAGACTTTGATTTCAAATTCAAATAATCCTTATTGAAACAAGGTGTAAATCTCAACCCATGAAAGTGTCTATCTAAGCCATTATTCATAAGATTGATTGAAACTATTGCAGAATTTTGAAAATTGCTGAGAGCAGATTGGGTCATGAAAAATGCAAAAACCATGTTTTCAACGGTTGGATCTTAATGATTTTTGGATATGATATGCCTCTGTGAGTCTAGTTTACAACCCAAAAAGAAAATCAAGGTTTCAACGGTTGGATCTCCGGGAATTGGGCAAAAACCAGGCATCACTCAACATTCTACAACCTTCCGTCCAGAATTCTTGCACGATTTTTTAAAAATAGAAAAAAGATCAAAAATGCTTTGTTCTTTTTAGGGTGACTTCTTAACACATTAATCTGCTTAGAAAAAATTATTTTGGGTCGCAAACAATCTATTAAAATCCTGATTTATTTATTTCAAAAGAGTGTTGCTGTGCTGAAATCCTGGGCAGATTGTTGTTGCTTCACAAAACTCATGACCAAACCATTTTAAACATGAAACCACCTTAAAAAAAAATTACAGTGGTAGAACATTGTGTTATTGACACTTTCCCGTTGGTTTCACTTGATTTCAACGGTTAGATTTCGAACTAAAAATCTTTGATCAAAAACAGTTTATGAACTCACTGTTTTCATTTGTCAAGTTCAATTTTATTTGTTAACCCCAACCATTAAACCATGAAGTTGGACTTAAACTAAACCATTTCCTCCTACCTTTTGATGGTCATTGGAGGCTAAAGACCTTTGTATTTGTAGGTTTCAAATGAAGTATGAATAGACTTCATGAAATCTCAAAATGAGGATTCTAAACCATGGAGATGGGCTTAGACTCAAAAAAAGAACACTTTCTCCTACCATTTGATGGTCATGGGAGATAAAGATGACAAGACTAATGCTCCTAAGTTTCAAGGAGAATAAGGAAATGACTTCATGAGATACCAAGTTTAGAGGATCCAAGTCATGAGTATGGACTTGGATCCATCTATATGAAATAAAATGATGATCAAATTTTGACTCTTATGTAGAGCATAAGCTTTACATGGGATTCAAAGGATCATACTCAAGAGATCAAGAGAGATATTGAAGATCTCCAAGACTCTCAAGAGAAGAACATATACAAAGAAATAGAAGGAAGAATTAGAAATAAAGACTCCTAAGCTTACTTGACAAACAAAGAAAATAACAAGAGATTTTAGGATTAGAAATTCAAAAGAAAAAAAGAGTAAATAAACAATCTATGGCATAGAGGATCACTTCCAAATTATCCTCAAAGTTCTCTTTTCTTTGAAGATCTTCCAAGCTCTTCTTCCTAATTCTCTAAACTCTCTTTTCTTTTCTCTCCAAAAATATGTTGGTGGAGTAATGGCTATTTTGTGTGTTGTGTTGTATATAGTGGGTAGCTCTTGTTGTATTCTCACCCTCCTTTTTCCAAGGAAGATCCCTTATCTTTTATAGGCAAAATTACCAAGTATTTTCAGTGAATTTCGGAGCAAAAAAACAGGTGTAAATCTCTCATTTGGTGGTACAATGCGTACTTTCTGAAATTAGGGGCGGCAGTCCAAAAAGCTGTGCGGCAGTCCGTGAATGCCGCCACGGCATTCCGCGACTGTCGTCGCGGTACTCCGTGACTGCCGCGCGGCTCTCAGTGAATGCCGCGACAAATTATTGATTGCCGTATTTTCGTCAACCTTACTTTATCAGATTTTAATTTTTATCCGCCTACACATACGTATTGTACCAAAAAAATACGGACTTTAAAAGCAAACGGCAGTCAAAAAATGTTGGCGGCACTCAGTAAGTGCCGAGCCGGCACTCACTTAATGCCGTTCGGCACTTAGTGAGTGCCGCTCGGCATTCACTGAATGCCGCGAAAATCTGCTGTGTGCCGTTTTTCTGCAGAACTTCCCTTTTTAGGTCTTTTCTTTCTTCCCTTTTTCTTAAAGAAACTTATTCTTGAAGATCTTTTCCGAAAATGGTGTTTTACACCTGAATTCTCCTAAATACCTGGTATTTTCTTCTTTCTGCGGAATTTTATCGCGTTTGGAGAACTTTCTGAAGAGCTTGGAATACTTCGAATCTTTTCGGTCCTTATCATCATCGGACGTGGAGGTGACGCTCTCCTAAATTCGACAGTCGGTCAAAATCGGGGTATCTACACCCGTCTTCCAAGGTCTACTTGATACCTAATCATAAGTATTTAAAATAAATTTTCTTACTCAACGAAAGTTTTATTTTAAAACATTTTAAACACTTTAAAATTTTCTTAGAGTGAAATTCAACATTCTCAAAACTCTCCAACCTTGTTGGAATCCAGGACACTGAGATCGTATTTCATTGTATCCACCATTGTCCTCACCATTTTACGTCCTCACCATTTTACATTTCTACTATGATATCCGATAATGTACTCAACGTAATACCATGTATTCCTCCCATTCTGACCGGTTCTGTTCACTTACTCATTAAAGCTTCGTCTTTCCAATTTATATTCACTCCTCTCAATCTATATTGATTTACCCAAAGTCTAGTACGCAAAGTCTAAGCATGTCTTCCAATGTCTGAATCGTCCGTTCTGACTGTCCATCGATCTGAGGATGAAATGTAGTACTGAAACTCAGTTTAGTATTCGTGGATTCCTATAGACTTCCCAAAGCCTCGATGTAAAACTACTATCACGATCCGATATAATCACTGTTGGAACTCCGTGTAGTCTTACAACACCTTTCACATATAATTCCGCCAACCTTGAAGGTTTAGTCGTATTAATCGGTAGATAATGCGCTGATTTTGTCAATCTATCAACCATAACCCAAATCTTATCATTCTGATTAAATGATAGTGGAAATCCCGAAACAAAATCCATCGTGATCCCATCCCACTTTACCCTGACACTGGTAATGGTTGTAACAGCCCCGCAGTTACTTGTCTCTCTGCCTTCACTTGCTAACATGTTGAACACTCAGACACAAACTTGGCAACTTCTCGCTTCATACCACTCCACCAAAAGTTTTCTTGCAAATTTCAGTACATCTTGTCACTCCCCGGATGAATTAAATATTTAGTACGGTGAGCCTCCTCTAAAAGTCACTCCTGGATTAGCTTTACCCTTACCGTAGTTAACTGTATCATCTTAGGTCTTAACAACTTTCTTTCCCCAACCTCGATCCCACAAATCAGCGATTGACACTTATGCCCATACAACGCATCATACTGTGCCATTTTCGATACTTGACTGAAACCCGTTACTTCTACTAACTGTAGTTTTAAACCGTCAAAGTATACACTATCATTCCCATTCTTAATTCCTCACCTTAGGTTAATCCTTAAATACCACTTCCCACTTATACAATCAATCGGGTAGCTTTCCTTACTAACCTTTATACTACATCTGAATCCACCAGGGTACCACGAATATTCGAAACCAGGTTCAGTTGAGAGATTCCTCAACAACCATAATACTCATAACTTATTGAGATATTTCCTAATTCCGATACATACCACAAGATAGGTTGAGAGATTCCCCAACCGCCCAACACATACCGTAAGATAGGTTGAGAGATTCCTCAACCATCCAATCGTCTCAATGCCGTACAATAAGTTGAAAAATTCTTCAACTACGTGACATACACCGTATATACCGTAAGATACATCATAAGATAACCTCGTACGATTGTACCGTAGGTTAACACCGTAAGATAAGGTGAGAGATTCCTCACCGACCCCATACGCTAGCAATACATATTGCTGGACTATCTTTCTATCACAAAACCCAACTGCTCATCCTTATTCTCTTACGTCACAATGATTAACCAATATCTGAAACAGAACTCTTATCAATCAATCTCAATCCCAAAACTTCACTACGAACAATTTCCTTCATTTTCTATGTGGACTATGCAAAAATCTCCTCTGACATTCACTATTCAAACTCCGCTCTCGGTTAGATACCTCAAAGGACATTCGTCACTATCGTTGAAAACATCCAACGATTCGATCAAAACCATTTTCTTTTCACTTAGAAATCCCACTGTTCATCACTACCAAAATATCATCTTTCCCTCTTGCCATAACACGCGGTCTATTATAACTCATTATGCATCAAATATCTCTACAATATGTATGAATGCAATTTAGAACATGTGAAAATTCACTCAACACTCCTCTCGTCGTCGAACGTTCCCAAAGTTTTGTTACCTATAGCTTTGATACCACTAAATGTCACGACCCATCCCGCTACGCGCGGAAATAGGACACGTGGCACGCCATCAAGGCTTATCCAGTTCCATTAAAGTAAATTAGCAACGGAAAACATCAGTACAATCCTTTAAAATCATAGTTATAAAAAGTTTTGTTCAATTGAAACCTGTCCAAAGGAAATCAATTTTGAAAACAGAGGTCTAGTCGACTGTAACAGGGTCCAGTCAACTGTGCCTAGCAGAAACCAAAACCCACATTTCTCATCAGATGTTCAGTCGACTGATCAGGGAACCCAGTCGACTGAGCTGGTTACTATTTGGATCAGTAGCTAAAATAGTACAGTGTCCAGTCGACTGATGTAGGGTCCAGTCGACTGCTCCTATTACTATTCACTTTCAGTGTCTAAATCCCACGGGATCCAGTCGACTGATCCATGGTCCAGTTGATTGCTCCCCTGCTGGGCAACCCTGTGTGAAATATTACAACTCATGCTTCTCCACATCAACAATAATCACAACCACCACTGACTTGCAACGTTTTAAAACACAACTACAGGAGTTTAATTACAAGATTTCCATACTACGGAACTAATCCATGAATTCTATTACAACGTTTGACAATTTACCAATCTTTACACAAGTTTAGGATTAAAACAAAACATATACAATTGTGGTTCCCCGGCGTTCCTCGGCCTCACTCATCACGTTTCTTCTTGTCTTTCTTCTTACCTGCAATGGAGTAAATCTCCACTGCTCAGTTGTATGCTGAGTGCATAAGTCTAACATATGCAATATATAACAAAACATGCTTTAATCTCAAAAATCATATCAATAGTCTCTAGGAAGAAAAATATGCCTTCATCCGGTAGCGGCAAGTCTAAGCCTTAAACCGCAATGTCAATGGCTAGTCCAAGCCTACATCCATTACATCCCACAAGTGCCCTGGCAAGTCCAAGCCTTAAACCATGCACAGTAGCCGTCACTACTAAAATTCTCAAACAACGAGAAGCTTACTCCGGCATGAATTTGTATAAGACCCCCCTGTGACCCACATAGACAACCCAACGTGCTCGCGTAAATTTAGACATGCTTTTCACAATTTAGCACGTGCATAATTAACGAGCCTACAAATAATACATGGATTTTGCCCGGATCTCAATTTCGTCGTTGAAATATAAAACATGTATCTCTCTATATTTCACAAGTTAGAACTTCATACCTCGTGCGATTTTCCCCAAACTTTGAAGGATCGACTAGGAGGCCAATTAATCATCGGATTTCGAATTTGAGACAATTCTTACAAGTTTTACTGGGTTTTCCTCAAAAGTCTAGAATTAAGATTTTTACAAAAATTGGCCAAACACGGCCTAAGTAGTATCAAAACGTAGATCTTACCTTCATGAGTTCAAATCTTGAATTTAGTAAAAAACTGACGGACGAAAGGTCGTCGATCGTCGTCGCAAAGCCCGTGGCAACAATCTCCCTTTCTCTCTCCTCTCTCTAGATATTTTCCAACTTTTAGAGAAATGAAATCTTATCCTCCACTATTTATAGAAAAACTTCTCAGAAATCGTGTTTACATCCCCGCAAGTTTCTCAACCATCTAATAAATTCCTGAAACTTCACCCATGTCCATTTTATGCCTTTACGAGTGAAAATTATAATTCACAAAAGTTTTCGACCAAGTCTCGTTTAGATCCAAAATTTACGTCCGAAAACTAAACTATGTGGAATCTCTACACAACCTACCTTTTTATTTAACGTGTCACTCACGTTCTCACCACAGTTCTCAAAATGATATCTAACAGTATCAAAATTACCAGAAATTACTCTACTCAGGTAAATTTACTATTCATCAACAATGCCAAAAAGTCAAATAATATTTAAATCACATAAATGTCATTTAATTATGCTAATGCAAAAATGAACTTCCATGATCCCGTGTTTTCACTGACACCTCCGTTGACCCACAGTCAACCCAGCTCAAACATTAATAAACATTAATAATTCCACGTGTTACCACAATGTCATATTTTAAAAGCAGGCAAATTTTGGAATGGGTGTGACATGGCTAGATTGGAATTAGAAGCAAACATAGAGTCACTTATGATTATCTCAAGTTTTAAGCTAGTGAATTATTAATCTATGAGAACTATTTACATCTTACATTGCACCTAATATTTCAGGAATAGCCCTATTTCTTAAACTGTTGACTATGATCGTTGAAAGGCAAATCTATTATATATCTGATTTTGTTCCCTATCGGCATTGAGCATGCATACATGATGAATTTGGATTTGTTGGATGAGCATACATGTGCTTTATGTAACCATTATTACGATGGGGTAGATAGTTGAGGTCTTATGACCAAGAGACTTGAACCCAATGAGGACTGAGATAGTCTGTATTGAAAAGGTCGAGACTGAGATAGTCCTATAGTTAGTGCACTAATATACTATCTATTTCGAGCTAGGCTAGTAGGTAGTATACACCTTTTGAGCTGGGCTGGGGTGCTGTGGTCATTTCGTTTGGTGAAGATAATGATACTCATACTAATGAGCTTATTGTGTGTGATTTTCATAAATGATCTATTTTTCAGGTAGTCGGAGAGAGGCTAAGGTATAATCTACACTGTTACATCCTTTGGCATTATTATGGCATGTATATTTGAGGTAAGATATTGTGATTATTCGATAGATGCGATTACTGAATGGAATCATTTAAAGATAACATTAACCGACAATGATGCGCTAATAATGGATGATTATGAAATTGAGATTAATTAACTATGATACTAAAGGATATGGAATTGTTATATGTAAATCACTCACCAGCTTTTTTAAGCCGACAAATGTTTCATATTCGCTGAACATTCAATGTTCAGTATATTTCAGGGATCAGGAACAAGTAACTAACCGAATGATTAGCATTCGATGGACAAAGAAATAGGGGAATCTAAATCCAGTTTGTACGCAGGAAGATTAAAGTTACAGGGGTATTTGACTAAGATAGTTTTAAAGTTTATCTTTGTAGAAGGATATTGATGTACTTAATGATGAAATTATCATGTAGAGCAATTTTGCATCGAAGTGTTAGTTAAGACATGAAGATTTTCACTGATGTCAGCAAATCTATTAGAATTATTATATCAATAGTATTCATGACACATCAGACAGCTTAGTAACTTGTCATTGCCTACATTTCAAAAAAAAAAAAATTTTGCTATTTGGGGCGTGACATATATTACAAAAGTTCTAGTTATTATAATAATCAGAGACCATGACAGAGGGAAATGTAAAAGGTTTGGAAGCAACATATGCCCAAGTACCAATTATAAAGTTTAACACAAATAGAAACTAATAACTATCTAGACTTCAACTAGCGTAGACGTAGTTGTCAGTGTAGTAGCCTTCTCATACATAACCGTCCTCGATGGGGCCACCATCTATCTGTTCTTCCTCCATGTAGTAGCCTTCATCGTAAGCTCCATCACTTGCATTACTAGGAATAGAGTAGTCTGGACGGGGAATGTTCAGGCAACAATGGCCATTAGCTTATTGAGAGTTGAGTGCATATAAACTAACAGGGTAACAGTAATATAACGTAATAGCAAGTTAGGAAATGAATAAGATATAGTGTTACAATAGTATCTTCATCTTTATTCCACCCATTGCAACCAACCCTTACTGTCTAATTATTCCAAAATCGATAACCGACTGACTCTGACTGAAAAGAACAGACTCAATCGTTTAACTCATAGAGATACACCATCATTGCATCCACTGCTTTTAATATCATAATCATAGCTCACCACATGTCATGGACTCCACGTCAGTCCGTCCCCAGCTTTTAAGAACATATCACCGCTCACCGTAATACAAGGACACAACGTTTCGAATAACAGCATATCATTCTATTGCCATGACCTAGCGACTGTTAGGGATATATATACTAAAAGTCCTGCTTTATGTAGTTGATTTATTATTCATTTAATAAAATCAGTTAATTCATTTTTATGAGAATATGTGTGGGCAATATTTGTATTATATTGTTTATTTAATATTATCCATGTGTGTCTTTCATTCTACATAGTAGGTGATTTGGTGTGTAGAGTTCGGCTTACACATGGAAGATCAGACCATCGGATCTTGTAGAATGTAAGATTTTGGTTTACAGTCTTAGATGGATTGAACACACCATCGATAGGACTGCAGCATGGTGTTGTAGTAGGTTTGTCTTAACTACGGGAAATGGTATAGTTTCAACTCACCATGCTGGTACACTTTGTGTATTAAATGGGACCAACTTGGGGTAATTATCTTTATACTGACTTATAAGATAATTAATACCTCATGACTATTATAAGTGCTTATGCTCTAAATCCTAAGTTAGTATATAGACACGTACATTTGATATTTACACTTTGATCCCTAAAAGGGTGAGATCCTTAAATGGGTCAATATCTCATTGGATTGGGTGACAATATTAATTGTGTGGTGGATATTAATTAATGATGGAATCCATGTCTCAATTTTGGGATTGATAATATCCCCTTGAGAAAGCTTATAAGTTTTGATTATGTCAAACCCTGCAAGTGGATTTTGTATCCGACATATCATATAAGTTAAGCAGAGGATCTCAAGGAATTTTAAGAGATTAATTAAATATGATTGTCAGTAATTATATTAAATTAATTGATATCTGTAATCTTAACATAGGGAGACAATAAGCATTTAATAACATGGAGCTCGAAACATATTTTTGAGACAAGGGTAGAAGTGCAATTATAATTCCTTAGTGGTATGAATTAATTTATGGAAATAGGAATCTGATTCAGTTTGAATTAGGGTTTCCTAATTCCATAAGGAAGCCTATTCCTTATTGACTTCTTATGGTCCCTATCGTAGCCTATATATGCTGCTTTGGCTCTCTCCTCAGTTTGCGCTTTTCCATCAAGAGCATTATAACTCGGAATAGAAAAGAGAGCGTAAATGGGTCAATATCTCATTGGATTGGGTGACAATATCAATTGTGTGGTGGATATTAATTAATGATGGAATCCATGTCTCAATTTTGGGATTGATGATATCCCCTTGAGAAAGCTTATAAGTTTTGATTATGCCAAACCCTGCAAGTGGATTTTTTATCCGACATATCATATAAGTTAAGCAGAGGATCTCAAGGAATTTTAAGAGATTAATTAAATATGATTATCAGTAATTATATTTAATTAATTGATATCTGTAATCTTAACATGGGGAGACAATAAGCATTTAATAACATGGTGCTCGAAATATATTTTTGAGATAAGGGTAGGAGTGCAATTATGATTCTTTAGTGGTATGAATTATAATTTATGGAAATAGAAATCTGATTCAGTTCGAATTAGGGTTTCCTAATTCCATAAGGAAGCCTATTCCTTATTGACTTCTTATGGTCCCTATCGTAGCCTATATATGCTGCTTTGGCTCTCTCCTCAGCTTGCGCTTTTCCATCAAGAGCATTATAACTCGGAATAGAAAAGAAAGCGTAAAAAGAGAGAGCAAAAACATAAAGGATTTCAAAGGAGCCCATACTCAGTTCGATATTCTGGCAGCAAAGGAATACGGTAGAAAATCGTGAGCTGTTATCGAGCCCGTGTTCTCGATTCGTCTACTACAGCAATCCGTTTTAACAGTTTAAGGTAACCCTAGTTCTGTCCTTATAGGGTTATTGTAGTTTTCACGTAAATTTTGCAGTACCAACTTATACGCGCTGTCAATGGATTCTGGGAACGCAGTTTCCTAATAGCGACATTTACCAGAAATCCCCGCTCACTGCCTTTTAAGAGCACATTAATAGCTTACCAAATTTTAAGAACATATTATGGATTATCTGGCTATCTTAGGACTACTTGGTCCAGCTCACCACTTTTTAAGAGCATATGCACAGCTCACCAACTTTTAAGAACATATCATACCAAACGTCTGCCCTCATACAATTCCCAGAACTTATCAAACCTACTTAGGTTCTGTACTATCATGGATACATGACAATCCCAGTGTGACCTGACTACTATGATTAAAATGAAATGGATTTCTAACTCACCCTGAATGACACCATAACTAATGATATAACGTTAATCCATTATTGCTCATCATACTTATCTTTGGTATCACATTATCCTAATAGTCGCATAATGAAGGTCCAAATCAAAAATAAAATTATCGAACCCCTTATATAATAAATAAAAGGAACTAACCATAATCTGTGGCTGCCAATTGATTGGGACAAGGGTACAATCGATTGGGATAATAACTATAATAATCGATTGGATTCAAAACAATGCCAATCGATTGCAAACTTTGGCAATCGATTGGGTTACAATCAATGGTAATCGATTGAAAAACTATCCAATCGATTGGGTCCAGACTGATGGCAATCGATTAGAAAAAGTTCAATCGATTGGGAATTCGTCTTCTCCAGTAGAATTATAAAACAACATATATAAACGTCTTAAGGACATGTTATTCACGTATAACCTACATATAAACTTGTAAGAACATTATAAAATGAAACTAAGTGAGTTAAAACTCACCTAAGGGTGTGTTTGGTGTGTTGACTATGGAAACTTAAAGCTTTCTCTCCCTCCATATTCTCTTTCTTCTCTCTGTTTCTCCTTTCTCTCTCTTCTTTCTTCTTCTGCTATTCTTTCTTCTTCGTTATCTTCTTCTATTCTCTGCCCAGAGAGTATATGCATGTATGTTTGTGTATATATATATGTATATATGCATGGATGTGTATATATATGGTGTGTGTCTTTCTCTCTCAAGAATATGTGAAAATAAGCCCCCCAAGACCAAGAATGAATGCATATATATATATATAGAATTTTAGAGTGCCACATGTCAATCCACGAAGCAAAGTTGAAAATTTATCTCTGCAAATGGCAATCGATTGATTATAGATATTAGAAGGCAATCGATTGGAAAAGATGGCAATCGATTGGGTTAGTGCCATGTAATAAATTCAGGTCAGCAGGATGACAATCGATTGGAACAGACAGCAATCAATTAGTATCTAAAAAGTGGCAATCGATTAGGATAACATGCCAATCGATTGAGACACAAAATTAACCAAAGGAAAAATGAAGGTCATACAAGTATACATGAATCAGTATAAAGTTTAATTCATTAATTCATTTAAAAAATATAGGGTATTACATTTAACACTATAGATATACCTCATTTCGTCCACAGTTGTTAAGGACTTAACCATCCACTGCTTGTCATGGACACCACGTCAGTTCATCCCCCGCTGTTAAGGACATAACCACCCACTGCTTGTTAGGGATATAACGTTAGAACAAAAACATATCAATCTATTGCCACGACTTAGCGACGTCTACTAGTGATCCCTGCCTACTGCTATTAAGGACTTTAATTGCCCACTGCTCACTACACCAAAAGCCAGATTTTCCAACAGATGAATTTTGACATTTTTAACGGATATTTTTGTTCAAAATTTCTAACAGAAATATCTGTTAAAGATGTCAAAAATCCATTAGAATTTCCCTTGAAAAGTGCAAAATTATAAATAAAAGAAAGTAAAATTACAGTGGAATTTTTGTAAATATAATCAAAAAAATAAAACTGTGGTGGCAATTTTGTAAATAAAACCCACCACCCAAAATTCTGAAGTAAATCCCTCCAAATCGTCCCTCAAAAAGAAAATTCCCTCCAAAGTCCAACCCCAGCCTCCAATTTCCAAAGTCCAAACGTTCCTTCTCTCTCTCTCAACTTGCTCTCTTTCCCTCTATACCATGGTCCATGAACTATATTTCATACAAACATACAGAGAGAGAGAGAGAGAGAAAGAGTGCAACGAACCATGGCCGATGTCGGTGATAAAGAGAGAGATCACCGAACTGTGGTCGACGACGACGTATCCCCGTCACCGTCACCGTCGCCGTCGTCAAGTCAATGGAGGTCACAAGGAGCCATGGCTTACACTGAGACGATGAAGGACCCAAGGTGTTGTCGCCGCCTTCATCTTTCCTCCGTTAGATCACTCCCTACCGGACCCTTCTCAGGTTCTCACTCTTTTATATAGCAACAAGCCCTAGTTTGATCTTAGGTATTTGATCTCACTCGATCTTTCAGATTTCTAATTTCTATATTTGATTACAATTTTTGTTAGCTAGGTAGTTTGAGGTTTTTTTGGGTACGTAATATGCCATGATTTTAAAGAATCTCTAGCTAGACTTGATTATGTTATCTGAAACTGGTCATAGGGATGCTCCTGGGAAGGGGGTGTGTGGTCCTCCTTATATTGCTCAACTTTCATCTGGAACTTGGTGGAATCTGAGGCCTAATTGTTGTTTGACTTTAGTCACTCTTTTTTTTCCCTTTGATTTTTGAAATTTTATCAAACAACACAATGTACCACATGTTTATTCCATAGCATTTGGTTGTATGGCATGTGAGCATGTTTACTGGATATTGGAGTTCTATTTTGACGAGATGTATTTGGTTGCATGATATATAATAGTGTATTTCTTTTTCCATTTTTTTTAATTCATACTTGTTCCTTGTCTAGTCTAAGTGTCCAAGGAAGTTGGGTTTTATTGGTTGTTTCTTCTTCTAAAAGTGTTTCTAATGTGAGTTTGATTCACTTTTTCTCAGCCATGTTTTTATTTATAGATTTCAAAATTTTACTAGATTAAAGTGAAATCACCATGAGATCGATCTTACTTTCTTTCGGTTGTTTGTGAAGCTTTCATGGCCTAAGACCTTAGTTATGAGCAAAGCTGAGGAAGGAATTCTGCATTCCAATAATTGACTGTCATGGGAGATCTTTATCCATTGTAAGGAAATTATTTTGTTTAATGTCAGCCATCATTTTGGTTTACTTTCCATCATCTTCTTTTTTTGATAGCTGCTTTCCATCTTTTTGCTAACCATTGATTGTCTTATGGAAAACAGTCTCTACCCACCATATGATAATGGGTCTAGCCATCTCAATAATTTTCTATACCATCCTTTTTTATTTTTTATTTTGAGGATCTATATGATCTACCATTTGATTGATTTCAAGACACAACAAGAGAACATAAAAATAGAGGTTGTCAATGTTTTTCCATTCTTTTTAATCAAATTATTGATGAGTAATGTTATGCTTCCCAAATTTCTATCCCAAAAGTGCTTCCCAAATGATGTGACAGTGGGGTCAGGTAGACAACTTCCAATTAAAATTCAACTGGTCCCATTGTATTAGTCATGGTCCCACTGCCACATCATTTGGGAAGCACTTTTGGGATAGAAATTTGGGAAGCTTATCATTACTGATTATTGATATTATCTATCTCCGCATTCCTTAAGCCCCCAGGCAAAATTAGAAAAGAATGTTTAATTTTAATAAACAATTAAACCAATTTTTTTATGTTATCTTCATGCATATGGCATGCTTTACCGTCCCCAAATATTTGACTAAAAAAATTAGTCCAAAATATTGAACTAGAGCTTTTAGATAGAGTTGCATATTTGATGCTTTCTTCACAAATTTTACATGATTTCCATGTCAAGAAGTAAAATTCGGGTAGTTTCTCTACCTGCATAAAGTGGTTTTATGTTGCGACTCGTAACTGGTCTATGAAAAAATGCGAGTCAAGGGAACATCAATTAGCTTTAGAGGATTATGTCCTATTTCTTAGAATATGATAACTAGGAATGTAATTACAGGTTGGAGTTTTAATATTAAAGATTCTGCTGCATGTCACAAGGCCAAAAAAATGATGTATTGGGTAACATTCCGAGGACTCAACTCTAACAAAGTATTAACCATTATGAGAATACTTTTGAGGGTTCCATCATTAATCCTCATCTTGGGCATTGAATCTCCCATTTATTTTGCAAATTCAATCTATCTCCAAGAAAGGTCAACCATTTTTTCCACAAAAACCTTGCCTTTAATTTCCAAATTTACCTCATATTCATGTAGAACTGCCTCTGTAGTCCTTTGTGGTAAATAGTTGAAGTGATGTATAATATGAAAATTCTTGCAGAATATTAAGATAGGTAAGAGAGGAGGAAGAGAGGATCCAAGCAAACAAAGATTGTACCCTGAAATGCATAATCTTGATTCTTGGACAGTTTTCTTTCTATGCAGGTATTTGGCACTTGCTTGCAAGAAGTAGTAGTTTTCTTTAATCTTTTGAGACTCTTAGTTTTCCTAAAAGCTACTGTTTGAGCCCTTTTTTTTAGATTTGTTTTTGAAACCGAGACTCTACAAGAGTTAATTTGGTGGTTCTTTTATTTTCTTGCTCTTTGATGTGCATATTACATTTATTACTTTGGTGCTTCTTCTAGCATTGCATGGTTGGTCACCTTTTTTTGGAGTATGACACTAGTAGAGAATCACTGCTCCATAGATACTGAGAAATAAGAATCCTAGCTACAAGGTAGTTGTCAATTTTTCCTTTAAGCCCCTGTAGACATTTTCTTTGAGCATCTTGGGTGTTTGAAATTATTTTTTAATGGTTTGGCTAGAGATGAAGAACATAACGAAAATAAGAAGTGGATCAATCTTATTCGAGACTTAGCAGCTGTGTTTTTATTATAATAATAAAAAATAAAAAAAAATAAAAAAACAAAAGAGATTATATCATCCACATGCAACACTCTTAGAAGGCTATACCAAAACAGGTTAACTCATCCACTGGATTTTTATAAAAAGATCAAGACTAAGCAGGCTGCATTTTAGAGCACATGAGATTGTTAATATAAGTTTTAGTAAGGAAATTGCAGGGCATGAACTGTTAGTGAATTGAAATGACCATCATTCTCAAAGTGATGGGATTGAACTTTAGATTATGGGTGAGTTGCTACTAATTTAAATTTTTTTTTTCCGTCACTTTGTAGATTTTTACATTATAATTGTATACATTTTCAACAACTAAAATGATGAGGAAGACAAGATAAGCTCTGCATAAAACTTTGTGGAATTTTAACTAGGTTATGAGAAGTGTCACTATAGAGAGCTAGAGTTTATCCTGGGGATGTTTTGGATATCCACAACACTACAATCTATTTTGGTAGATAGCAGAAACACATCTCCACTTCAGGTGATACACTTACCTTCATGTCTTCGACCAATTTATTTTGAAGTTAAAACTATAAACAAAATTTCAGCATGGGAAGGGTTAGTGTTACTTCTTATGTCTCACTTAGGTAGTGACTTCATAAATTGAATATCGTTGTAGAAAAGTTAGTGTTACTTCTCATGTCTCACTTTTTTTAACTATCAAATTCTCAGGTTGCTTTCTATCCAGGAAATGTTATTACTTTGCAAATGTCCAAGCCTCCCCAATTTCGATATAAGAGTGGACGATACATGTTCGTCCAGTGCCCAGCTGCTTCTCCATTTGAGTGGTAAGAATCATCCCTTATGTCACATGCATTTTTACTTTTTTGGGAAAATAAATCAGTTGCTTTACTAGTACGGTGGATAACATAATCATTCTAGATTTCTCATATTGTTGGTCATACCAATTCTCTGCCAATGTTCACTAAAAGTAGTGCCTAATGCCTATTGACTATTGGTGAACTAGAACTAATTTGCTTTCCTTTTTCAAAATTAAGATCTAGCATTTTTTTCTTGTGCTAAAAATGTAATAGTTTTGAGAAAGAATGCAATGTTTTAATGGGATAAAATTTCCTTCATACGATTTTAATGTCTAACTGGTGGGTCCAATGTTTTGGAAACAAATTACCGTCTAGAATTATGCCACTTACTCATATCCACAGCTTCATCTCTCAACCGTAATTCACAATTTACGTATGAGGTAAAATGTAGACTCAAGGCAATAATCCAAAATGCACAATAGCCCATGGTCCATAGCAGCACAGCACGTGTACAACACAAGTGCAATGCACACACGCACGGCAGCGCACAGGCAGCACACTTCCACGCACACATGCAATTAAGATTAGTACTTCTAAAGCAATATTATGACAGAAAAAGACGCGAGTACAGTTCCTAATGTAGATTAAGTGTCAGCTTGTCCATTTATTCAAGTATTGTTAATATGGTACCCTGTGGTTCTATCACATTGGGGACAATATAAGTGTCATAACTCAAGACAGATAATTCCCTCATTAAAACAGGGGTGTTTAAGTTATTGACCCTATTAAACACTCAATAGTCCTCATGAGGTAAAGGTAAGGTCTTTTGCTGATAAAAATCGACTCTCTCTCTCTCTCTCTCTCTCTCTCTCTCTCTCTCTCTTATGTGGGTTGTTTTTTTTTTCTTATACTATTTTCCCTCTCTTGGTCTATTTGTCTTTGCTTCTTTCTCTTATTAACCCCAATTTATGTGTTGAATTCATTATACTTTAAACCTTCCATATGGTAGTCACAAATAAGTGATTGGTAGTCCCAAATTAAGCTAATCCAACTACTGTCAACTTTCTCCCTCATTACAAAATTAGAAGCAGCTATGTTTTGAATTCAAATGTAACAACTTATGTTACTTGAGGTGGACCTACCCTTGTAGTTTCGATGAAGAGATACTCCATATAGATGGATCCTTGACACCAACACATACAGGAAGTGTTAGTTGGTTGGATAAAAATTTGGAAGATTTATTGCACTCGCACACCAACAGATTTGAATTCTAAACTTGGTGCCTTAGGCATTTGGAGAAAAAAAAAATTCATTTCTAACATAGAAAGCAATTGCTATGGAAAATTGCTCCAATTTTTTTTCCTCCGTCTCTCCTCATTTTAAGTGATATAACTCTGTAGGAGTATTAAGAAGTAGAGATAAGGTACGATAAGAGAAGAAATGGATTAGTATGGTAAAGAAATGTTATCTTTGAACTCCTAGCATCGGATTAAGAAGTCAAAGAGAGAGGAGAAGTGAAGATTCTTGAAGACATGCTTTGTTTGTTAGTTTAGGTTTGAATGGAAGAACTCTTTAAATTTCCGACTTTGTTAGACATGTATGAACTCTTTACTTGTTATGATTATTATGGATTATTTTTGTTGTGTTGGGTATAGAGATGTTGGTTAGACATGGATAAATGCTTTACTTATTATGACTAGTTTCGATTATTTTTTGTTGTGTTGAATATAGATTAATCTTATTACTTTTTGTGCTTGGTATAGATTAATATGCTTGTTAATTAGGTGCAAAAAAAAAAAATTTGGGGGCGTATATAAATAAATTATATATACATATATTTATGCATATTTCTAACGGATATATCTGTTAGTAATAGTTGACAAATCGTTAGTATTCAATATAAATCTTTTAAAATTAGTTGAAAAAAAACCGTTAGAAAGTAGCTTTCTAACATATAAATCTGTTAGTAATCCTTTGATTTACTAACAGATTTACTAACGAATATATCCGTTAGTTAAAATTAATTTAACTAACGGATATATTTGTTAGTAAATCCGTTAGTAATATTACTAACGCTAATTTACTAACGTATATATGTTAGTAACAGTTTTTCCAACGAAAATATCCATTAGTAATGAGGCCATATGGCGTAGTGGCAGTTAAGAACATATCATGGATCACCTGGCTATCTTAGGACTGCTTTGTCCCACCCACTGCTATTAAGACATCACTGCCCACTGCTATTAGGGACCTATGACCAAGTGTCTGCCCACGCACAACTCCCAAAACTTATCAAACATTTCTAGGTTCCATACTAAGATTGATACATGACTTCCCATTATAGCCTGACGACTCTGATTAAAATAAAACGGATATCAAACCAACCACGACTACTACGTTCATCTAGCATTACAAACTGTTATTTTCTATTATCAATGTATCGCGTTATCACATCCCATTATCTCTACGCAAGCAACGATAGTGCATATAGAAAACATGCCTTGATATATAGACAGCTAACAGTATGTAATATCAACAAATGGAAACAACATACTATGATGTTCAATCGATTGAAGTCATTTCAATCTATTGAAGTCAAGGTGGTTTTAATCGATTGAATTATGTTCAATCGATTGAGGTTAAACAATTTCAATCAATTGAACTATGTTTAATCGATCGAATGCCTGCTTCTCTAGAAGACTGGGCAGTGAACACCCAGAATTGCTGGGGAGATTTGGGGTTTATTCTTTACGTCTAAAACTTGTAACACAATTCACCAAGGCTACTGAGTGAGTTTAGAACTCACCGAAAGTGTTAAAGGCATGTTTGGAAAAGCTTTGAGCTCCAATGGTGGCCTTTTCTCTCTCTCTCTCTCTCTCTCTCTCTCTCTCTCTCTCCTCTTCTTCTCTATCTCTGTCTTCTCTTTCTATCTATGTTTCCTCTTTTTCTTCTTCATCCTCTTCTGTCTTCTGTGACTCTGTCCTCCCCTCCCCTCTCTCTCTCTCTCTCGCTCTCTCTTGATCTCTCTCTTGCTCTCTCTCTCTCTCTCTGACAGAATATATATTTATATATATGTGTGTTTATGTATGTTTATATATAACCCAATATCTCTCTCTCTCTCTCTCTCTCTCTCTCTCTCTCTAACTTTTCTGGTTTTCAGCAACCCAAACACACACAAAATACACCCCCCCCCCCCCCCCATATATATAGAGAATGAGAGGGCAAGGTGGCAGTCCCTACGTGAACTGAGGAAATCAAAATCTGACATCTTCAGTCGAATGAAACAACTTCCATCGATTGAGGACAAGTGGCTCCTTTTCAATCGATTGCCACAGGTTCGATCGATTGAACTGGGATAAAATCATTTCATGTATATTGGCAGGGTTTATCACTTCAATCGATTGAAACAAGTTCAATCAATCGAACACTAAATTACAAGTATGGTAAATGTATTCATACAGAATCTCATTTTATTAATATTTATTAATACATACTAAAAATACAGGGTATTACAGTAAATGAGTCCAAATGTAACATTTGCACATAATAGTTTGCATCAATCCATCTTTTGCTCCTTTACCATGCTTAATTAGGTTCTTCAAAAACTTGGAACCAATGTACAATGTTGGAAATATGTTTTGGTCAGCACCACGAGAAGTTATCCCACGAGCTAGCTCGTCGCATGGTGTGACGGTTTATTATTGGCTGTCAACTGTGGGGCCCACACGGGACCCACAAGATCAATGATCAACAATAGGCCATTACACCATATGACAGGCTCATGGAATAATTTCTCCATGAACAGGGGCAGAGGCAAGTGAGGCCCAATGGGGTCACGTGCCCCCCTTAATTTTTGGAATTTACTTTTTACCCTATAGATTCTATATTATATGCATCTATGCCACTCCTAAAGTTTTTAATTTATACCCTATCTAACTCAAAAATCTCACTTTGGTCATTATACTTTTCTAATTTCGCTCAAATAAACATAAAGTATATATTTAGGCTCTATTTGGCTAATGGATTTTGTGAGGTAAAAGAAAAGGGAAAGGAAAACAAGAAGGAAAACTAGTTCCCTCGTGTATTGCCTTGTGTTTTCCTTCATGCTTAATAACATTAAAAACTAAATTTTTAAAAAATATATTTGTAAGATACATACACACATATATATATATATATGAATAAGATAGGGAAATAACTTTCAACATTCAAAATGTTTGATTTATTTCTCAACTTATTCTATTTTCTTTCATATTTTCCTTATCGTTGCCCATATTAACCAAACAAAGGAAAATATTTTCCTCTATAATTTGTTTTCTTTTCTTGCACTAAGTTCAATAACCAATCAAAGCCTTAGTGCCTTCTAATTCTTTGTTTATAAGTGAAACTAACACTTCGTTTGGATTAAGAGAACCGGAGAGAAGAGAAGAGGAAGGAAACCACTTTCTCTCCAGTACTCTCGTTTGGATAGTTAAGTTGGGAGAGAAGAGAACATTAATGGAGAGAATTAACCAAGTCCCTTGTGGTCGAGTGGTAAGCTTCTTGGGTGTACTACCCAAGAGGTTTTAGTGTTCGAGTCATGGGGGGCGTGGCCACTGGAGTATTCACCCGGCGCCTCCAGGCCTCGGGGGATTAGTCGAGGTGCGCGCAAGCTGGCCCGAACACCCCCGATTACCAAAAAAAAAATTTAATGGAGAGAATTGGATAGAACCTGAGGAGAAAAAGAACCCAATTTTGGTTCTATCCAAATCGGAGAGACTGAGGAGAGAAGAGAAGAGAACCATAATAAAATGTTAAATGATCAATATATCCTCAATGTTTAATCTTGTTCTAATCTATTATCATTATTTAATAGAGGGTAAAAGAGTAAATTGATTTAAATTCTTTCTCTTCTCTTCTCTTATGAAAGCTAAACAAACAAGAGAACCTTATGTTTCTCTTCTCTTCTTTTCTCTTCTCTCCATCCAAACAAGCATGCTTTCACTTCTTTTCTCTTCCCTTCTTCTTCACTTTTCTTCTCTTAATGAGGCTCTCTACTCTTCTATCTAATTCGCTCAATCCAAACACAGTGTAAATTAAAAAGAAGAAATTAAGCATAAGGACACATTTTTTTTCGAAAGAGTTACGAAGACATTAGTTTTTCATTGAATAGTTATGTTTCAACTATCAATCCACCATATGTGAAACCCACAAAGTAATCACATAATTTTTAAAATCTTAGAAATCCAAAATATAGTATTTCTGTCAAAAATTAAATTTCAGGACAAGGACACATCCCCTAAACCCCATATAAGTGTGTGCCTCCACTGAGATCAAATTCTAGCTTCGCTCTGGCCATGAACACTTTGTCAATGAGTAATACTATGCTTTCCAATTCTTTTTTAAACACAAATGTGATGCTTGCATTGTTTGGATAACACTTCAATATTTTTCCTTCAATTTCACTCGATGCTGAGATTGAATACGATGTCGCGATGTTGCTTCCCATCCCATATTAAGTTTCTCTGTAGAAATTTCACCTAATGTGTGCAATGTGGGAACTGAATAGCTTTTTCTCTTTAAACATCAAGAAAGACTCTCTTCCATACTTCTAACAAATAAATAAGTTCTGACCCCAAAATAAATAAACAAATAAATCGGTCATGCTCAGGCCCACACTGAGAGGCCTATGATCTGAAAGCAAAGCCCACCTGATTCATGTGCATGGGCATTTTAGAAGTGGGCTTCAGTGACCCAATTCACATTGAAATATATTGGAAAGAGTCAAAACTATGCAATAGCTGATATCAAAACTATTTTTCGAAAAGATGATCACAGAGATGAACCAGGTCCATTTTATGGACTTCATAGAACTTAGGCTAGCTAATGGTTAATAGACTTCAAAGACCTTGGGCTAAGTGTTTGCACCCGAGCATACACAAGACTTGGGCAAATGAGTCCAAATACACTGTAGGGATTATACATAGGTATTGTTTGACATCACTCATAAAAATATTCGTATCAGAGAAGTACAGATTTTGAGATCAGATTCAGACTTTTTTTTTTTTTTGAGAAGGATTCAGACTAAATATTTTACTTTTATTGATTCTTAGAAAAATCAGTGTTATGTTTTTTTTTTTTTTTTTTTCGGAAAACGGGTTAATCAAACAAAAATCAGTGTTATGTTAGTTTGAGATATCTATCTATCTTATATTGGTTAACGGTGTAAGACCCAAAAAAGAGTGATCCAACGGCCAAGAATTCACCACTTTCTCAACTTTGAATCTTGGCCTTAATTCACACCACATCTATTTTTTACCCTTAGATCCATTCATATCAACGGCCATAAAACAATCTCACCCACATCCCTTACCCACTAACTACTAAATAAATATCTCTCTCTCTCTCTCTCCATGTTTCTCTCACTGTCCAATAAGCATGCACCCATAAATCTCACTACCAAAGTATTTGTCTCTCCAGCCAATAAATCTTTCCCTCTCTCACCCCACTTTCACTTTATCTCTCTTCTATATCACCCATATGTATTGCACCGGCTGTGAAAATTCCCAATTTCCCGAAATAGTCCTTAAATTACTCTCCCCACTTGCATGATATTCAAAATTTGAATCTCATTCCCATCTCTCTTCACTCACTTTCCCTCCCTCTCATGCATGATTCTCTCTCCATTCTCCAGTCTCTCTCTTCTTCTCTATCTCTCACACCATCGCCGGTCCACACCAACACAGCCTTTTTACACCCTCACATAGCCACACACCCAAAATCTGGATCAAAAGGTGAGTAGATCCCTTTTAAATAAATATCAGTCAAATTTTCATGCTTTTCGTTAAGAATATTTGTGCTATGCAATTAGTTCCCGAACAGTAGTTGTATCGATTGGTTTAGTCAATGCATTTGAATATTTTGTTTTGGCTGTGTTCATTGGTTGAATTTCTTCCCATCTTTAAATGATTTGGTGAGCTTAGTTTTGCCCATGTTTGGTACATACATTAGTTACTCAGAGCTAGATTTCCTATATAGAGCTGTTAATTTCGAATTTCGAAAGCCTTGCTACTCGGAGGTATTTATGCCATTCTTTTTAATTAGTTTTGTTGTATATGTTGTTATGGGTTTAATGTGAAAGTTATGTGAGAATAAGAAAAGGAAAAAAAAAAAGGACGTGGAAAGTTGCTTGAGAGGTATTTAGTTTGTGTGCTCATTTGTGCTTATTTATTAATTTTTTTCTCCTTTTTACATGTATACTTCATCAATCGAATAAAATTAGGGGCATCGATGCAATCCTATATGGTAAAATCTGGGTCTGGAAGCCATATGGTTTGAACAAGCATCTTTTGGGTGAGCATATGGAACCCACCATTTTGGATCATTAATTTATTCTCATTTTGCCAATGAAGTGCTTGAGTGGGCAAAAATGCACTCTACTGTCCATCTCTGACCCTCATTTCTCCATTCCCTCAATCCATACCTCTTTTCTTTTTTTCTTTTTTCTTTTTTTTCTTTTCCCTTATTTGGAGGTTTTATATCATTTGTAACTAACCTAATCTCATGTGCTGTTGTAAATTTTTTTAAAAAAAATCCTAACTTCTCTATTTCTGCACTCGCAGATATGTGTTTCCGGTTCGCAGAGATCCTCAACCAAAGCCAATGAGCATCATTTGTGAAGGTCTGTATGTATCAATTTCAAAGCTTTATTTACTTTTTGTGTACATTCCAGAATCATAGGTAAAAACATGTATCGATCTGTGCCCGTGGGTTTTAATTTGTATATACATATAAATGAATATTTTTTCATTGGAAAACATGCTAAATGTGGCTGCTTCCTTTTGTAATCTAGCATGAATTTCTAATTTGTCAATTTTTATTTTTATTTTTTTGTTTTTTTTTTGTTTTTTTTTTTGTTATATTAATGGTTTGTGTGTATCCGTTAATCATATAAATTTTGGGAAGATGATTTTGCTCACCCAAAAAATGGTTCACCAATGCTCACCCAAACATCCTATTGGCCAACGCAGTAGGACCAGGATTAAACAAGAGCAAAAATGCTCTCAAATTTTGGAGGTGGTTTTTTAGGCATTACATGTGAAATTAATACATGCATAGAAGTTGCTAATTAAAATGTTGAAATGGAGAAGGTGTGTTTTTCGCTATCAATAACCTGCCATTGATGATTGATTTTCCAGACACTTAACATATCAAATGTCAAACCCAAGTGGAGTAAACACAACCAAAAAGAAGAATCATTGGATTATGTGGGCATTCCACGGACGACAGTGTTTTAATTTAGGGAGGTAAGAGTCCCAGTAACCCCTCCCTCATCCCGCCAATTATGATCTCTTTCTTATATGCTTGGGTCATGTTTGACAGGCAGTATAAGGGAATTGGATTGGATAACTTTTATCCGATTCATGTCTGGAGTGCACACTGGATAAGACTATTTTATCCCAAACTCTCATTTTATCCCAATGAATTTAGGATAACTCAATACCAAAGGAGGGTGGTATTAGGTGGGATAAGGGAGTTTGGAATAACTCTTGGGACTTTTTTTTTTTTTTTTCAAATTCGTTTTTTCAATTTTATTTATTTATTTAAATTTTTTTTTTCAGATCTCTTCTTTTTTCCCCCCCAAATTTGCTTCTTCTTTTTTCTCTGGATCTTCTTTTTTATATTTTGTTTTCAGAACTTTGTTTTTTTTTCCTTTCCATATTTGCATTTTTTTATTTGCTTTTTTAAAAAAAAAAAAACTTTCAAATACCCTAGATTTTTTTTTCCTTTCCAAATTTGTTTATTTATTTATTTTTTTCCCCTCCCAAATTTGCTTCTTTTTTTTTTCTCCCCTGGATCTTCTTTTTTATTTTATTTTCAAATCTTTTTTTCCCCTTTCCAAATTGCTTTTTTATTTTTTTAAAGATTTGCTTTTTAAAAAAAACTTTCAGATCTCTTTTTTTTTTTTTTGGAGGGGGGTAAAAAAATAATAATTTAGTTATAATCCGGATCTTATATCCGGGCATGACCAAACACATGATTAGTATATAACAGCTTATCCGACAGCTTTATCCAGTACGTTCCAAACACAGGACAAATAACAACTTATCCGACAGGATTACTAATCCAGTCTGATCTTGCCTTATCTAATCCAATCCCACAGTTTTATCCGGCCTGCCAAACGAGGCCTTGGTGATAGAAATGAAGGCTATCGTCAGTTTTGTTTTATTGTTACCTCTTGCGAGATTTATTTCTTTTGCACTAACATGAAGCCATAGTTTGGTTTCTGAATTGTTTTTTCTGATCCTTTATTTAATTTCTAATTTTGCAGTAAGATAACGAAAGACTTGAGAAGCAACTGCTTGATATGCCAATGGTGGGTGAAAGATTGAAGAGTAATTTGCAAAAACTTTTATTTCCAACACTACTAATATCACCTCCACGTGTATTTTATTTATGATTTCCCTAATAACCTACACCCATAATAGCTTCGGAATGTAATGCTTGGAGCTCAAAGTGGGAGACTGACAAAAAAAATAAAACAAATTGTCTAAACCAAATTTTGAGATAGTGACAAATAAGTTTTTTTTTTTTGTTACGAACTAAGAAATTATTTTGACCTCTTAATTTGAATTGTTGAATGATGTGAGCAACTAAGCTTTATTAAACTTTTTGTTTTGCCGTGCCCACGGACACGGAAACGTACTACTATATATATATTAACTAGTTCTTTAGACATTTTTAAGTCAGACTCGTGTACACCTAAGAAGTAGTTACAAAAACAGAGACTATTTATTGGTTCTTTTTTCACCCACAAAATATTAAATTTTTTTTTTTCAAACCCAAACAGCCTCATATTAATGCAATTTGTGCTCCCCTCCAGAAACTTCCATCCATCCTACATGAAAATGGAGTTGGGATATGGCCTAGGGGATAAGTAAGTCTAAAATAAATGGTGTAAACATATAGTTAAACCAAATTTCTAATGTTTGATTATCCATCGTCATTGATGACCTCAAGATTGAGAAAATAGCACAGACAAATCATCCACCATTTCTTCGCCTAGAACCATTAGGCCACGTTTGTTTTGCGGTACCAAAGGGGTGATAGAGAGGTATTAGATTAATATTAGTCTCTTTTAATTGAATAGTCTGATATTTTGGCTCGACCAAATCATTCAGGATTATTTGTACATTTTAAAATAATAATAGTCCCCCATATGGCCATATGGGGAACTAAGTTTTATATACCATGGGGAGGTTGGGTATATTATTAGTCCTAAGACTATCCATTGGGATTGACTATTTATTTAATCCCCTCCCTGACATCCAAACGTGGAAGGTCCAAAGTATTGCAAAGAAAGAGAGAAGCATATAATTAATGAGAAAAACCATCGAAATTAAAGCAAAGACAAAAATTACATGGTGCAAGTAATGGGGCATTCACATTTTCTTGGAAAGTGACATAGAGGATGTGAAATGAAGTCTCTTTCTTTTTCTTTTTTTTTTTCGTTTTTTTATTCTTACTATGCATTCAAGTTTCCTACCTCATCCATTTTGAAAAATGTACGGGACTAAGAAATTCAAAGAATAAACTATATCTATTTGGAAAAAAGACTTGATACTTTTTTTTCCTTTTTTTTTTTTTTATTTTTTTTATTTGAGATGTTTAGTACAATTTTGAAGTGTAATTAATCCACATTGTTTATGTGGCATAGATATATAGCACATAGGTATAGGAGCAGAACCAGGAATGTAAACGTGGCCGGGAGGCCAGCCTGGATCCATTGGAAAACATGGCTTTATTGGGGGTTTGGGAGTAGCGCCCTCGACGTAAATTTTTTTGGGATCTATCCATATTAATTTTTTGGTAAGATTCTCTATATTAGAAAAATAACAATTCTACTCCTGAGTGTTTTTTGACCCTTTTAGTGTTGAAAGGTTTGATATTTGTAATTCTCATTATGTATAGTGAATTTTGATCTTCTTTACAGGGATTACTAGATCCTACGATGACAGAGGTTGTGGTAGCTCATACGACTGTGAGTCTGTGACGCTTGAGAAAAAAACTCGGTTTGGACTGCCCTTTGCTCATGGAGTTTGATTCGCTTAATGTTCAAAACCTAGCATTAAGGGCGTTAGTAATAGAGAAAAACTTCGCCAAAATGGTCTTAATTCTGACGACCCTCACTTTGCTCCCTATGGTCATGTTGTTGAGACGACAAAATTGACACTGGATATCATTGATGTATGCTTTGTTCGGCGGGGATGGTAACCATGTGGTGCATACTTTGGCTAGTTTTGCTACGATCAGTTTTAATGGTGTGGTGTGGATAGACTTGTTTTCGGAGATGGTGCTTGATGCTGCTGTAAGAGCCCCCTTGATTTGATTTTTTTTTTTAATGAAAGGTTTTCCACTGTTTGACAAATTTGGTTTTCTTTATTCAAATTCATAACTCATTTAATGGTTTAGGTTGGTTTGAATTATAATTATTATTATCAAATATAAGACTATTTTATATATTTTAATAAGGGCAAATATGTAAATCATTTTCGTTTGCAGAATTGGAGGGGCAAGGAGGCCAAGTACGAAACGAAACCACTTTGAAAAAGAGAAATGTAAGTTTATTTTCTTGACTTTGTAAGAATAGATAAAGCTAACTTCTCTCTTAGCTAAAAAATAACAAAAACAAAAAGATAAATCAACTACTCATTCTGTTCCATTTTGTGACTTCTGTATTTTATTTTAGTATGTCTTAAAATTAGTGTTCACTTTTCTAATTTGTTACATAATTTTTATTTACTTTCCAAAACTACCCTTCACTGAAATCTATACTAAAACAAAACTGAAAAAATTATTATAATGATTAGAGACAATTATAAAAAATAAATATAAATCTTTCATGTCCCCTTAATAATTTGAGTTTCTAAAAATAGACTCACAAAATGGGACAGAAATATTACAATTTAGAGATCCAAATGAAGACTTACCAAAAATAATGATCGAAATGTAGAGTAACACTGATAGTATGGTCACTTGTCCCGTTAAAGAAAAATAAATATACTAAATTAACTTCAATTTGTAGATACAGTAAATTATTTCTCTATCATTTTTGTTTTGGAAACAAATCAAATTGTCAATGAAGGCTCCTTTTTTGGGGGAATCGAAATGAAGCCTCCTCACACCCCCATGTTCTTTTGCACTTATCACGGCATATTTTTTTATTAATCAATCTAAAATTATTCAGCAGCAACGTGTGACCATTAATTAATATGAACCTTGTTTAAACTCCACAACAATCAATTGAATTAATCAGCAGAAATTTAACCTTTTATGTCCTCTTATGTACTGTACTTATAAATGTAATAAAAAAAAGTGTATCCAATATACCAATTCAACATACAACGCCAATGTATACGCTTATTAAAAAAAATCAAATCTGAATACGTATACATACAAGTACTGTACTAAAAAAAATCATCATCAAATTAACTAATTAAAGTCTACAAGATCAACAAAACTAATCCCACGGCCAATAATAACCTCAGGCACCACAATGGACTCGCAGTGTGGGCCCCATTACTACCAGTATTTGTATCTCTCTCCTGAGTCGACGGTGTCGTCGTCGTCGACCCGTTAAAATTCGGATTCGACCCGTATAGCACCTGGATCCCAGTTATATCATCGGCAGCGAGGTCGACTTTCTTCGTGACCGACGATATCGTCGGATACATAATCGCCTCTTCGACCGACGAGTGTCCCAATCCCAATAAATGCCCAATCTCGTGAACGGCCACTGATTCTAGATCCACCGCCGAGAACACATTCGCAGTCGAAACGTCGCCGTCGACAATCCAGTTCTCGTCTCCGTCAAGATGAAAAAACCCGCTCGGCGGCGAAAATGCGTGAGCTAGGGTTCCCAAAACCCCATCGAACGGCTCGCCGTCGCCGTGTTCGCCGCTGAAAAACCCTATTCTGATGTCCGCGGAGAAGAACGCCGGCGTCTCGGTGAACGTCAACGGGATAACCTCCGCCCACCGGTCGAAGGCGCGTGAGAACACTACCTTGACGGAATCGGAGAGCTGATTCTCCGGCTGGAACGCGTAGGTCAGCTGGGTCTTACGCGCCGGCCACCGCGGCGAGCCAGGGAAGAAGGAGTAATGAGCGACGGTGTGAAGATGAATCGGCGATGACGGTGGCTTGCCGGAGTTCATCGTGCTCGAGCCGTTGATTATGTCGGCGTTTCCACATCTAGGCTTCGAGATCTGATTGACAGTCGGCGCGTCGAGCTCTCCGGTGGCGTTTAGGTTGAAATTAAGCTGGTAAGTCTTAATCGCCGACTCGAGAATTTGATCGTAATCATCGGTGAAGTTCAAGGATGATGAGTTGCTGATGTAACCGAAATACTGAAAGTACTTTTTCAATTTAGCTAAGCCGTCGACCTTGTCGCCGGCGCGACAACCGGTGAACTTGTGGAAAGCGTCCCAAGCGCCGGCAGTGAGATTGGGGATGAGAGAAGGGGGAATGGAGGATATGTTTGGGAAGAAATGGGGCAAACCTGATATCGAATTGATGAAAATTGATACAGAGAGTAGACAACTTATGATGAGAAAGTGATGCTTCATATTGGCTCTCTGGTTTTTTTTTTTTTTTTTTTTTTTTTTTTGCATATACTAATTTCTACTATATATGTGTGTGTATGTATATATATATATATATATGATAGTATATCGGCTCTCTGGCTTTGGGCTGAAGTGAAGGTGTGAAGAAGCAGTGTATGATTATTGATTGTTTGGTACGTAGACGATCATTGAAAGGTCAAGCGTGTTGACAAGTTCGATTTGAGTTCGAATAGTACGCGTGTTTATGTGAAGAGGCGCGTACAGTTTGTTGGAAATGACGGCGATGGGGGACATTAAAAGGGAAGTGGAAAATATGTAGGTTTAACAGATTTTTTGACATTTTGATAGAGGCGTGTTCATTGTCCTAAAGGCACTTTAGGAACTCTCTAGATTTATAAAACAATAAGAGTAATGTTATGATTTTTTTAAAAATTATTATTTTAAAATGTTTTTCAACAACATATGTGACATGGCAGTGGGTTCAGTTATTTTTGATTTATTGATGTTAAAAGTACTCTTATTATTGATGAAGAGCATCCTATTATCACATGTATTGAAAAATATTTTTTGAAGAAAAAAAAATTAAAAAGCAGAGCATTACTCAAACAATAATGCTAGGCAATCAACTAATGCACTCAAATGATACCTTGTTAAACCAGCACTAATTATCACTTTTTCTTCCATTTGGGTCCCACATTCCAACCCAAAATGATCATTTCAAATAGAAAAAAAAAAAAAAAATTGCAGTATATTTTTTTCTGTGTATTCGGTGTCGTTCTCCGCACACGAACATTAAAAATAATTTAGACAAAATAATAATTTTTAATTATTTTTACTGTTCATATAAGGAGAACAATACCAAATATACTGAAAGAATTGTATTGAAGTCATATCCATTTTAAACTATCCAATGGTTATTAGTATAAATTTAGTAAAAGCTCTCCCCCCCCCCCCCACCCCACCCCACACACACACACACACACACACACACATACACACACCAAAAAAACCAAAAAAAAAAAGGTCCACATCCACCGTGACTAGCTAAATTGCTATCCACAATTAAGCCACTGACAAGCCACCGAAGCGGTACCTTTATAGTTAATGAGAGTGGGTTATTTGTATGGACTCACCCTGGATATCGCAGGTTGACTTACCCACAGCTTTTCAAAATCAAATTAAAAAACAAATGAGTCGCCACTTAATTTTTTTAAAAGGAGAATTAAGGAACCATTTTAAAAGCAAACTGATCTTTTAGAAACCAGAGATTAACTAGGTCCGGGGATTATGGAATGAGAGAGGAAGGAGTCCGTCGGACTAAAACACCCTCTCTCATACTATCTTGCGATAGGCATCTACTCAACATCCTTTTAATCAAATTTATTAATCTAAGCATGCCCTCAACTAATACATATATACATATACATCACAAAAGCATGTCCAAAGGGTGTAAAATTGCAATTGACAAAATACCATTCAAAAGTCACATAATTCAGGTAGCAAGCGATATGATATGCAATAGAGAACAAGTGAACTTACCCGGGATCCAGCAGCGATAGTGATCTCGTCAGAATCAAGATATAAAGGTATGCTTATTTTTTGCTTTACTTTCAAAAGATTGTAGTGTGGAAAGTACAGGTCGAACCCACAGAGATTGTTAACTTTTAATCCTATAATTATTAAAATCTAATCTAGCTAGTTATAAGAAAATCAGAAGTTGAATTGATTTAGGTTTTTATTATCACTACTACTTTAAACTATGAAATTTTAGAATTAAGATCTAGAATTAAATCTAAGTAAACTTAAATGCAAAATTGGAAATTGATGTAAATATATGGAGATGGGACCTAGGATTACAAATCCGCCACTAACTATGCATTGAGGGTCTATACTTCTTATTCTAAGTTCTATGTTTGGATAGTTATGATCTATTGTAGCTACAATGCCAATAATATCGTCAAGAAGATATCGTTAGTTTAATCTAAACATAATCCATCTACGGTTCACATGAATCATCTACCTATAACTAGGGTGTAGCATAACTCATCTTTCCTAAGCATGAATTATAAAAGAAGTAAACATCACAATCACATAAGCACCATTGTATGTAAATACTCCTATCAATCACAGATATCAAGGACTATTGAGTTCAATAAGTATAAGGAAAAATCTAAGACAAGAATAGATCCAAAGTACTCTTGATTATTAACATTAAAAACTGATTATATAAAATCCACCAACATACAATCACTATCCATAAACATAAAAACTTAAAATAGAAAAGCATAGAATCCCCCTTTACATAGCTAGGGTTTCATTGAAACCCTAGATGAGGAGTTTAGTTGCTCATGATAGGTGAAAGCATGAAGATGTAGTTGATGTAAGCCATTAGAACCCTTCCTCTTGCCTTCCAAAAGTGCTGAATATATGTGTTGATGAATTGCTCTCCAGGTGTGTAACCCTTGAAAATCATCAAAACTAGATATATATATAGTTTACAAGGATCTTTAGAAGCCTCTTTCAATTCGTATTGCACTGAAACAGCAGTTATTTCCAATCTGGACGTCTTCCAGTGATTTCGTCTGCACAGGACTCCTTAGAACACTGAAATACGCAACTTTGGTTTTTTCACATATCGCGCGAGCGGATCGCGCGAGCGCGACATTGGGTACCTCGCGCGCGCGGATCGCGCGAGCGATTTCTGGGTTATCGCGCGAGCGGATCGCGCGCGCGATTCTTGGATTTTCGCGCCCGCGGGTCGCGCGCGCGAAGTGTCTTTTTCAGCTTCTTTCTTCCTACTTTTTCACCTTGTTTAACCTTATATACCTGTTTTCTTCTAAAACCTGATAGAAAATAGAAAATAAAGTAAAATTACATAAAAACAAGATAGAAATGACTAACAAATATGAGTTAAGGCGTATAATTGGGATTTGTTCTCTCCCGATCAGATAGTAAACGTGCAATGCATGCGAACAAAAGAAAATCCTAAAAAGAGTCTCTAATCACATATACAAATAAGGCAAAACCTAATTCTAAGGTGTCGCGCATTAAGTCGAAAAATCAATAAAATCAAGAAATTAAGATAAACTAAAGAGGAGTCCTAGAAATCATACCTTAATAGCGCTACAAAACAAAGGGTTAGTCCACATGCTCCACATAATAATAATATGATATCAAACAATCAATCCTAATTCTCTAGCTTATACCTAGCAAGCAATGAAATCCAACTTTATCCAATTACTAGTTCTAATTATAAGCATTAATGTACATGAGTTCATGAATATGAACAAGAGTAAGCTATTAACTATGAATTTATCCATTGACTTGAATCATTTAGTTTTGAGATTTAAGTCTAATTAATCATTATTAAGATATGGTTTAAGCCCTAAGTCATAAGAGAATCATTTGGGTCATTATTTACAAAGTTGGTCAAATGTGTCATGAAATTCTGAAAATTGCAGAGAGCAGACCAGAACTTTAAGAAAATAAAAAGCACGTCTCCCATGGTTTGATGTCGGTGAATTTTGGACACAAGATGCCTCTATCAGTCTAGTTTCCAAATCAAAAAGAAAATCAAGGTTTCAACGGTTAGATCTCCGGAAAAAAGACAAGAACCAGACGTCACTCAGAGATGTACAACTCTCTGTCCAGAGATATTGTTTAATTTTTTAAAAATAGCAAAAAGATGAGAAACACTTTGATCTTTTTAGGAGATCTTCCTAACACATTAAGGTACCCAGAAAAAATTATTAGAGATCCCAAAAACTCCATTAGACTTCTGATTTATGAATTTCAAAATGGACTTGCTGTTCTGAAACTATTCTGAAACTCTGGACAGATTGTGGTTGACTCACAAAACCCATGATCAAACCCTTCTAAACATAAAACCACCTTAAAACAAAAATTAAAGTGGTAGATTACTGTGTTATTGACACTTTCCCGTTGGTTTCACTTGATTTCAACGGTTAGATTTCGAACTAAAAATCTTTGATCAAAAACAGTTTGTGAACTCACTGTTTTCATTTGTCAAGTTCAAATTTTATTTGGTAACTCCAACTATTAAACCATGAAGTTGGGTTTAAACCAAACCATTTCTCCTACCATTTGATGGTCATTGGAGATCAAGACATGACTAAAACTCATGAGTTTTTCAAGGAATATAAGGAGACTCCATGAAAACTCAAGCTTAGAAGACCCAAACCATGGTAGGGGTTTGGATTCATCTACTTGTTCTTACTAAAATGATGATCAACTTTAAATCTCATGTGAATCATAAGCTTACATAAGATTCAAAAGATCAAACTCAAGAGCTTTCAAAGGAGATATTGAAGATCTCCAAGAATCTCAAAAGAAAAACATAAACAAGAAAAATAGAAGAAGGATCAAAGAACTAGGAAGTAAGGACTTCCAAGTTTACTTAACAAACTCTAAAACTTAATCAAGAAAAACTAAATGACTTGTAAATTAGAAGCTCAAAAGAAAGAAAACACAACTAAGATTAGAGGGTCACCTCCAAACTATCCTCAAAGTTTCTCTCCTTTGAAGATCTTCCAAACTCTTCTTCAAACTCTCCAAACTCTCTTTTTTTCTCTCCAAAAATGTTGGTGTAATGGTAGTCTTTTTTGTGTTTCCCCTTCTTTTTTGTCTCCCCTTTTCAATGAAGATACCTCTTCTTATATAGACAAAAATACCTAGGTAATTTCAGTAAATTCGGAGTAAAAGACAGGTGTAAATCCCTCATTTGGTGGTACAATATGTACTTTCTGAAATTAGGCAGACTGCTGCCCAGCGCGGCAGTCCAGAAACTTTCGCGGCAGTCCGTGAATGCCGCCGCGGCAGTTCATGACTGCCGTCGCGGCACTACGCGACTGCCGCGCGGCATTCATCAAATGCCGCGGAAATTAATGGATTGCCGCGTTTTTGCCAATCTTACTTTGTCAGTTTTTTGTTCTTATTCGCATACGCATACGTATTGCACTGCAAAATACAGACTTTAAAAGTGAACGGCAGTCAGAAAATATTGGCGGCACTTGGTGAATGCCGGACCGGCACTCCCTGACTGCCGTGCGGCACTTAGTGAGTGCCGCGGCAGTCTGCCGTGTGCCGTTTTTTAGCTAAGATTCCCTCTTTAGGTCTTCCTTCTTTTCAAAGCAAATTATTTTTGAAGATCTTTTCCGAAAATTGTGTTTTATATCCGAATTCCCCTAAATACCTGGTATTTTCTCGTTTCTGTGAAATTTTATCGCGTTTTGGAGACTTTTTGAAGAGCTTGGAATACTTCAAATCTTTCGGTCCTTATCATCATCAGACTTGGAGGTGACACTCTCCTAAATTCGACGTTAGGTCAAAATTGGGGTGTCTACAGTTTGCCCCTCTTCGGCAGAGCTTGTGGAGCAACGCGTGCCACAAGTGAATGTCGAAGTTGTGTGAAGACAAGCCTTTGACCAAACCGTCGAATTTAGGTAAAAACAAAATGTGTTGCAAAAGAGAACATGCGTGCGACAATGGTTCATGCTGGTAGTGCTCGATGATGAGCTGCCTACGTATCCATTCAGGAATCAGACCAAGACGTAGCTCGGGCAGGAGCCAAACATACACAAACGCAAATAGTCATACGGATGAATGCACCTATCTTATTGTGATGCACGTGCTCAAGCAATTTCGTGCTCCATATAATGCCTATGCGACATATTGTTCTTTCTTAGTACCAAAAAGCAACCTATGCCATTCTACTCATGATGTCATTCCATTCTGGGAGAGTCATGACCGTCATAGATGCGCTTACTATGTTTAATTCTCTGACATTCTTCAAGAGTCATCTAATCGTCTAGGATGCGCTACGCGCCTTATACCTTGGTGTCAAATTAGAAACCCCGCTTTCCGAAAGATTGAGGTGCGCTTCGCGCCTTATAATCGGGTGTCTTCCAAGAATCATCTGATCGACTGAGATGCGCTACGCGCCTTATACTCCGGTGTCAAATCAGGAACCACGCTGAAAGACTGAGATGCGCTACGCGCCTTATACCCCGGTGTCTTCCAAAAATCATCTGATCGACTGAGATGCGCTACGCGCCTTATACTCTGGTGTCAAATCAGGAACCACGCTGAAAGACTGAGATGCGCTACGCTCCTTATACTCCGGTGTCGAATCAGGAAACACGCTGAAAGACTGAGATGCACTACGCGCCTTATACTCCGGTGTCTTCCAAAAATCATCTGATCGACTGAGATGCGCTACGCGCCTTATACTCCGGTGTCAAATCAGGAACCACGCTGAAAGACTGAGATGCGCTACGCGCCTTATACCCCGGTGTCTTCCAAAAATCATCTGATCGACTGAGATGCGCTACGCTCCTTATACTCCGGTGTCAAATCAGGAACCACGCTGAAAGACTGAGATGCGCTACGCGCCTTATACCCCGGTGTCTTTCAAAAATCATCTGATTGACTGAGATGCGCTACGCGCCTTATACTCTGGTGTCAAATCAGGAACCACGCTGAAAGACTGAGATGCGCTACGCGCCTTATACTCCGGTGTCGAATTAGGAAACACGCTGAAAGACTGAGATGCGCTACGCGCCTTATACTCCGATAAAGATCGACCAAACAGATGCTACCATCGAGGACTAACGCAAGCTCAAAAAGATTACCATTGATGAGTGACAAGGATTGCCATTGAGGCCTAAAAGAGATTGCCATTGAGTACTTACGCAAATGATGCTGCCATTGAGGTCTAATGAGGGTTGACGGGGATTGCCTTCGAGGACTAACAGAAATTGCCATTGAGGACTAATGAGGGTTGCCATTGAGGCCTAACACAAATGATGCTACCATTGAGGCCTAACACAAATAATGCTGCCATTGAGGACTAATGCAAGGTGAAAAGAAGCTGCCATTGAGGACTAATGCTTTAGAGAAGCACTAAACAACATGGTAAGATATTGGTCAATAGCCACTCAGAGGCTTACAAGCAAGAACGATGGTCAACAACCTTTCAAGGACTTATGAAAGCAATAATCAACAGCCCTTTTGGGGACTTATGTTGCAATAGCAGAGATCAACAACCTCACAAAAACTTATGTTTTTTTTTTTTTTTTTTTTTTTTTTAAATCGAGAGTCAATTGGACTCAAATCAGTTCAGTTCAGTTCAGTTCAATTTCTTAAGTTGGGAGTCAATCAGACTCAAATCAATTTAACTTTTTCGAAATTAGGAGTTAATCAGACTCCATTTGTTTTACTTTTCATATCAGAAGTCAGTCAGACTCAAACAAATTCAGTTTTACCAAATCCGAAGTTATTTCGACTTAAATTAAGTTCGAATCCCATTTCCTAGGAGTCAATCAGACTCAATTCAATTTATTTTCTAAGCAAGACTCAAAGAATTTGAACGAAGCTGATATAAAGAATGATTTTCAGCATTTACGGGCTTTTGGAAGAAACACATCGATTCAGTCAAAAGAGGGAAGTCACCTTTGCCCCTAGTTTTGAACTCTTCTTATATCGCCACTTTATGCTGTGATAGTGTTCGAAACCTCTGCTTGTACTGCTCTTGGGATGCTCATGAAGACTTTTCAAATCTTTATTCATCATCTTAAACCCACACATTTGAGACCATTTATTGACTCATCAAAGGAGGACAGACCTGACAAAGCTAGTTACTCAAAATGACTGACTCAAACTCTTCATTCATTATGAATCAATGTGCTTTCATTGTGAATAATGCATCATCTCACCTTTCATTTATTCATCATTTCACAAATGGTAGTGCTTTGCTGATAAATCTACACTTCTTCTTTTCGATTTAGCGAATTCTTTGTCCATCTAGAATGTGCTTCAAATTAGTGCTTTAACTTATAGAATGAAAGGCATTCTATTTTAACCTTTTCAAAACGAACTCAATTACTTGAGAACTTACATCTGGAACAGAGGGATTTTGGCAAACAAAGTTTGCCCCTAGTTTGAAAGAAACTTAGAGGTTTGCTTCTATGATAAAAGGGATTTTTAGTAAAGGAAGTTTGCCCCTGGTTTGGCGATATATATGTGGCTTCAGGCAGACGTAAGTTTGCCCCTAGTCTGAAGGAATGAAACCAAAGGCGCCAAAGGGTGCTGCTTGCAGTTTAGGGATGGCTATGGACCGAGGACCTTGGGAGGTTCGCCTACTTATCCCCGAACGGGAATCAGGTCCAAAGTAGTTCGGCCAAGGCCTAAAAGAAGGATAGCATGAGATGATGGGGTGATGACCGAACCGAGCAGGTTGCCTACGTATCCCCAAGTGGAAATCAGGTCAAAACGTAGTTCATCAACTCTGGAGGTCTTGAAAGAATTAGGCTTCAAGAATTGGTGGGCTTTTCGAGCCATGTTTCCATTTGGGTCTAGGGAGTGCATGTCACTTGTGGTAGCCCTTGTATAGCATGGTGAACTTCTTCTTCCTTTATTCTTTTTTCTTTTTCTTTTTTTTTCTCTTTTCTTTTCTTCTTTTTTATTTGATGGTTGATTCTTTAACCTTTTCATTAGCCAGTTAATCTTTACAACTCTCATCTATCATATTCACAAAGTAACATCAGCCCTTCAACTCTGTATTGTTTACAACTCTTTTTTCTTTTTTTTCAAAGACATCTCTGTATTGTTTTAGGCTCACTTAGTGTTTGAGCCTCTCACAAAAATTTTGAAACTGATAAGTCCCTCTTTTCCATTTCCAATCTCTTTGCTTTGTTTAGAACAATTTAAAGCCTTGAGATAGCTCATGTGCTAATGATCTACTTTGAAGTGCTCAAGAATTCTCAATCTTATCTATTCTCTGCCTTTTCTTTTCTCTTTCCTTTCTTTTCTCTTCCATGATTTTGACTGGCTAGGATTAGGATTTTTGAGATCAACACACATCTTATTTGTGCTCTAACTTTTGCCTAGGCGCCCTTCCGGGTTTTCATCCTAGCGAGCTCTTTCTTTTTCCTTTTTTTTTTTTTGTGCGCCCTTCCGGGTTTTCATCCTAGCGAGTTCTTTTTCTTTTTCTTTTCTTTTTTTTTTTTTTTGGAATAAGAAGTTCATTAAAATGTCTGGCTACCATCAAGGACCCAGTTTATGGCTTTAGACTGGTTGGGCTCATCTTTTAGGCTTGATATTTGAGAGAAGGGGATGGTGAGCAAGCTTCAAGTTCTAAGTTCATCTTTTCAAGATTGAGCAAGAGCATCTTTAAATTCTTAAAGTAAAGCTAATCAATTCTCTACTTCTCCATGGTTTTGGCACAAAATTTGCTTTGATCACTTGGTGATCCTTTTCAATGCAAAGATTTATTAACAAAGTACTTTCCATGATCATTTGAAAAGGTGACTTTTTCTTCTCCTCTTTTTTTTCTTTTGGTCTTAATGATCCATACATTCACGACTCAGCACACTAAACCAAGAAAAATGAGATTTTATTCAACTAGTAGGGAGGGAGGATTACATCACTCGACTCGATAAACTCGACAAAGACTTGCAAATAGACTTGATAACAGACTGACCAGAAGACTCAACTGGACTTAACATTTGACTCCAACCTAACATAACTCGACTACCATACTTGGTCTCAATTGGAGTGTCATAGATGATTTTCAATTGACTAGATTTCCAAGAGCATCCACATTTGCTTTAGCAGCAGCAGTTCTGAACACTCACTTCACTAGCATTGTCCTCGGGTTCACCATTCCCCTTTTGTATCTTTGTGGGAACATCATTCGCCCTTTTGGACCATTTTTCAGTCGAATGGCCCTTTTCTGACTCATACCGAGTATTGTCAATGCCTTTTTCGATTCTGTTGATTATGTTGGGGCCAGTTGGTTGTTGCGTACTCATGGAGGCAACGAATCCCTTGAGAGTATTCAGTGATGGCTGTGATTGAAAAGATTATACGTCATGCCAGATGCCACTTGGTGGGTTCAGCAAAGGAGTGATGATTTTACGCTCAATGAGATCTTGGATATCATGGCGAAGTTTCATGCAATAGTTAGTTGTATGGCCAGGGGTCTGGTGGTAGGCACAGTATAAAGACAGGTCACATTTGCGAGGTAAGGGATCTGGTAGTGGCTTTGGGTCCAGGGGACTGAGGTGACCATTCTTGACAAGGTGACCAAGGGCCATGGATAATGGCATGCCCATGTTGGTGAAAATTCTCGGTTTGCGGGCTTGTTTTGATTTTGAATTCGACTTTGAGCTTGAGTTGGTTTTTGGGTTGAGATGTGGACTTGGAATAGCTCTTTGGTTAGTTGGGATTGGGCCTGGATGTAGGCTTTGGTGAATGGTTGAGCTTAGGTATGGACTTTGGTGATTGGTTGGGTTTGGACATGGGCTTTGGTGCACAGGTGGGTTCAGACATGCCTGTTGGTGCTTCTTTAAGCAATCCATTATTCTCTGATCCATCTTTTCCTCATCGGGGCCCATTTGATCTTTCAATAATTGAATGAACTCGAGCATGACCCCCTCCAATTGCTTCACCCTAGAATCTTGTTGCTCAACAATGATTTGCAGTTTGCTCACTTTCTCCTCCAAAGCTCTGTGGGCCATTGGTGGGTATGTCTTAACATGATGGTCCATGACCTCCTCTAATTAAGAGAGATGAACCCAAGAAGATTAGAAGTGTCCTTACTAGGGGATCTGGTTGTTCCACTCTTTAAAAAAAAAGATAGAAAAAAGGTCCGCATGCAGAATTGAATGGTAAGGGATTTTTGAGGGACTTTGATCTTAATTGGGAAGAAAATGTTGTGAGTTTATACGCTACACATATATAATGATATCGATTGCAAAATATACATGCTCTTATGATTTGATGCATGCACTGCACACATGGCACACGAATGAAATGCAAGTGTGTGTGTGTGCCTACTCTGTATGCCAAAGTAAAGGAAAATTCTAATCCTAACAGGTAAACACATAAGCACATAAAATCCTCACCCATGTCAAGTGCGCCAACTTCTCCTTTCATTGTGATCTTTACTACCCTTTCAAAGGTTGGATATTCAGAAAATTTCGAAATTCATTTGAAAAGCATTTCTTTAGAACGATGAGATATTTCAAAAACAATTCTCAAGAATTTTGAATCTTTTATTTAAAAAAAAATGAGGATGTGAAAACATTTCTCAATGAAGAAAATTTGATTGAATTTTTGCTTTAAAATTCATTTGAAGAGCATTTTTCAAAAACAATTCCCAAAGATTAGTTTGGAGCTTTAATCAAAAGTGAACTCCAAAGATTTTTGAAAGAGCAATTGAAAACTTTGGGATGAAGATTACAAAAATCCACTTGCTTTCAAAGATGGTCTTAAAATTCTTTCGGGGTAAAAGGATCACATGATCGGATTATTACCGTACTTTTCATAAATTTGGATGCATACAAGTCAATGATGCTTAATTAAACATGATATAAGAAGTATAATCTTATAATCAAGGTTCGGCATGTTCTCCAAATGTCATGTAACACGAGGAGAAATTGCTAAAAGGTGATTAAAAGATTATTCATCTTTCATCAAGCAAGTATCGTCATCATCTCAAGTAATCCCTTCCGGGCATACAAAACTTCCTAACACATAACCCTAATCAAGAATTGATTTCCTAAGATTGAAATGTTCTATAGAAACTACTATGCAAAGGCTGGGTTTTGGTTAAATAAGGGACCCTTGACACACACCCGATAGGATGCTTCATATACCAAATCATGGTATGAGATCAAGGGTGATCACACAGTCCCATGATGACTTGACCGACCGGGTTGCCCCGAGCCTCCAAGGTCATAGTTCCGTGCAATCGACTGGCTGGACATGCAAGTGAAATGCGACAGACACACAAAGATTAATTAATTCGATTAAAAGGATATTTTTCAAGTCTAATCCTCAAGTGAACCCAAAATCAGAATTCTGGTCTGCGAAACCAGAGATTCTGGGTTCGATCCCCAGCAGAGTCGCCAGATTGTGGATATCGCAGGTTGACTTACCCACAGCTTTTCAAAATCAAATTAAAAAACAAATGAGTCGCCACTTAATTTTTTTAAAAGGAGAATTAAGAAACCATTTTAAAAGCAAACTGATCTTTTAGAAACCAGAGATTAACTAGGTCCGGGGATTATGGAATGAGAGAGGAAGGAGCCCGTCGGACTAAAACACCCTCTCTCATCCTATCTTGCGATAGGCCTCTACTCAACATCCTTTTAATCAAATTTATTAATCTAAGCATGCCCTCAACTAATACATATATACATATACATCACAAAAGCATGTCCAAAGGGTGTAAAATTGCAATTGACAAAATACCATTCAAAAGCCACATAATTCAGGTAGCAAGCGATATGATATGCAATAGAGAACAAGTGAACTTACCCGGGATCCAGCAGCGATAGTAAACGTGCAATGCATGAGAACAAAAGAAAATCCTAAAAAGAGTCTCTAATCACATATACACATAAGGCAAAACCTAATTCTAAGGTGTCGCGCATTAAGTCGAAAAATCAATAAAATCAAGAAATTAAGATAAACTAAAGAGGAGTCCTAGAAATCATACCTTAATAGCGCTACAAAACAAAGGGTTAGTCCACATGCTCCACATAATAATAATATGATATCAAACAATCAATCCTAATTCTCTAGCTTATACCTAGCAAGCAATGAAATCCAACTTTATCCAATTACTAGTTCTAATTATAAGCATTAATGTACATGAGTTCATGAATATGAACAAGAGTAAGCTATTAACTATGAATTTATCCATTGACTTGAATCATTTAGCTTTGAGATTTAAGTCTAATTAATCATTATTAAGATATGGTTTAAGCCCTAAGTCATAAGAGAATCATTTGGGTCATTATTTACAAAGTTGGTCAAATGTGTCATGAAATTCTGAAAATTGCAGAGAGCAGACCAGAACTTTAAGAAAATAAAAAGCACGTCTCCCATGGTTTGATGTCGGTGAATTTTGGACACAAGATGCCTCTATCAGTCTAGTTTCCAAATCAAAAAGAAAATCAAGGTTTCAACGGTTAGATCTCCGGAAAAAAGACAAGAACCAGACGTCACTCAGAGATGTACAACTCTCTGTCCAGAGATATTGTTTGATTTTTTAAAAATAGCAAAAAGATGAGAAACACTTTGATCTTTTTAGGAGATCTTCCTAACACATTAAGGTACCCAGAAAAAATTATTATAGATCCCAAAAACTCCATTAGACTTCTGATTTATGAATTTCAAAATGGACTTGCTGTTCTGAAACTATTCTGAAACTCTGGACAGATTGTGGTTGACTCACAAAACCCATGATCAAACCCTTCTAAACATAAAACCACCTTAAAACAAAAATTACAGTGGTATATTACTGTGTTATTGACACTTTCCCGTTGGTTTCACTTGATTTCAACGGTTAGATTTCGAACTAAAAATCTTTGATCAAAAACAGTTTGTGAACTCACTGTTTTCATTTGTCAAGTTCAACTTTTATTTGGTAACTCCAACTATTAAACCATGAAGTTGGGTTTAAACCAAACCATTTCTCCTACCATTTGATGGTCATTGGAGATCAAGACATGACTAAAACTCATGAGTTTTTCAAGGAATATAAGGAGACTCCATGAAAACTCAAGCTTAGAAGACCCAAACCATGGTAGGGGTTTGGATTCATCTACTTGTTCTTACTAAAATGATGATCAACTTTAAATCTCATGTGAATCATAAGCTTACATAAGATTCAAAAGATCAAACTCAAGAGCTTTCAAAGGAGATATTGAAGATCTCCAAGAATCTCAAAAGAAAAACATAAACAAGAAAAATAGAAGAAGGATCAAAGAACTAGGAAGTAAGGACTTCCAAGTTTACTTAACAAACTCTAAAACTTAATCAAGAAAAACTAAATGACTTGTAAATTAGAAGCTCAAAAGAAAGAAAACACAACTAAGATTAGAGGGTCACCTCTAAACTATCCTCAAAGTTTCTCTCCTTTGAAGATCTTCCAAACTCTTCTTCAAACTCTCCAAACTCTCTTTTTTTTCTCTCCAAAAATGTTAGTGTAATGGTAGTCTTTTTTGTGTTTCTCCTTCTTTTTTGTCTCCCCTTTTCAATGAAGATACCTCTTCTTATATAGACAAAAATACCTAGGTAATTTCAGTAAATTCGGAGTAAAAGACAGGTGTAAATCCCTCATTTGGTGGTACAATATGTATTTTCTGAAATTAGGCAGACTGCTGCCCAGCGCGGCAGTCCAGAAACTTTCGCGGCAGTCCGTGAATGCCGCCGCGGCAGTTCATGACTGCCGTCGCGGCACTACGCGACTGCCGCGCGGCATTCATCAAATGCCGCGGAAATTAATGGATTGCCGCGTTTTTGTCAGTCTTACTTTGTCAGTTTTTTGTTCTTATTCGCATACGCATACGTATTGCACTGCAAAATACAGACTTTAAAAGTGAACGGCAGTCAGAAAATATTGGCGGCACTTGGTGAATGCCGGACCGGCACTCCCTGACTGCCGTGCGGCACTTAGTGAGTGCCGCGGCAGTCTGCCGTGTGCCGTTTTTTAGCTAAGATTCCCTCTTTAGGTCTTCCTTCTTTTCAAAGCAAATTATTTTTAAAGATCTTTTCCGAAAATTGTGTTTTATATCCGAATTCCCCTAAATACCTGGTATTTTCTCCTTTCTGTGAAATTTTATCGCGTTTTGGAGACTTTTTGAAGAGCTTGGAATACTTCAAATCTTTTGGTCCTTATCATCATCGGACTTGGAGGTGACACTCTCCTAAATTCGACATTAGGTCAAAATTGGGGTGTCTACACTCACGCTCCCACATGTAAAGTGAATCTCGAGAACACGAGTTTGTCACACTCCGGAGTAGCAGAAATTAACAGTAAATAAAATTTTCCTTTCTGGGTCCGTAAGTCATGACTAGCTAGTTACATTAATTGATTGTCAACAAACACACTAAATAAATAAAAGAGTAATGTAAGCGGAAGAGTAAACTAGATATACATCAAAGATTACGATTACTAGCTATTACAATGAAAATCTTACAAATATAATTTAGGACTGGAAATTATATAAATAAAATATAATAAAAATACAGGTATTACAATATCCACCTCTTATCAAGAATTTCGTCCCCAAAATCTGAGCTAGCTAGTCACTAAACAAAGTTGGAAACTTTTCGCGCATTTCTGATTCCAACTCCCAAGAGCTTAGCGTTCGTCTAGGTGTCTCCACTGAACTTTCACTAAAGGAATTTCCTTAGTACTCAGCTTCTTGACCTCTCAATCCAAAATTCGGACTATTCCTTCAGTATAAGTCACATTGCTATTCGCCTCAATGTCCGTGAAGTCAATTTCATGTGACGGATCATGTACAACCTTCCTAAGCATCCTGATATGAAATACACTATGTACTCCTGACATCTTAGGTGGTAGTGCAAGTTGGTAGGTATAACACCCATATTTATGTTATTGCATATCATTACATTGTCATGCATGATAATGTGATGCCTTGTGCACTTTTGGCACATGTGTGAGTGAGTTTTAACTCACGAGTCGATTTGGGTATCTGTGTTAGAGAACCTACTGAGACGTTGTTGAATTAGTGTTTTGTTGTTGTGAAGTCTCTCCGAGTATGAGACGTTAATTACGGAATACCTTAAATATTTATTTGAAAATAAATGTTTACTTATGTATTTCAATATCTGTATTATTTTTAGTTTATAATTTAATTCTGTTATTAGATTAGTATCCTGGTGAGGACGAATTAATACGCTATTAATTTGGTAGGCTAATTAGCAACTTCGGAAAAGTCATGTAGAAATTTGCGTTTTAGCAACCAAACGGAACTTAGTCGGAAACTTTTATAATTTTGAGGTTTCACTTGTAAAGCTATGAATTAGCTGTGTAAAAAGTTTCAAAGACTAATTGGGAGTTTTGAAAACTCGTGGGGAAGTAAACACAATTTCTGAAAGTGTTGCCTATTGATTCGTGTCCAATATTGCATTTTTAACTTCATGATTTTTCGCTTAGTGGACACAAATCGTTACTTAAATCAGAGATTTAATGGATAAATTGTGCTTTTGATTGTTCTTGTTGTTACTCTCGTTGAGCTAATAAAGATCTCTTTCTTGTAGGTTATGTAAGTTTGGGTGAAGTGAAACCTAAGTCTTGTAGCATTCATGTAGTAAAAAGGGGAAAAGAAGAGATTTCAGGAAGGGCGGATCGATCCGCACTTTTGAGGGGATCGATCCGAGTGTCTCTTAAGGAATTACTATCAGTTTCAAAAAGAGCAGATCGATCCGTCATTGAGAAGGGATCGATCCGCGATCTTCCTGTGACATTTTGCGACAATGAGACCGAAATGGATCAATCTGGCCAGCAGAGCGGATCGATCTACGTCTTCTCGAGAAACCAATATTCGCCCAGATGAAAGGCGGATCGATCCGCCATTGTAAAGGGATCGATCCGCGCCTGCTGCATTCTTCCTCTTTTTATAACAAGTTTGCCATTGTGTGGGTTTTACATAAATAGAAAGAGATAGGGTTTTTGTAGAGATATAAAATGTCTCTTGTGTTTTTCTCCCAACATTATTCTTCTTCTTCTCTCATTTTTGGGAACCCACTTGGGTTCCCTTCTATTTCTTCTTCATTTGTATAAACTTGAAGCTTGGATTGAAGTTTTAATGGCTAGGTATATTTTCTATCTCTTCTCTTTTGATGATATTGCTATGTTTTCTATTATTAGTTAGATCACTTAGGTTATGGATCACGAGCTCTTGGATCTAATGTGGTAGCATTTCTAGGGTTCATTTGTATAGGATTCAAAACTAAGGGCTTCATCTTATTTGTATTGCATTTTTTATTGTCAAAAATTAGACTTTGAATTCTACCCTATGTATTTCATATAGAATATTATGTAACCTAGTGTTTTACACTCCATGTGTTTGATAAATGTTGTGTGTGGGATTTAAAACTTGGGGTCTTCATCTTTGATGTCAAGCATTTTTTATTGTTCAAACTCTTGGGTTTTAAATACTATCTTTTGAAGGCTTCATAGGAGATTTGTCCACCAAGTAGATTAGTTAGTGTAGGGTGGACAAATCATTCGGATTAGAAGCCATAGAGGCTCCATCTTGTATGTCATGCATCCTTGATAGTCAAACGTTAGCTTCAAATCCGTTTCTATGGAAATCTCAAAGTGTCACGCCCCGAAGCAGCAGAAATTAGTAGGAAATAAAATTTTCCTTTCTGGGTCCGTAAGCCATGACTAGTTACATTACCTGATTGTCCACAAACACGCTAGATAAATATGAGAGTAACTTGATGGATGCGCAAACTGAATATATATATCAAAAGATTACTAGCTATTACATCAGAGTTCATTGTTTTAAAAGATAAGGACAAAAGAGTTTAAGGCATTGGACTCCGTTTACAACTTAGTACGAATAGACAAAAAAACTATAAAGAACAACTAAGTCTTATTTCTTGAATCCACGCCTCTAGCTGGAGTAGCCATGACCTTCAACATAGTAGGCTTCCCCTTCGAAGGCTCCTTCCTGATAGTCCTCCTCCGGACAATCATATCATGTCACAGCCCGGTCCCACAATAGCGGAACCGAAGCTCGTGGCACGCCACCGAGGCTAAACCAATTCATTAACGTTCCCAAAATTAGGTTTGAAGAACACACGCAGCGGGAAAACAAAACACATTTTAAAACCAGAGGTTCAGTCGACCGCTCAGTCGACTGCTCAGTCGACGGAGGCGGGCAGGGATTTAAATATCGAATTTCAGTCGACTGGTACTGGGGGTCCAGTCGACTGCTGAGGGGTCCAGTCGATTGCTGAGGGGGTCCAGTCGACTGCTTTTGCAAAAAATGAGGAGCAATTGCTAACAGACTCAGGGGTTCAGTCGACTGCTCAGTCGACTGCTCCCCTGGCAGCAGCCCAATCTGCAGAAATTTCAAGTTTAAAAGCTTCCCAACTTTCACTAATGATCAACCACTCCATTCAAACTCAGTCCAAAGTAATTCTAGCTGTATTAAAACATTTCTAAGCAAGATTACAACATGTTACTAACTATTACAACGGTCAAGATTCATCCTATCATACGAATTCAAACGTAAGTTAAGACAATAGAAATTCTTATTACAGCATTTCTAGGATCCCAAAACTACAAGATTAACATTCAATTTGCCTTTCAAGCGAACTCCCAACCCACGTACTCACTTCTCTGATTCCTCGCCGCCATTTACACCTGAAATGGTTATTTGAATAACCACACATATTTCGATTTGTTTAAGCTAATGCTTAGTGAATAAATCAATATATGTACATGAATGATAAATATGTCCGCATTCACATCTCTACAATTCATACTAGTCGCCGGAGACTCACGTGCCCGTCCATACTCCCAATCCGCGACTCCTCGCCAATAAGTCCACGCGAAAGGGTAAGACCCACGATTCTTCTCTTCAATCGTGCGGCCTTAATGCCTATATCGGCTCCACAAAATGGCACGGTGACCACGTGCTCCTTCTGACCCAAATAAGCAACTTAACATGCTCAAATACATATCACCATGCTCGCGATAATCAAAACATATCACCGTGCTATTGAGCCTACTTATCAATATAAATGCCCAATATGAACTACACAATATATCTCTAAGAATTAATACATGCTATTCAAACATAACATGAATACATACCAAGAAATCATTCCAAAACATAGTTGAATCACTCACCTCCGATTTACGCTCCTATAATACGATCCAAAGAAAACCCGTGCACAAAGAACGTGCAGAAGTTCGTCTAGTACAAATCCTATGGATCAAAATTCCATTTATCAACTTTTATGAAAAATTCTAGAAAATAACTTTTCGGAAAACTTAGCCAAACAGGCCCTAATAGGTATCAAAACGAAGCTCTTACCTCGAGGAGCTCAAATATGAAATCTGGGAGAAACCAGACTGACGGAAGGTCGTCGTTTGGCGTCGCAAAGCTATAAGCAATCAAATCTCCCTCTAGCCCCCTTTTGGCCTCCTTTCTTGATCTTAGGTTAAGAGTTGTGAAATATCTCAACTCATCTCTATCTATATATAGGCAACATTCTCGGGGAATTACGTTTACCTCCCCACGAGTTTTTCCAAACTCCTAATCAATCCCTGAAACTTTCTATACAGCTTATTCATAGCTTTACGAGTAAAACCTCAAAATTATAAAAGTTTTCGACTAAGTTTCGTTTGGTTGCTAAAACGTGAATTTCTATATGACGTTTCCAGAGTTGCTAATTAGCCTACCAAATTAATAGCGTGTTCATTCGTTCTCACCAGGATACTAAATCTAACATCAGAAATATATTCTAAGCCAGAAAATAATACAGATATTGCAATACACAGGTAAACATTTATTTTTAGATAAACATTTAAAATGTTCCACAGTGACCGTCTCATACTCGGAGAGATGTCACAACAACAAATCCTCAATTACCACAGTTTCAAAGGGTTCTCTAATACAGACACCCAAATCAACTCGTGAGTCAAAACACACTCAATCATGTGTCATAGGACACGCCACATCACATTATCATGCATGACAATGTAATGCAATGCAATAACACAAATGCGGGTGTTATAATACTCTCCCCCTTAAAAGAAGTTTGTCCCCAAACTTATACCTCATGTCTCGAAAAGGTGCGGATACTGAGTACGCATCTCATCTTCTATCTCCCACGTCATCTCTTCCGTAGTTTGGCTACGCCATAACACTTTCACTTTCGATATTACTTTGTTCCGTAAGACTTGATCCTTCTGATCCAAGATCTCTACCGGATACGCAACATACGTTAAATCACTCTGAATCTCATTCGATGTCGGAGTCATCACTTGATCTCTATCTTCCACTAATTGTTTGCGTAACAACGATACATGAAACACGTTATGAACTTGAGCATACTCGCTCGGCAAGTTCAAACGATAAGCTACGGGTCCAACTCTCCCAATGATCTCAAAAGGTCCTACAAACCTCGGGTTGAGCTTCCCGTATCTACCAAATCTGGTTATTCCCTTTGAAGGCGACACCTTCAAATACACTAAGTCTCCCACGTCGAATTCCAACGGTCGTCTACGCTTATCGGCATAACTCTTATACCTACTCTGAGCTGTCAGTAACCGTTGTCGAATTACCTTTATCTTATCCGTCGTCTCTTGTACAATTTTTGGCCCTTCAATCTTTCTTTCTCCCACCTCTGTCCAACTAATTGGTGAACGACATACACGACCATATAAAGCTTCATAAGGAGCCATTCCAATACTCGACTGAAAACTGTTGTTATACGCGAACTCAATTAACGGTAAATGGTCTTCCCAGTCACCCTGAAAATCAAGTACACATAGCCTAAGCATGTCTTCCAAAATCTGGATTACTCTTTCTGATTGACCATCGGTCTGAGGATGAAAAGCTGTACTAAAGTGCAATTTGGTACCCATTGCTCCTTGCAAGACTCTCCAAAACTTCGATGTAAAGCTACTATCCCTGTCCGAAACAATAGAAACTGGGATACCATGTAGTCTCACAATTTCGCAAATATACAGCTTAGCTAACTGCATCGGCTTAGTTGTTCGAAGCGGTAGGAAGTGCGACGACTTCGTCAAACGATCAACAATCACCCAAATAATAGTATTTGATCTCTTCGACCTCGGAAATCCACTAACAAAATCCATTGTTATGTGCTCCCATTTCCACTCGGCTATCGGTAACGGTTGTAACAATCCTGAAGGTACTTGGCGTTCGGCCTTTACTTGTTGACAAATAGTACAACGTGAGACATAACGTGCTATTTCTCTCTTCATTCCCGGCCACCAATAAACATGTCTCAAATCTCTATACATCTTGGTGCTTCCTGGATGAACGGTATACTTTGTGTTGTGTGCTTCCTCTAGGATGTTCCGTTTCAACTCTTTCTCACTAGGTACACAAATTCTACCCCTCAATCTCAACACATTGTTCACAAACGTGAATCCCGGTTGTTTGCCCATTGGAATCTCATCACAAATCTTCTTCAAAGCCACGTCTTGAAGTTGTTTCTCTGCGATCTCGTGAATCAAGAGTGGTTGTGCCACCATCATCGACATCAAGCCACTTTCAATCCTCGGAATCACTTCAAGTTCTAAGTTCTCCATATCTCTTATCAATTCTTTCTGAGAAGTCAAATCTGATGCGGGGTTGGTTGGTACCTTACGACTAAGAGCATCGGCGACAACATTCGCCTTGCCCGGATGATACTGAATTGATAAGTCATAGTCCTTCATCAACTCTAACCATCTCCTTTGCCTCATGTTCAAATCTCGTTGTGTAAACAGGTACTTCAAACTCTTATGATCCGTATAGATCTCACATTTCTCTCCGTATAGATAATGACGCCAAATCTTCAATGCAAAAATCACGACGGCCAATTCTAGATCATGTGTTGGATAATTCTTTTCGTGCGGTCTAAGTTGTCTTGACGCATACGCAATGACTTTATCACCTTGCATAAGAACGCAACCTAAACCTCTATATGAAGCATCACTGTAAATAATAAATCCTTCAGTCCCTGACGGAACGGCTAATATTGGTGCTTTCACTAGTCGACCCTTCAACTCTTGGAAACTTTCTTCACATTCTGGACTCCATACAAAAGCAATATCTTTCCTCATTAACTGCGTCATCGGCATTGCTATACGCGAAAAGTCTTTTACAAATCTCCGATAATACCCAGCTAATCCTAGGAAACTTCTGATGTCTGTCACATTCATTGGTCTCGCCCAGTTTGTAACTGCTTCTATCTTCTGAGGGTCCACAGAAATTCCCTTTGCCGACACTATATGTCCAAGGAAAGCTATCTCAGTCAACCAAAACTCACACTTCTTCAATTTGCCGAATAATCTCTTTTCACGCAATCGTTGTAAAGCTAATCGCAAATGATACTCGTGATCTTCTACGCTTTTGGAGTAGATTAGGATGTCATCTATAAACACGATAACGAACTCATCTAAATAATCCTTGAAAACACGGTTCATCAAGTCCATGAAAGCAGCTGGTGCATTAGTCACTCCAAATGGCATAACCAAAAATTCAAAGTGACCATATCGAGTCCTGAAAGCTGTCTTCTCAACATCTTCCTCCTTGACTTTTAATTGATGGTAACCGGATCTCAAGTCAATCTTCGAAAATACCTGAGCCCCTTGTAACTGATCAAACAAGTCATCTATTCGTGGCAACGGATACTTGTGCTTGACGGTCAACTTATTCAATTCCCGGTAGTCGATGCACATACGCATTGTTCCATCTTTCTTCTTCACAAATAAGACTGGAGCTCCCCATGGTGAAACACTAGGTCGGATAAAACCCTTCTCCAACAGTTCTTCTAACTGAACTTTCAATTCTTTTAACTCTATCGGTGCCATTCGGTACGGCGCTTTGGATACCGGTTGTGACCCTGGTACTACTTCTATTGTGAACTCAAGCTCCCTTTCAATCAATATGTCGGGTAACTCATCGGGAAAAACATTCGGAAATTCTCGAACTACTGAAATGTCTTCTATTAGTGGTCCAAGAACTCGCGTGTCGATAATTGAACATAAGAAACCCGAACAACCCTTCTTCAACATCTTACTTGCTTGAATCGCCGATATCAAGTACGGCGGTACGATCACTCCCTTACCCTGAAAAGTAAACTCTTCTCGTCCTGACGGATAGAAACTAACCCGTTTCTGTTCACAATCGATTTTGGCTTGATTAGCCGATAACCAATCCATACCCAATATAACATCAAAGTAATTCACCGTCAATGGAATCAAATCAACGCTCAAGACTTTATCACCTATCTTGATCTCACATGACTTGAATATCGAAGAAGTAACTAACGGTTCACTACTAGGCAATGATACACACAAGTCATATCCTAGCGGTTCTGACTTAACAGTTAAATGCTTAACAAAATCACGTGATACGAATGAATGCGTTGAACCAGAATCCATAAGTATACATGCAGGATATGAACAAATAGGAAGAATACCTGATACGACGGTATCATCTGTATTCCCCGGCCTGAGCTGAAAGTATCGTCCTTGTTGTTGCGCTACTCCTTTCCCTTTATCCACTCGAGGTTCTACTCTTGACCCGCTTGGCACACTCGATGCCCCGGTACTCATTCCAGGTTGTCTCTTACTCGGGCAATTCTTCGCTATATGCCCCAGTTGTCCACAGTCAAAACATTTTCCCCTCATCTCTGGGTTGTAGCTCTTGGCGTTCGAGGTTGTGTTTGGTGTAGTCGAATTTGTATTCAAAGGACAATTCCTAGACACATGCCCCAATTGTTTACAAATATGGCAAGTGATTAATTGATAGCACGTTCTTCTGTGTCGCCGGTTACATGTTGGACACAACGGTCTCGAGTCTCCCATGAACGTACTCCCTCCTTGGCTACTCATATATGATCCCGAACCTTGCGTGAACGGTTTCTTCGCATTCCCTTGGCTCTTGCCCCTATTGTCATTGGGTCTCTTTCCTTGTTGCCCTTGTCGATATCGGTCGACACTCTTCTCAGCTATACGGGCGGCTTCCTCGACTAGAGAAACGGTCAGGTGTTGCAACATGTCCACACGGCCCCGAATATTCTCTCTAAACCCTTCCTCAAACTTACGAGCTTTATCCCTATCAGTCGGAACGGTAGTTTTCCCAAATCGTAACAAGGCATTGAAATGAGAAACATACTCACCCACAGTCATATCTCCCTGAACTAAACTCGCAAACTCTTGGCGTTTCTGAGTATAAGCAGATTGCGGGAAGAAACGTTTGTTGAATTCTTCTTTAAAAGCTTCCCACGTGGTTGGATTCCCTCGTTCAAGCACGTTGTTCCACCAATCCAATGCTTCGCCCATCAACGTATCGGATGCGCACAAAATTTTTTCCTCATCGATACATATTACCTGACGGAAATGTCTTTCCATGTCCATCATCCAATGATCGGCCAAGTCTATGTCAATTTGCCCATGATACAACGTCGGTTTTCGCTTATGAAACTGTTCCACGATTGTGTGTTGAGGTCGTGGTGCCGATGGTGCATTGACATAACGAATTTCCACTTGTGGAGGCTGAACGTTCATATGTTCTCTTTCACTTACCGCTTGTATGAAACTTCCCACCATGTTCACTATTTGGTCCATCCGCGAATGCGGTGACAATTCTCTTGGTTGATCCGCCATAATGTTTCAAATTAGCTGTGTAAAAAGTTTCAAAGACTAATTGGGAGTTTTGAAAACTCGTGGGGAAGTAAACACAATTTCTGAAAGTGTTGCCTATTGATTCGTGTCCAATATTGCATTTTTAACTTCATGATTTTTCGCTTAGTGGACACAAATTGTTACTTAAATCAGAGATTTAATGGATAAATTGTGCTTTTGATTGTTCTTGTTGTTACTCTCGTTGAGCTAATAAAGATCTCTTTCTTGTAGGTTATGTAAGTTTGGGTGAAGTGAAACCTAAGTCTTGTAGCATTCATGTAGTAAAAAGGGGAAAAGAAGAGATTTCAGGAAGGGCGGATCGATCCGCACTTTTGAGGGGATCGATCCGCGTGTCTCTTAAGGAATTACTATCAGTTTCAAAAAGAGCAGATCGATCCATCATTGAGAAGGGATCGATCCGCGATCTTCCTGTGACATTTTGCGACAATGAGACCGAAATGGATCAATCTGGCCAGCAGAGCGGATCGATCTACGTCTTCTCGAGAAACCAGTATTCGCCCAGATGAAAGGCGGATCGATCCGCCATTGTAAAGGGATCGATCCGCGCCTGCTGCATTCTTCCTCTTTTTATAACAAGTTTGCCATTGTGTGGGTTTTACATAAATAGAAAGAGATAGGGTTTTTGTAGAGATATAAAATGTCTCTTGTGTTTTTCTCCCAACATTATTCTTCTTCTTCTCTCATTTTTGGGAACCCACTTGGGTTCCCTTCTATTTCTTCTTCATTTGTATAAACTTGAAGCTTGGATTGAAATTTTAATGGCTAGGTATATTTTCTATCTCTTCTCTTTTGATGATATTGCTATGTTTTCTATTATTAGTTAGATCACTTAGGTTATGGATCACGAGCTCTTGGATCTAATGTGATAGCATTTCTAGGGTTCATTTGTATAGGATTCAAAACTAAGGGCTTCATCTTATTTGTATTGCATTTTTTATTGTCAAAAATTAGACTTTGAATTCTACCCTATGTATTTCATATAGAATATTATGTAACCTAGTGTTTTGCACTCCATGTGTTTGATAAATGTTGTGTGTGGGATTTAAAACTTGGGGTCTTCATCTTTGATGTCAAGCATTTTTTATTGTTCAAACTCTTGGGTTTTAAATACTATCTTTTGAAGGCTTCATAGGAGATTTGTCCACCAAGTAGATTAGTTAGTGTAGGGTGGACAAATCATTCGGATTAGAAGCCATAGAGGCTCCATCTTGTATGTCATGCATCCTTGATAGTCAAACGTTAGCTTCAAATCCGTTTCTATGGAAATCTCAAAGTGTCACGCCCCGAAGCAGCAGAAATTAGTAGGAAATAAAATTTTCCTTTCTGGGTCCGTAAGCCATGACTAGTTACATTACCTGATTGTCCACAAACACGCTAGATAAATATGAGAGTAACTTGATGGATGCGCAAACTGAATATATATATCAAAAGATTACTAGCTATTACATCAGAGTTCATTGTTTTAAAAGATAAGGACAAAAGAGTTTAAGGCATTGGACTCCGTTTACAACTTAGTACGAATAGACAAAAAAACTATAAAGAACAACTAAGTCTTATTTCTTGAATCCACGCCTCTAGCTGGAGTAGCCATGACCTTCAACATAGTAGGCTTCCCCTTCGAAGGCTCCTTCCTGATAGTCCTCCTCCGGACAATCATATCATGTCACAGCCCGGTCCCACAATAGCGGAACCGAAGCTCGTGGCACGCCACCGAGGCTAAACCAATTCATTAACGTTCCCAAAATTAGGTTTGAAGAACACACGCAGCGGGAAAACAAAACACATTTTAAAACCAGAGGTTCAGTCGACCGCTCAGTCGACTGCTCAGTCGACGGAGGCGGGCAGGGATTTAAATATCGAATTTCAGTCGACTGGTACTGGGGGTCCAGTCGACTGCTGAGGGGTCCAGTCGATTGCTGAGGGGGTCCAGTCGACTGCTTTTGCAAAAAATGAGGAGCAATTGCTAACAGACTCAGGGGTTCAGTCGACTGCTCAGTCGACTGCTCCCCTGGCAGCAGCCCAATCTGCAGAAATTTCAAGTTTAAAAGCTTCCCAACTTTCACTAATGATCAACCACTCCATTCAAACTCAGTCCAAAGTAATTCTAGCTGTATTAAAACATTTCTAAGCAAGATTACAACATGTTACTAACTATTACAACGGTCAAGATTCATCCTATCATACGAATTCAAACGTAAGTTAAGACAATAGAAATTCTTATTACAGCATTTCTAGGATCCCAAAACTACAAGATTAACATTCAATTTGCCTTTCAAGCGAACTCCCAACCCACGTACTCACTTCTCTGATTCCTCGCCGCCATTTACACCTGAAATGGTTATTTGAATAACCACACATATTTCGATTTGTTTAAGCTAATGCTTAGTGAATAAATCAATATATGTACATGAATGATAAATATGTCCGCATTCACATCTCTACAATTCATACTAGTCGCCGGAGACTCACGTGCCCGTCCATACTCCCAATCCGCGACTCCTCGCCAATAAGTCCACGCGAAAGGGTAAGACCCACGATTCTTCTCTTCAATCGTGCGGCCTTAATGCCTATATCGGCTCCACAAAATGGCACGGTGACCACGTGCTCCTTCTGACCCAAATAAGCAACTTAACATGCTCAAATACATATCACCATGCTCGCGATAATCAAAACATATCACCGTGCTATTGAGCCTACTTATCAATATAAATGCCCAATATGAACTACACAATATATCTCTAAGAATTAATACATGCTATTCAAACATAACATGAATACATACCAAGAAATCATTCCAAAACATAGTTGAATCACTCACCTCCGATTTACGCTCCTATAATACGATCCAAAGAAAACCCGTGCACAAAGAACGTGCAGAAGTTCGTCTAGTACAAATCCTATGGATCAAAATTCCATTTATCAACTTTTATGAAAAATTCTAGAAAATAACTTTTCGGAAAACTTAGCCAAACAGGCCCTAATAGGTATCAAAACGAAGCTCTTACCTCGAGGAGCTCAAATATGAAATCTGGGAGAAACCAGACTGACGGAAGGTCGTCGTTTGGCGTCGCAAAGCTATAAGCAATCAAATCTCCCTCTAGCCCCCTTTTGGCCTCCTTTCTTGATCTTAGGTTAAGAGTTGTGAAATATCTCAACTCATCTCTATCTATATATAGGCAACATTCTCGGGGAATTACGTTTACCTCCCCACGAGTTTTTCCAAACTCCTAATCAATCCCTGAAACTTTCTATACAGCTTATTCATAGCTTTACGAGTAAAACCTCAAAATTATAAAAGTTTTCGACTAAGTTTCGTTTGGTTGCTAAAACGTGAATTTCTATATGACGTTTCCAGAGTTGCTAATTAGCCTACCAAATTAATAGCGTGTTCATTCGTTCTCACCAGGATACTAAATCTAACATCAGAAATATATTCTAAGCCAGAAAATAATACAGATATTGCAATACACAGGTAAACATTTATTTTTAGATAAACATTTAAAATGTTCCACAGTGACCGTCTCATACTCGGAGAGATGTCACAACAACAAATCCTCAATTACCACAGTTTCAAAGGGTTCTCTAATACAGACACCCAAATCAACTCGTGAGTCAAAACTCACTCAATCATGTGTCATAGGACACGCCACATCACATTATCATGCATGACAATGTAATGCAATGCAATAACACAAATGCGGGTGTTATATATCATGTATAGTCTAGACATGGGAATGTCCAGGGCGTAGTATGCCGTTAGCTTTAATAAAAGTTAAGTGAGCGTTCTAACCGAACAATCCTAATAGAAAAATATGTATTCGAAAGTACACAACGGCTGGTTAGGACGATTGAATGAATTATAATTAGACCGTGCGAGAAACTATCCATCATCGATATATTCGACTTCACTCGACTTAACATCCGACTTACTTAACTTTGTTACATTACCAGTGTAACGTCGTTGGCTTAGAGTGACTCGCCCAGTGGGTCGAGCTATGATTACTTTACTATCGTTGTCTACCCCTCCGTGGCCATAGTAGTAATCTCGCTTTACAAGCTAACCATGTACTCTAGGTCCTCGGGACCTTACCTTATGAATATCGTCGCCGGTTTGCGAAACGGTTACTTTACTATCGTTGGTCGTTGTGACCGCAGTAGTAATCTCGCCTTACAGGCTAACCGTGTTTATTCATTTCTCGATGTATTCTTATCAACATGGTTACTTTGCTATCGTGTTTGCCTCTCCATGGCCATAGTATTATCGCCGGCATGCGATCCTGTAATTCCATTTGACAGTACCAACTCACCATATCAACTTTCGGACCTCTGCGGTCGATTAAACGTACTTCCAAATGCATACGAACTTGGTCTCCGCGACCGTTCGACTCTATACTCGTACACGTCGACTTGACGTTACGACACCGACTTCTACATGAGGTGTATCATATGTTATGCACGAGGTACAAGTTAATTAAACATATACTATTTTATTCTAGAAACAAAGTACAGATCCGAAATTCATGGTACTGCATGTTAAAGCATGAGGTTAACTAGAATAAATAATAATAATAATAATAAACAGAAATAATTACCACATGTTAAAGCATGGAGTTAACCGAACTGATAATAATAACGAACAGAAATATTAATAATAATAATAATAATAATAATAATAATAATAACGGAGATAATATGTTCGGGGTACAACATATTAACATGAGGTTAACCGGAAAGTGATATCAATAATATTAACAATAATATTATTAATATTAGTAATAATATTAATAATAGTGGTGGGATAATATGTTCAGGGTACAACATATTAAAGACTGAAGTTAAATCAATAATAATTATAATAATAATAATAATAATAATAACAACAACAATAATAATAATATCATTATTATTAATGGGATAACAAAACGGACATTAATATGTTCAGGGTACATATGTTAATTACGAGGTTAATTAGACTATAATAATAATAATAATAATAATAATAATAATAATAATAATAATAAGCAGAAAATAATAATCATAATAATAATGATAATAATACTAATTATAATATGGCAATTATAATACGGACCTAGATTAGGGACACTACATGTTAAAATATGAGTTTTAACAGCTAACTAACAAGATAATAATAATAACAATAAATAGTAGTAGCAATAATAACAATGATAATACGAACCTAGATTCGGGACACCACATGTTAAAATATGAGTTTTAACAGCTAACTAACAAGATAATAATAATAACAATAAATAGTAGTAGCAATAATAACAATGATAATATAGACCTAGATTAGGGACACCACATGTTAGGCACAAGATTTTCTAGAATAATAATACTAATAATAATAATTAGAAAATAATAACACGGACATTAATCTGATGTACCAAGTGAGTTAGGAACTCACCGCAGGTTTGAGGTCGCGATGTGACACATGGGTAAGCTTCCTTTCTTTTCTCTCTTCTTTCTCTCGGACTAACTCTCTCTTCTTTTTCTTCCTAACACTAATGGGGAGGGGGTTTATATAGGGGGTGGGGACAACTTTTAATATATATATATATATATATACATACTATACACACACATACATGTAGTATCTATATACACACATGCATACAACACACAACAAACAACTAACCACTACCACACACCACACAGTCACAAACACACACATGCACTCAAGTACCCATGCACCTCACCCTCAAGAATCATGCACACAACACCTCACCCCTACACCCTACACACTAGCCCACCCAACTCACCACCCTATAACACACCTCACCACTCTATCTCCCTTTTTTAGTCGGCACACACACATCAATAAAATTGATAAGGGTTGTTTGGGGGGTTTGGTTTAAGGTATAAGTAGGGTTGGGTAATACAGGTATAATTATGGATTCAAAAAAATAATATTTAATTATAGTGGAAATTTTATAATTACTGTCTAAAACTAGAAACTATATTTAATAAAAAAAATAAAATTACAGGTATTACAATATCCACCTCCTATCAAAGATTTCGTTCCCGAAATTTGAGCTAGCTAGTCACTAAACAAAGCTGGAAACTTTTCATGCATTTCTGATTTCAACTCCCAAGAAGCTTCACGTTCGTCATGGTGTCTCCACTGAACTTTCACAAGAGGAATTTCCTTACTCCTAAGCTTCTTGACTCCTCGATCCAAAATTCGGACTGGTCCTTCAGTATAAGTCACATTATTGTTTATCTCGATGTCTGTGATGTCAATCTCATGTGACGGATCATGTATAACCTTCCTAAGCATGCTGATATAAAATGCATTATGCACTCCTGACATCTTAGGTGGTAGTGCAAGTCGGTAGGTTACTTTTCCCACGCGCTCTAAAATTTCAAACGGTCCAATGTAGCGCGGTGACAACTTTCCTTGTTTCTGTCCGAATCTGACAGCGCCTCGTACCGGAGATACCTTGAGAAGTACATGATCTCCAACACTAAACTCCAATTCCTTGCGGTGCTTGTCTGCATAGCTCTTCTGTCTGCTCCGTGCTGCCTTCATATTTTCTTTCACAATGTTAATCTTTTCATTCGTCTCTCGAACCATTTCCAGTCCTCGAAGTTTATTGTCTCCGACTTCCGCCCAGCACAATGGTGATCGGCACAGTCTTCCATATAGTGCCTCGAATGGTGCCATCCCAATGCTCGAATGGTAGATGTTGTTGTACGCGAACTCTACCAATGGCAGGTGTGTCTCCTAAGAACTCTCAAAGTCTATGACACAAGCTCGGAGCATGTCCTCCATTACTTAGTTAACTCGTTCTGTTTGTCCGTCGGTTTGGGGATGAAATGCGAAACTTAACTTCAATGAAGTTCCCATTGTTGCTTGTAAGCTTTCCCAAAATCCTGATGTAAAACGCGAGTCGCGATCTGATACGATAGATACAGGTACTCCGTGTAGTCGTACGACTTGCTGTATGTACATTCTGCTCATCTTCTCAACCGAGTACATCATGTTGTAGGCGATGAAATGAGATGATTTCGTGAGTCGGTCCACGATTACCCAAATAGTGTCATGATTTTGTTGCGATCTTGGCATTCCTACAAGGAAATCCATAGTAATGTGTTCCCATTTCCATTCAGGAACTGGTAGTGGTTGTAATAACCCTGCTGGCCTCTGGCGTTCTGCTTTGACTTGTTTTTAGGTTAAACATTTGGATACATGATCTGCTACCTCTCTTTTCATTCCTTCCCATCAGAAGTTTCTTTTCAAGTCCTTATACATCTTGGTTCCTCCAGGGTAGACCGTCATTCGTGACTTATGCGCTTCATTCAGTATGTCCTTCCTTAAGTTGTCCTCGTTAGGCACATAAAGTCTATTGCGGCATTTAAACCCTCCGTCTGCCCCAATATTCCATTCTGCAGGGTCCTTTGCTGATGCTTTCTCAAACCATTGACGAAGTCCTTCATCCTTTCCTTGAGCTTCAAGGATGCGATTTATGAGCGTCGGCTGTATTACTAGACATCCAAAAATTTGTCCTTCACTAGATTCGGTGTTCTGAAAGTCAAATTCAGCTAGTGTTTCCAACGTTCTCCACTCTTTGACCATAAGAGAGGATATGAACAATTTGCGAGGTTTTCGACTTAGTGCGTCGGCAACTACGTTTGCTTTACCAGGGTGGTATTGCAAAGTGAAATAGTAATCCTTCAACAATTCCATCCAACGTCGTTGTCTCATGTTCAGTTCCTTCTGAGAGAACAAGTATCTCAAGCTCTTGTGATTTGAAAATAGGTCGAACTTTTCTCCGTAAAGGTAATGTCTCCAAATCTTGAGAGCAAAAACAATTGTGGCTAGGTTGAGGTCATGCGTAGGGTAGTTCATCTCATGTTGTTTCAATTGTCGTGATCCATATGCCATCACTCTTCCATCCTGCATAAGCACACATCCAAGTCCTTGGTGTGATGCATCATTATAAATGGTGAACTGCTCACCGCTCTTTGATATTGCAAGCACTAGCGCTGAGGTCAATCTTTCTTTCAGCTCTTGAAACCCGCATTCATGCTTGTCTTTCCATTCGTACTTCACGTCCTTCCTTGTCAGATTGGTCAAAGGGGATGCTATTTTAGAGAATCCTTCAACGAATCTTCGATAGTATCCGGCTAAACCAAGGAAACTCCAAACTTCGGTTGCAGTGTTCGGTCTATTCCAGTCCAAAACAACATCTGTCTTCATTAAATCCATAGCTATCCCGTCCTGTGAGACAGTATGACCCAAGAATTTGACTTCCTTTAGTCAAAATTCACACTTGCTGAACTTCGCATGCAAGTGGTTGTCTCGAAGCATCTGTAGTACGATCCTCACATGTTCTTTGTGTTCCTCCGTGGTTTTGAGTAGATTAGGATGTCGTCTATGAACACAATCACAAATTTATCCAAGTAGGGCCTAAATACTCTGTTCATTAAATCCATGAATACAGCTGGGGTATTCGTTAGTCCAAACTGCATGATCAGGAATTCATAGTGCCCATATCTCGATCTGAAGGCTGTCTTTGATATGTCATCGGGTCGAACCAACAGTTGGTGGTATCCATATCGCCTGGGTGTGGAAAAGTAATGTGTTATATATGTGTGGTTCCAAGTCTCCCTAATAAGAGGCCTTTTGGGTAGTAGCCCAAGAACAAATCCATGCGGGTTTGGGCCCAAAGAGAACAATATCTTATTGAGCGAGACTTGGGTCGTGACAGTTACTCTAAGTTTAACTCCGACTCCCACAACTAAAAGCATTATAACTTAAGTACCATAAGTTCAAAACCATAATTTACATCATACTACAAGATTAAACATAATCAATAAATCCTAAGCCTTGCCCCATTCCCAAGCTTGAATTCACCTCCTCTCCGTTGCTCCGAACCTGCAGTGGTTGTTATGTACCACAACAGAAATACAAAAACGGTTTTCTTAAGCATTTCGCTTAGTGAATTAACTAACATGCTAGTGATGTCATGAACATGTGTAATGCAACAATTTAAACATATAAGCATACGTAATCGCAGAATTCATGGGCTAATGGTTCACTCCGACCCGAAGACCTCTCCTTTGGTCCCGCAGTCACTTCTATTCCTTGGACATCCATTCTTAAAGCGGATCACAATTTCATACACAATATCTAAAACATCCAAAATTCATTATATGTCATAAGTCAAGAATTCATATCTTAAACTACTGTCTTAAGATTTTAGGAGGATCTTAAGAATATCAATACTAAGCTAAAACTCCGATCCTACACAAAATCTACGAGTTTTGACACGTTTCCCAAGAAAATTAATATTAGAATTTTCATAAAACTTAGCCAAATAAGGCGTAACAGCTATCAAAACGTAGTTATTACCTCAAGGAGTTCAAGATCTATCTTGGAGAAGGTCGTTGCTCCATATAATTGATCAAATAGGTCATCGATTCTAGGAAGTGGGTATCGGTTCTTGATTGTGACCTTGTTCAACTCTCTGTAGTCGATACAGAGTCGAAGTGTCCCATCCTTCTTCTTAACAAATAGCACTGGCGCTCCCCAGGGTAACATGCTCGGTCGAACGAATCCGAGATCTTTAAGTTCCTGGACTTGCTTCTTTAATTCTTGCATTTCCGTCGGGGCCATCCGATATGGGGTCTTAGATATCGGTAGGGTACCGGATACCAACTCAATACAAAAGTCGATGTTTCTCTTGGGTGGTAGCCCTAAGAATTCTTGAAATACGTCCTCAAAGTCTTAAACCACAGGGATTTGTGTAATTGAAATTTCTGAACTTACACTTCCAAGGGTAGCTAAACATCTTGTGAGGAAGGCGTCGCATAAGGGATCGCATTGGAATTTAAATGATTGGTTTCCAAGTGTCGAGAAAGTGATAGACTTGCTAATACAGTCTAATTTGGCCTGGTATTTCGAGAGCCAATCAATTCCTAAGATTAAGTTGAATTCCTTCATCGACAGAACTATCAGATCAGCGGGGAGGTTATGATCTTCCAAGTTCAAAGTGCACTCCTTACACACTTTTCCCAACATAATGTTCACTCCTAAGGGGGACATAACGTTCAGAGCTACATCAAGCGTCTGGGGTACTAACCCCAATTGTTGTACAATCTTAATAGAAATAAAGGAGTTGGAAGTACCAGTATCGAATAAAGCTTTAACTTGACTATTAAATAATGTGAGGGTACCTTCCATATTCTGTTGTTCTCCTTCATCGAATGTGGCTTCCTCCGGGATAATGGCATTTAGGCGGGCTTGCTTGGGTTGACCTTGAGTAGATGCTCCATAGTATCCACCTTGAGGCGCTCGGCAATCCCTAGATAAGTGACCCTTTTTGCCATAGTTGTAGCAGACGGTGTCCTCTCGGCTTCTCCTTGGGGCTCGATAGTCCTTGGACCTGTGTCCGGGTTTTCCACAATTGAAGCATCCATTATTATTAGCTCCAGTGAAAATAGATGGTCCTTTTGGGGTTTGTGCTTGGGGTACAGCTGGTTGGTTCTGAGGGAACGTGAGTTGCGGCTTCCTTTCGCCAGTCCAATTATGCCTTCTTCCTTAGAATCGCATCGGGGGTCTCGGTCCTTGGTTACCTTGGTTGTTTCTGAATAGTGGTCGATTTCCAAAATGTCCTCGTTCTCGACCATTGATTTCCTCGTGGCCGATTGCCATGCTTACCATGGCTTTGAAGGTCAGGCCTTGATTATTGAGAGTCATGCGTTGAAATGGTAGCGATAAGCCTTGGTGGTACTGTCGGTTTTTCTTCTCAGGGGTATCAATCATGTGGCGAGCAAAGCGAGACAATCGTTCGAACTGTACTGTGTATTCCCTCACAATTCGATTTCCTTGTGTCAGATCAATGAACTCCCTCTCTTTCTTGTTCCTCTCTGTCTGTGGAAAGTAATTCTCCAGGAACAGCTCCTTGAATGTAGCCCAGGGCATTCTTCTTACTGCCGCTTCTCCTACCGTTGCTTCCTCCGATTCCCACCAATCGGCTGCCGCGTATGTTAATTGGAATGTTGCCAGTCGACGCTTCTCGATCTCTGTACATCCTAGTGTGTCGAAGATCAACTCCATTTCTCGAAGCCACTGTTCCGTACGCCATGGCTCGGCATCTCCGTCGAATTTCTCAGGATGAAAATGACGAAAACGCTCTACCACTCTATCCTCTATAGGTCTCGGAGGTGGTACGGGGTTGTTTCTATTATTCACATTATTGTTGTCATTGTTGTTGATGCGTTCTAGTCTCCGCACAAAGGCCTCAAATAGACCAGTAGGATCAGCAGCTGCAGGTGCCGGGGGTGTAGCCTCAATCTGCCCAACGGGATTGTTATGAGTATTTCTGTTTGTTCCTGCCATAGTGATTCGTGTATTGGTGTACCTACACAGACATATATCAGTTACTACTAGAATATATGCATACATCTACAAGTTGTCACCGAAACATATACGTCGAGATGTGAAATTTAACAAGGTAGCAACAATAGTAAAAATATAAAAACATCAAGATTATTGGGCCACAGTTTATACCAAAAGATGATACTCGTATATATATATATATACCAAAGATGTACCATGAAGTACACACTAGTAAACTGTGTACCACGTGGGACATAAGCCAATACAGCGCTCGAGTTAACTATTTACAACGCCACTAACAGTGGCTGCAAGCTATACAAAAGAGCTATGGTCGAATAGCTATCCCTAAAATCCTCAAAATAAAGTGGACAACATGTCCTGTCATATATATACTAGAAAATCTAAGCCCCCAAAAGTCCTGACTCAGTAGTCATCCACGTCTGATCTATATAAGGGAGCTTCATCCATGAAGGAAAAATCCCACTCCTTGACCATCATCGCCTCGTCCTCCTCCTCGTCGTTCTCTTCCTCCATAGCGTCTACTGCTGGCTCAGCAGCATCAGCAGCTGCAGCGGCAAATCCCTCGGCTATAGCAATAGCCTCTGCTAGCTCGACCTCTCCTATGATGAATCCCTCTGGCTGTGCAGCTATTCCTGCTACCAAATCTGCTGCCCTATTGACAATAGTTTCCATTTAAAATATAGGCCCTGCTAGTAACTCAGGTATAACTACCTCCTCAGAACTTCCTATCATATAATCCTAATCAAGAGTTGATTTCCTAAGATTGAAAGGTTCTATAGAAACTACTATGCAAAAGCTGGGTTTTGGTCAAATAAGGGACCCTTGACACACATCCGATAGGATGCTTAATATACCAAATTATGGTACGAGATCAATCAAGGGTGATCACACAGTCCCATGATAACTTGACCGACCGGGTTGCCCCGAGCCTCCAAGGTCATAGTTCCGTGTAATCGACTGGCTGGACATGCAAGTGAAATGCAACAGGCACACAAAGATTAATTAATTCGATTAAAAGGATATTTTTCAAGTCTAATCCTCGAGTGAACCCAAAATCAGAATTCTGGTCTGCGAAACCAGAGATTCTGGGTTCGATCCCCAGCAGAGTCGCCAGATTGTGAATATCGCAATTTTTTTTTACCCACAGCTTTTCTTTTAAAGTTCTTTTAAATTTCAAATTCAAAACAAATGAGTCGCCACTTAATTTTTAAAAGGAAAATTAAGAAACTATTTTAAAGCAACTGGTCTTTTGTGAAACCATAGATTAACTGGGTTCGGGGATTATGGAATGAGAGAGGAAGGAGCCCGTTGGACTAAAACACCCTCTCTCATTCTATCTCGCGATACGCCTCTACTTAACATCCTTTTAACTAATCTAAGCGTGCCATCAACTAATACATAGATATACGTATACATTACACAAACATGTCAAAGTGGTGTAAAATTACCAATTTACAAAATATCATTCAAAAGCCACGTAATTCAAGTAGCAAGCAACATGATATGCAATAAAGAACAAGAAAACTTACCCGGGATCCAGCCGCGAATATTAAACGTGCAATGCATGTGATTAAATACAACCTAGGAAAAGAGTCTCTAATCCACATATATACATGTAAGGCAAAATCTTAATTCTAATGTGTCGCGCATGAGGTTGAAAAATCGATAAAATCAATAAATTAAAATAAACTAAAGAGGGATTCAAGAAGTCATACCTTAATAGCGCTACAAAACAAAGGATTAGTCCACATGATATACAAGATATAAAGTTAGAAATAACAATCCTACATTTCTAACTTAAATCTATCAAATGCAATTGAATCTAAAGCAAATAAATCATAATTACAAGTGTCAAGCCATATGGATGAATATGTTCATGAACAAAAATAAATTATGAAATACCTAATCATTTAGATCACTTAAACTTTGAATTCAATCTTAATTAATCACTATTGAGACATGGTTTGACCCATATCTCGTGAAAATATCATCTAAGCCATTATTCATAAGATTGGTTAAAACTATTGCAGAATTCTGAAAATTGTTGAGAGCAGATCATACATTTAAAGAAATAAAAAGCATGGTTCCCGTGGTTTGATCTTGATGAATTTTGGACACAAGATGCCTCTGTATGTCTAGTTTTTAACCCAAAAAAGAAATCAAAGTTCCAACGGTTGGATCTCTGGAAATTGGACAAAAACTAGACATCACTCAGCATTCTACAACCTTCTGTCCAGAGTTCTTGCACAATTTTTTAAAAATAGCAAACAAATCAGAAATGCTTTGTTCTTTTTAGGGTGACTTCCTAACACATTAATCTACTTAAAAAAATTATTTTGGGTCACAAATAGTTTATTAAAGTTCTGATTTACTTATTTCAAAAGAATGTTACTGTTCTGAAACTCTGGATAGATTGTAGTGACTTCACAAAACTCATGACCAAGCTACTTTAAACATGAAATCTTCTTAAAACAAAAATTACAGCGGTAGAACTTTGAGTTAGTTACATTTTTCCGTTGGTTTCACTTGATTCCAACGGTTAGATTTCGAACCAAAAATCTTTGATCAAAACCGGTTTATGGATCCACTATTTCATTGTCAAGTTCAACTTTCATTTGTTAACCCTAACTATTAAACCATGAAGTTGGACTTAAACTAAACCATTTTCTCCTACCATTTGATGGTCATTGGAGGCTAAAGACCTTTATATTTGTAGATTTCAAATGAAGTATGAATAGACTTCATGAAATCTCAAGATAATGAATCTAAACCATGAAGATGGGCTTAGACTCAAAACTACTTTCTCCTACCATTTGATGGTCATTGGAGATGAAGATATGACTAATACTCATGAGTCTCAAAGGAATATAGAAATGATTCCATGTAACATCAAGGTAGAGGACCCAAGTCATAAGTATGGACTTGGATCCACCTATTTGCTTATAAAATGAAGTGATGATCAAACTTTGACTCTCATGTGAAACATAAGCTTACATGAGATTCAAAATATCAAACTCAAGTGTTTTCAAGAGAGATATTAAAGATCTCCAAGAATCTCAAAAGAAAAGTATAGACAAAAAGAAGAAATGAAATAAAGAAGACAAAGAGAGCTAATGCTCTAAACCCTCCAAAGAGCCTTTTGGTAAAACTTGTTTACTTCAAATTCATAGATGCTTTCTAACCAAGCTAAGAAGAAATAAAAGAGAATGAAAACTTAAAAATGATTAAAGGCTTAAAAGAAAGAATGAAAAGGAGACAACTTATGGTTAGAGGACCACCTCTAAACTATCCTCAAAGCTTCTCTACTTTTGAAGATCTTCCAAGCTCTTCTCCCTAGTTTTTTTTTTTAACTCTCTCTCAAATATATGTTAGTGTAATGGTAGCTCCTCCTTCTCATATATATGTTTTTTGCATCTCCTCCCAAGGAAGATCCTCCTTTTTTTATAGACAAAAAATACCAAGTATTCTCAGTGAATTCGGAATAAAAGACAGGTATAAATTTCACATTTGGTGGTACAATACGTACTTTCTAAAAATATACAGACTGTTGCAGAAGGCGGCAGTCAAAAATCCCTTGCGGCAGTCAGTGGATGCCACTGCGGCACTCCGTGAAAGCCGTTGCGGCATTCCGTGACTGTCGCGCGGCTCTCAGTAAGTGTCGCGCCAAATTATTGATTGCCGCGTTTTTGTCAACCTTACTTTATCAGGTTTTTGTTTTTATCCGCATACATATACGTATTGTACCAAAAAATACGGACTGTTAAAGCAAACGGCAGTCAAAAATTGTCGACGGCACTCAGTAAATGCCGGGCCGGCATTCTGTGACTGCCGTTCCGCAGTCACCGAATGCCGTTCGGCACTCACTGAGTGCCGCAAAATACTGCCGTGTGCCGGTTTTTGTTGAACTTCCCATTTTTAGGTCTTTTCTTTCCTCCTTTTTCTTAAAGAAACTTATTTTCGAAGATTTTTTTCCAAAAGTGATGTCTTATACCTGAATTCTCCTAAATACCTGGTATTTCATTCTGTGAAAATTTTACCGCATTTGGAGAACTTTCTGAAGAGCTTGGAATACTTCGAATCCTTCGATCCTTGTCATCATCGGATATGGAGGTGATACTCTCCTTAATTCGACGTTTGGTCAAAATCGGGGTGTCTACAGTCCCTCATCCTCAGCATTGTCATCTACCTCTAGTACAATGTCCCCTCCGACTATAACATCTATATCTGCGGGCTCTGGGTCCTCGGGATCCTCCTCTGGGTCATCCTCCGGCTCATCATCAACGTCTACGGGCTCCGCCTCTCCATCCTCGTCCACATCCTCATCACCAGGCTCTATGTCCTCAACAGGATCCTCGTCGTCCCCTATCGGCTCGGGCTCTGCTGGCTCTGGCACTAGTGCTACTGATACCAGTGCTGGTGGTGCTAGTACTGGTGGTGTTGGTACTGGTGGTGCGGGTGTTGGTGGTACTACCTGAGCTGGTACAGCCACAGGTACGGGTACGGGATCAGGCCTCGCTAAGATAGCTCGTAACTCGATAACGTCCATCTCTGGCTTGCTCTGGACCAAACGAACCATCTCGTGATAAATAGCCTCCTGAGTCCTCGCGTAATGGTATGCGTTCATACGAATCTCAGTAGAGTGAGTCCGTCCAGTAACATACAGGGCTCTCCATACATCCTCCTCTAGGTACTGGCTTGTAGCAACCTGTATTTTCGCGTCCCTATTAATATATAAAAATGTTAATTTTATTCCATTAATGTGTATTATTCTTTTAGTTGTGCTAATCTTTTCATAAATTATTGGTACTAGTATTATTAATTTGATAACTCAATGTCATTTTATTTTACTACTGTTGTAGTAATATTATCTGAATAAATAAATAATTGTGTTGACATTTATTAATACAATACCTTTAATTTTATAACCCTTAATAATTTTAATTTTGTTATTATTGCTTAAGACTGCGCCCCTAAATTACCCTATGATTTGGGATAAGAACTTTTAATAAAATATTATATCACGTTGCCTACATTTTTATCCCTAATGATTTTATTTGAGACATTGTCTATGACTAACTGACCAAACCAGATCAAACCAACCAGTTGTATTATCCACGCGAACTAATTGATTTAACCATTAGCTACGTCATTGCAGCAACTAGTTGATGTGCCATGATTGAATTTACATGGTTGTAAATTGTGAAGGTGTGTGCCTGTGTTTAACCACATGCCTTACCTACTAATGGTAAAGGCAGTGATGTTAATGTCGTGGATAAAAAGAGCCAAGATGTGTGCTCATTCCTAACCATATATCTTAACAACTAAATTGCCTATATAAAGACAAGTGCTAGCACAAACAACATCCACACACAAATCACTACACATTTGCAAACTCAGTAGCTCTCTCTCTCTCTCTCACTTGCTCACAAGCACAGTACAATCCTAGAAGTGCTAAGTAGAGAAGGAAGAACATTACAGTAGGAGCTCCATTGCCATTGTAGCTCAAAACTTATATTACGGATATTTACGGAATCTTTCGGTCTCTTAGTCCAGCCACTGCGAAGAACTGTGAGTCTCTTGAACCTACTCTTAATGTACTTTAAGTCATTACGCGCTATCCGTAGGTTTTGAAAATTAGTGAATATGTATAGATATGTATATATAGCCATGGAGGTACAAAAATTAGTGGTACCAAAAATGTTAACGAAAACTCATTCTGTAAATTAACAATGAAATATTAGGATCCCAATTAGTCCCCCTTGAAATAGTTTGTTGATTGGTTGGTTCCTTGACCCCAAGGTTGAGAGTTTAATACTTGCTACTTACATATAAGTTTATAAATTATTATTTTTATCATAAAAATAAATAGTAAATATATTAGTATAAAATAAGTGTTAAAAGTACTTATTGACTCTATCAAATTCTGTATTATTGTTAACATGTTAGAGGTAATTTTTATATAGTTTTGTAATTTATCAAATTATAAAACTAGGACTTGATGTTGTTAATGAATAAATTAGTGGTTGTTTAACTAATATTTTAATTATTTCAAAATACATTTGGTACTTCTAAATTTATGAAAAAATAGCAGAATTGTATTTTAATGCCTTATTTTTATTAAAAATAATGTCAAAGCATGTACCCTCTACTTTTATGTATTTATGTCATTAAGAATGGCCTTGTGACTAAATTTATATATTATTTTATCTTCTAAAATTTGTAACAAATATTCTATAACTCCGAAAATTAAGTCGGTTTCCAAAAATCAAATTTAGATAAATTGGTTTACTTGATAATCATGAGTTTAAAACAATCACTTCATGCTAAAGAAAATCATAAATAAAATAAGTCATACACGTGCATAGTCGAGTTGGCATGTTGGTAAGGGGTCGTTTGGGTCAACATATACATCTTGTGAGAAATAAGTAAAGAAAGGATGTCTTGAGTTGTGTTACCTTAATTATTCTAGGCCGATTCGGATACGGCTGATTAGTTAGGAAGGATTGAGCCCAGGCCGACTCGGATACGGTAGGTCAGTCAGAGTCTTGTGTCACCTTAATTATTCCAGGACGACTCGGATACGGTAGATTAATTAGGAAGGATTGAGCCCAGGTCGATTTGGATACGGCAGGCCAATCAGGTCGTGTCCAGGCCGACTCGGATACGGTAGACCGATCTAAAACAACAGCCTCGTGCCGGATGGTTCTGGCGAACTGAATGAGTCGAGAGGTTGTGGTCAAGATAAAAGAGTCAGTAAGATGAGGTGGTTACATTGTTCATGCACGGTCTTATATAATTGATTTAATTATTCATTTATTGTTTATATATGACGACTAGAATAATGGACTAACAGTACTGTAAAATACTAAATGCAAAGACAGTTAATGTGCTTTTATATACATTGCTTGTATGTTCATTATGCTCACTCGGCTTTCATTAGCTGATGACTTTATTTTGTCCTGGACACCCAAAATGTCCAGGAGATGGCTATACAGCATATTCCTTTTTAGGTGGTCTACGAGCTGCTGCCCAATCAATTAGTTATGAAATACCATTAACTCTATGTGTGTTATCAATATCTCTACGTGTGATTATATGATTATAGGATTATATGATTATGCCAGCTAGAGAAGTCTGCAGAGCTGCTTTTATAATTTATTAAAGTTGTAATAAAAGATATGAATAATGTTTTAATTTGAATAAGGCGGCTTGTGCCTTAAGAAATACTTTTATTTGAGACAATGTAATATTAACTAAGTTTGTAATGTTGATCTATATTTCCTTCCTTGCTGATTTATATACTCTATTTTCTGGTACATATTAAGCTAAGTACAGGACAAGCGATCCCTCACCTGTCATGACCTACGGGTCCAAAATGGAAATGAAATTTTTTTCTTATTTTGCTACGCTGGGGCGTGACATGGCTGGATGTACGGCGTATGCGCTTGTAATAAGACTCTGGGTCAGGCGGCTCCACAGTGTCCCCATGAATCACGTGGCCTCCATAGGGATCATCCATAAACTTATGAAAACTTGGATCCATGCTAACCTGCAAGGAAACTATCTAACGTCAGAATGATGAACTTATCTTAATACTCATATCTCAAATACTAGAAACAGATGGTGGGTGACAATCAGCGAGCATGTCTAAGTAAAACCTAGTGCTCTGATACCAAAAATCCTGTCACGCCCCGGAGCAGCAGAAATTAGTAGAAAATAAAATTTTCCTTTCTGGGTCCGTAAGCCATGACTAGTTACATTAACTGATTGTCCACAAACACGCTAGATAAATATAAGAGTAACTTAATGGATGCGCAAACTGAATATATACATCAAAAGATTACTAGCTATTACATCAGAGTTCATTGTTTCAAAAGATAAGGACAAAAGAGTTTAAGGCATTGGACGCCGTTTACAACTTAGTACGAATAGACAAAAAAAATATAAAGAACAACTTAGTCTTATTTCTTGAATCCACACCTCTAGCTGGCGTAGCCATGACCTTCAACATAGTAGGCTTCCCCTTCGAAGGCTCCTTCCTGATAGTCCTCCTCCGGACAATCATATCTTGTATTGTCTAGACATGGCAATGTCCAGGGCGTAGTATGCCATTAGCTTTAATAAAAGCTAAGTGAGCGTTCTAACCGAACACTCCTAATATAAAAATATGTATCCGAAAGTACACAACGGCTGGTTACGACGATTAAATGAATTATAATTAGACCGTGCGTGAAACTATGCATCATCGATATATTCGACTTCACTCGACTTAACATCCGACTTACTTAACTTTGTTACATTACCAGTGTAACGTCGTTGGCTTAGAGTGACTCGCCCAGTGGGTCGAGCTATGGTTACTTTACTATCGTTGTCTGCCCCTCCATGGCCATAGTAGTAATCTCGCTTTACAAGCTAAATGTAACACCCGTACCCGGGAAAATGGGTTAATTATCATTTTTATGTGCATTAATTAATATAATTAGTGTATAAAATGGATTAAGGGGAGGCTTGGACTCACCCGTGAAAAATAGTGTTCAGTAAAGGAATACAGTTGGAAAAGTCCACAGTGAGGTGGGACAAGTATTGGAATGGGACCCAGTGGAGGGCCGAATATTAATATTTTCATTTTATGTGATTAAATGCATTTATATGATTAAATGACTGCTTGTTTAAATACTTTCATAATATATGATAATACATGTGTTGGCAACTTGTATTAGTTTGGATACCCAAATAAGGGTATAATTGAAAAAGATTGATAATTAGTAGGTACGATAGCAACTTCACAAAATATTTAGGACCCATGTTGGGACCAATACAAAACTTAGACAAATACGAATTTGGATAATTGGGTAGTTAATGGAATGTTTGGGGGATTTCATAATAGGAACTTAGAAAATTCTGGGGGTGTAAGTGAAAATAAGGGAAAATAAGGTAATGACACCGCAAGCTTATGCATGAGGATGTGTCAAAACAAGGGAGAAGTCTCCCATTTACAAAAATTCAGCAAATTTAAGAAAAAGAAAGAGAGAAGGAGCTCGGGAGAAGACGGAACCGTCACCGACAACGTTTTTCGCCGTTCCGTCGCCGTCGTTCGCCGGATTTACGATCTGAGACCACTTTTGGACTCGTGGAGGTAAGAGGATCACATGCACGTAATTAATTTTCATCTTCGGCAATGTTTTCCTGGTAACCGTTTTTGATAGACGATGTTTGTTGTACCAAAACTATGTAGGATTCATTTGAGGTAGAAATTGAACTTGAATTTGGTGCAATTCAACATCTACTTAGTTTAATTTGGTTGGATCTTGCTAAGGTGAGTTTTCTAACTAAAAAGGTGATTGTGGTTTAAGATGTTCAATGTTTTTGTATCTATTTTGAATTGTGGAAATCATGTTTAGAAGTTATAAAATTGTTAGATTGTGAATTCCATATCAATTGTATGAAAAGTTGCTATGATTATGTGCCTACATGCTTATATGTCTATTTGGTATTCAATGAGCCCGGGACAATGATTCATTAGTTGGGAGTAATAAGGGTGGTGAAAAGGAAGAATCCGATAAAGACGGAAGTCCAAGGAATAGAAGTGACCACGGGACCAGGGAAGGTCTTCGGGTCTGAATGAATCATTGAACCAGTGACTCGACAATTACAAACATGATTTATATGTTTATTGTTGCATTGCACATGTTAAACATTCAATCATGTTTAGATCACTCACTAAGCGTAATGCTTAAGAAAACCATTTTCTGTTTCTGTTGTGGTAAATAACAACCACCGCAGGTAGGGAGCAATATTCGGAGAGAAAGTGATGTGCTCGGGAATGGGGGAGAGATTTGAGACTTGTAGTTATGTTTATAACATGTATTATGGTTTAACTTGTGACTTAGTACCCTTGACTCGTGGATTGAAGTCTTGACTCGTGGTTGTAGAGTTGGAGAGATTGAGAACTAGTTGGGATTCTATAACTTATGTGCTTAATGCAAATTTGTAGAAATTTGTGTAATTCTCTATGTTAATAGTTAGTTTTGGGTAAGAGGTTGGAGGATTTGAAGGTTGTTTGTAAATCCTATGTATATTCTTAAGTTATACCTATGGATATGTGTGAGTTGGTTGGAAATGGTCCTTTCCGGCAAGCCCGGATATGCATCGCGATTCCTTTGGATAAGTTCCATTTTGTAACTAAGTGTCTTGGAAAGTTTTAAAATCCTTTTTGGAAATGTTTCAATGAGTTTTCAAATTGTTTCAAAATGGTTGTCTAAGGTTACATGAGGTTTAGTTGTGATTTGGTTGTGTTTAGAACTTTTAAAACATGAGTTTTCTGCTAAAATTTGATTTCTGCAGGAACCGGATCGATCTGGGCCTTGAGCAGATCGATTCGGAGCAGCTGGATGGTGCAGAAATGGCATTCTGCCAAATCCGGATCGATCCGGTTTTGGGGCGGATCGATCCGCAGGCCATTTTGCTGCACTGTTGACCTTTACGGAAACGGGCATAACTCACTCTAGAAAACTTGGATTCGCGCGCCGTTTTTTGCGTTGGAACCGGGACTCAAAGACCTATCTTTTGGTATAAAATTTTTTATATCTTATTAATTACCATTTTACCCTTGAGGGCTATTTTTTAACAATAGAGTTATTTAATGTTGATTAACATATGCGTTTTCTAACATTTCGCATGTTTTTTTGCAAATTAATATAATTGGGCGCTTGTAGCATTGTTACACGTGTCCTAATCTGCACGAGGCGGGGTGGGGTGTGATAAATTTTGGTATCAGAGTAGTAGGCTAGAGCCTTTTGGGACGAGAGACGTACGACGAGTAGTATGCACACAACGACACGTAGTTGCACGAACATGCATACACATTTATTTAGCATGCTTAAAAAGTTATTTACCATGCATAGCATGTTATTTATAGTAGCATGCATGGGAATGATCTTGTGGATGTTAGGCATCATTGTCTAGTAATGGATCCAAAAAAGAGATAAATATCTCCGGTAAGAGTGGACCAAGTGGAACGAGTTGTTGAAATAGTAGTAAGGACAGTGGAAATCAGAGCATCCTCAGTCAAGAAAGAACATAAAAACCAAAATCCTGAGGTAAGAATGGAAAAACCGACCGCAGAGAAGTTTCCAATAGAGTTCTGGCAACATCAAGAAGGTAAGAAATCGGGAGAAAATGTAAGTGAAAGTCCAGGTAAATGTAAAAGAGCAAATGTAGAAAGTTCATCTACAAGTAGTACGCGGAGGGAGAGAAAGTCCCGTCGTTCAAATGTGTAATAGGCAGTATTGGCGTGAATGTCGCTACATTATATCTTGTTATGTTTGTAGATGGGTCGAGCATATCGCAAGGAATTATCCAAGCGTGAGTACAAAGTTTAAGGGTAGGTGTAACAAATGTGGTCGACCAGGTCACCGAGCATACAACTATTCTAATAGACGACAAGAAGGTCCAAGTTCTTCGATACCTAAGACTACTCCAGGATCTGTTCAACTGTTAAAAGGAAAAGAACAACAAGGGGGTAGAAGCTCCTAACTTATGTTCAAGCTGCCACGTACTTCAAGTAACCGGTAAAATATTACTTATTATCCTATGAGTAATTCCATTTTCACAACAGATACAGATTCATTAAATCGTAGCAGTTCTTGAGTAATCAAGGGTAATATTGGAGAATCTCTAGACCTGAGATTTAGCTTTAGTATGCCAGGGGTAAGAGAAGTAGAATTGGAATGGTGCTTGGGTAGTATTGGTTACAAGGGTATCGTTACGGGATGGAGTCTTGAGTTGAGTATTCCGTCTGGTATGGGTACGGACTTCTTCCTATATATAATGTATTATCAGGTATTGTATTGAAGAAGATTCTTCCCGTATAAATTTAGGTGCGTTATTTCAAAGGGTCTTCTATTATCAATGGAATTCTGGAATTCTTACAGTGTTGATATGTAATATCTAAGATTATGGTATTCTAGAATTCTTATAGTATCAATATTATGGTTATTTGGTTATACTCGGGCATTCTATTTCTATATTTCGGGAACATCTATCACATTACGGATATTTCTCTTCTATTGTGTATATGGTGATGTAATGATTATCATCAATGGAGAGTGTTATTCTTCGGTTCGAAGACATGCTACAGTTTGTATGAACCGTTTGAAAGTATTGAAGAGTGTCGAAAATCCGTAAACAGAGGAAAGGAAATGTGAAGTATTATGGGAGATATATGTATATTTTTGGACTGGAGTAGTAATTCATATATCTACGAATTTACGGTTTATTGGAAAGATACTCAAAGGCTATATGGGTGTGCATAGAGTGTTGAGGAATCTCTCAACTCGATATGTTACTCTTCTATTAGGGTATTCTTATTATCTATCCCTAGCATCTTTCTTCAAGAGAAGACATGAATGAGTATGGGTTCGGTAAAAGATTTCCATGTTGTGCATGTTCACAGTGCATATGGATCATAGCCGCAGTTCACGTATAATGGAACCAATTGTAGCCACAGAACCATGTTCAAGGAGATAAGTATAGTTGTAATCGAAGTAAAAATTTTGTATCATAATTTGTGCACTAAACCTTAGAGTCGACGAATCATTTTCAGTTAGACTCTATAGTGTTGCGTAATAGACTTGGCTTCTACCTTGGATGATTTTACATGTGTACTAGTGGTGGAGTTTAATTCTATCAATTTCAAATTTCAAAAGGAAGTATTATAGCTTTGATTTGTAAATGTGTGGGATGATTTTTTTTCTTAAAAAAAAAGGTGTTTAAATGGTTTTAAAAAAATGGGTTGAGAACTATCTTCAACTGAGTTAGAATGACCTAGAAATGTTTGGGTACCCCATTTGAGCAGGGAAGTTTGAAATCATTTTATTAAACAAAAGGGAAGGCAAGATTCAAATTTTCCTCTGACTTGGTGACAATTTTGCAAAAAAAAAAAAAAAGCTTTAATTTGGCCATAGCATGGTTTAGGAAGTTCGTTTCCACCCATCGTTTTCACCGTTAGGTTTCTAATTTGAAAAGCTATGTTTTGACATACAGTTTGAGTCAAATGTAAAATGCTTATTTACCTTTAAATTTGTTAGCAAGGAAAAACAAATATTTGTAAAGAAAAAAAAAATGTTAATATCTCATATGTGGTTTAACGGTGCCGAGGAAATTGAATTGTTGCATTGGTAATAATGGAATCACCATCAAAGGTTTTAACCGAATAGTATCAGTGAAGTTAGAAGAATTGGAGATCCGTTGGTAAAAAGTATTTAGTGAGGGAATACGTGCAATCAACCATGTCACTGGGGGAGCACTGCTATGAGTATATATAATGCATATGCGAATAAATAAACTATGGTGGGTAACTGCTTTGTGAATACATAATGGGTTCAATGGGTGACAAGTGGCACCAATATTTTCCTCCTAGAAATGAGTTGAAATCTATTAGTCGAAAAGAAAGGACCAGCAGAAAGATGGTGCTTAACATCTGATAGGGTGGGTATGAAATGGTTGAGATATGTATAAGGGTATGTTCAGACTATATTCAAGTATGTATGGGGCCACAATAACTAACAATGTATTGGGATGAGTATCGTGTTCTCGGAAGTACTACGTGGGGAGAATAGAGTTTTATGGGTATCGATAAGAATTAATTGATGCCAATGGTGATTGCAATAGTATTATTGGTACTAAAGAATTTATTCGCAGTAATGAAGTTCGTTATGGAAAATTGGGTATATATTGAAACGATGATTACTTATATTTGCAAGAGATTGGAATTCTATGAAGGGAATTATCGGACACATAATTTAATATTTCTGGTATTATCTTCATATTTGGAGTTTGACAATATTCTTCTTATGAACAAGAAACAGGTATGGCATGCAGAATTTGAAAAATTTATTTACAGAATTGAATACATGATGGAGAAAATAGTGGAAGCTCATAGTAGAGTACTGTTTGGGAATTTGATAACGTGAAGTTAATAGTTGTGGTAAATCAAGATCAATGGAGTTTGGTATATGTGTTTCATGCTTTGATGCTTTGATATTGTGTATCGGATTCAAGCCATGTTATTGTTATAGAATCATTGTTAATTCGGGAAGATCTAACGTGTGTGAACATCCGGTGCGAATCCTTGATATGAAGGATCAAATTATTGCAAACCAAGGTAATACTTCTTGTGATGGTGCAATGGCGAAGCCATTCAATTGAAGAAGCTACTTGGGAACGAGAGGATGAAATCTGAGTCAAGTACTCGTACTTATTTGATTTTCGAGGTAAGAGTAAGTTTGGGGACCAAACTTCCTATTAGGGAGGGAGAAATGTAACACCCGTACCCGAAAAACGGGTTAATTATCATTTTTATGTGCATTAATTAATATAATTAGTGTATAAAATAGATTAAGGGGAGGCTTGGACTCACCCGTGAAAAAAAGTGTTCAGTAAAGGAACACAGTTGGAAAAGTCCCCAGTGAGGTGGGACAAGTATTGGAATGGGACCCAGTGAAGGGCCGAATACTAATATTTGCATTTTATGTGATTAAATGCATTTATATGATTAAATGACTACTTGTTTAAAGACTTTCATAATCTATGATAATACATGTGTTGGCAATTTGTATTAGTTTGGATACCCAAATAAGGGTATAATTGAAAAAGATTGATAATTAGTAGGTACGATAGCAACTTCACAAAATATTTGGGACCCACGTTGGGACCAATACAAAACTTAGATAAATACGAATTTGGATAATTGGGTAGTTAATGGAATGTTTGGGGGATTTCATAATAGGAACTTAGGAAATTTCGGGGGTGTAAGTGAAAATAAGGGAAAATAAGGTAATGACACCTCAAGCTTATACATGAGGATGTGTCAAATAAGGGAGAAGTCTCCCATTTACAGAAATTCAGCAAATTTAAGGAAAATAAAGAGAGAAGGAGCTCGGGAGAAGACGGAACCGTCACCTACAACGTTTTTCACCGTTCCGTCGCCGTCGTTCGCCGGATTTACAATCCGAGACCACTTTTGGACTCGTGGAGGTAAGAGGATCACATGCACGTAATTTATTTTCATCTTCGGCAACGTTTTTTCGGTAACCGTTTTTGATAGACGATGTTTGTTGTACCAAAACTATGTAGGATTCATTTGGGGTAGAAATTGAACTTGAATTTAGTGCAATTCAACATCTACTTAGTTTAATTTGGTTGGATCTTGCTAAGGTGAGTTTTCTAACTAAAAAGGTGATTGTGGTTTAAGATGTTCAATGTTTTTGTATCTATTTTGAATTGTGGAAATCATGTTTAGAAGTTATAAAATTGTTAGATTGTGAATTACATATCAATTGTATGAAAAGTTGCTATGATTATGTGCATACATGCTTATATGTCTATATGGTATTCAATGAGCCCGGGACAATGATTCATTAGTTGGGAGTAATAAGAGTGGTGAAGAGGAAGAATCCGATAAAGACGGAAGTCTAAGGAATAGAAGTGGCCACGGGACCAGGGAAGATATTCGGGTCTGAATGAATCATTGAACCGGTGACTCGGCGATTACAAACATGATTTATATGTTTATTGTTGCATTGTACATGTTAAACATTCAATCATGTTTAGATCACTCACTAAGAGTAATGCTTAAGACAACCGTTTTCTATTTCTGTTGTGGTAAATAACAACCACCGCAGGTATGGAGCAATATCCGGAGAGAAAGTGACGTGCTCGGGAATAAGGGAGAGATTTGAGACTTGTAGTTATGTTTATAACATGTATTATGGTTTAACTTGTGACTTAGTACCCTTGACTCGTGGATTAAAGTCTTGACTCGTGGTTGTAGAGTTGGAGAGATTGAGAACTAGTTGGGATTCTATCACTTATGTGCTTAATGTAAATTTGTAGAAATTTGTGTAATTCTCTACGTTAATAGTTAGTTTTGGGTAAGAGGTTGGAGGATTTGAAGGTTGTTTGTAAATCCTATGTATATTCTTAAGTTATACCTATGGATATGTGTGAGTTGGTTGGAAATGATCCTTTCCGGCAAATCCGGATATGCATCGCGATTCCTTTGGATAAGTTCCATTTTGTAACTAAGTGTCTTGGAAAGTTTTAAAATCCTTTTTGGAAATGTTTCAATGAGTTTTCAAACTGTTTCAAAATGGTTGTCTAAGGTTACATGAGGTTTAGTTGTGATTTGGTTGTGTTTAGAACTTTTAAAACAGGAGCTTTCTGCTAAAATTTGACTTCTGTAGGAACCGGATCGATCCGGGCCTTGAGCGGATCGATCCGGAGCAGCTGGATGGTGCAGAAATGGCATTCTGCCAAATCCGGATCGATCCGGTTTTGGGGCGGATCGATCCGCAGGCCATTTTGCTACACTGTCGGCCTTTACGGAAACGGGCATAACTCACTCTAGAAAACTCGGATTGGCGCGCCGTTTTTTGAGTTGAAACCGGGACTCAAAGACCTATTTCTTGGTATAAAATTTTCTATATCTTATTAATTACCATTTTACCCTTGGGGGGCCTATTTTGTAACAATAGAGTTGTTTAATGTTGATTAATACATGCGTTTCCTAATAATTCGCATGTTTCTTTGCAAATTAATATAATTGGGCACTTGTAGCATTGTTACACGTGTCCTAATCCGCACGAGGCGGGTTGGGGTGTGACACTAACCATGTACTCTAGGTCCTCAGGACCTTACCTTATGAATATCGTCGCCGGTTTGCGAAACGGTTAGTTTACTATCGTTGGTAATCGCGACCGCAGTAGTAATCTCGCCTTACAGGCTAACCATGTTTGTTCATTTCTCAATGTATTCTTATCAACATGGTTACTTTGCTATCGTGTTTTCCTCTCCGTGGCCATAGTAGTAATCATCGCCGGCATGCGATCCTATAATTCCATTTGACAGTACCAATTCACTACATATCAACTTTCGGACCTCCGCGGTTGATTAAACGTACTTCCAAATGCATATGAACTTGGTCTCCGCGACCGTTCGACTCTATACTCGTACACGTCGACTTGACGTTACGACACCGACTTCTACATGAGGTGTATCATATGTTATGCACGAGGTACAAGTTAATTAAACATGTACTATTTTATTTTAGAAATAAAGTACGGATCCGAAATTCATAGTACTGCATGTTAAAGCATGAGGTTAATTGAAATAAATAATAATAATAATAATAATAATAATAATAATAATAATAAACAGAAAAAATTATCACATGTTAAAGCATGGAGTTAACCGGACTGATAATAATAACGAACAGAAATAATAATAATAATAATAATAATAATAATAATAATAATAATACTAATAATAATAATAATAACGGAGATAATATGTTCGGGGTACAACATATTAACATGAGGTTAACCGGAAAGTGATATCAATAATATTAACAATAATATTATTAATATTAGTAATAACATTAATAATAATAGTGGGATAATATGTCCAGGGTACAACATATTAAAGACTGAAGTTAAATCAATAATAATAATAATAATAATAATAATAATAATAACAACAACAATAATAATAATATCATTATTATTAATGGGATAACAAGACGGACATTAATATGTTCATGGTACATATGTTAATTACGAGGTTAATTAGACTATAATAATAATAATAATAATAATACTAATTATAATATGGCAATTATAATACGGACCTAGATTAGGGACACCACATGTTAAAATATGAGTTTTAACAGCTTACTAACAAGATAATAATAATAACAATAAATAGTAGTAGCAATAATAACAATAATAATACGGACCTAGATTAGGGACACCACATGTTAAAATATGAGTTTTAACAGCTTACTAACAAGATAATAATAATAACAATAAATAGTAGTAGCAATAATAACAATAATAATACGGACCTAGATTAGGGACACCACATGTTAAAATATGAGTTTTAACAGCTAACTAACTAGATAATAATAATAACAATATATAGTAGTAGCAATAATAACAATGATAATACGAACCTAAATTAGGAACACCACATGTTAGGCACAAGATTTTCTAGAATAATAATACTAATAATAATAATTAGAAAATAATAACACGGACATTAATCTGATGTACCAAGTGAGCTAGAAACTCAACGTAAGTTTGAGATCGCGATATGACCCAAGGGTAAGCTTCCTTTTTTTTTCTTTTTTTTTTCTCTCTTCTCTCTCTCGAACTAACTCTCTCTTCTTTTTCCTCCTAACACTAATGGGGAGGGGGTTTATAGAGAGAGTGGTGGGGACAACTTTTAATATATATATATATACATACTATACACACACATACATGATACATGTAGTATCTATATACACACATGCATACAACACACAAGCACACAACAAACAACTAACAACTAACCACTATCACACACCACAAGTCACGAACACACACATGCACTCAAGTACCCACACACCTCACCCTCAAGAATCATGCATACAACACCTCACCCATACACCCTACACACTAGCTCACCCAACTCACCACCCTACAACACATCTCACCACTCTATCTCCCTTTTTTAGTCGGCACACACATCAATAAATTGATAAGGGTTGTTTGGGGGGTTTGGTTTAGGGTATAAGTAGGGCTGGGTAATACAGGTATAATTATGGGCTCAAAAAATTAATATTTAATTATATTAAAAATTTTATAATTACTGTCTAGAACTGTAAACTATATTTAATAAAAAATAAAATTACAGGTATTACACAAAGCTTCCTTCATCTTCACATAGATGCACTCCGTGTGTTTGATAATATGCCACAATGAAATGGTACCTTAGAATGTGCTTGAAACACTAGTACATTTCATTTTGTTGTGACCCAAGATGGGGGGAATGATCCCAACCTATTACTTTTTAGATTAATATTTATTTATCCTTTTCTCCTCCAAAAACCAAACAAAAAGCCGCAAGACGCAAAGTCATTTTTATTTATTTTCATCATCTTTTCTTATTACTTTCTTTTGAGCATTATAATTAGTTACTAAACTTCCCAAACGTTGTTCTTGTATCAATCCTTGTGGACTCGACACCCTACTTCCAACATACTACGTTTTTAATAGGGTTAAATAAGAACTTGATTTTGACATCACCATTATATAGTTAGAGATGACTTTCATAATTTTCATAAGTCTTGACCAAAGTTTCAAAAAGAGGCCAAAGGGAGATAGAGTTGCTTAGAGCTTCTCGACGCCAAATGACGCCTATTTGTCCGCTGATTTTTCACTAAATTTCGTATTAGAATTCGTCGAGATAAGACCGTCATTTTGATACATATTAGAACATGTTTAACTAGATATCAGACTGTCGCACCTGTGCTTCCTAGCATAGAAGTGAAGAAAGGTTTTAATGAAGCAAGAAGCTATTGCGAAATTTAGGGATCAAAATCTCGGTGAGTTGCGAAAGAAAAGGTTAATTATAGCACGTCTCCTTAAATGTGGGTAATCTTTAAGCAATTAATAGGCTTATTCTCTTACCCATTTATTTCTCGAGTCAGAACTAGACTTAGTAGGTAATTCTTTTTCTCTTTTTCTTTTTTATTTATTTATTTTTTGGAGTTTATTTTATTTTATTTGGGTGATTTAGTGCTAAGTGGAAAGGTTCTCCATACAAGATTATTCAGTGAAATTTCATTGAACCGTACATGAAATATTAAGTGAAACTTGATCACCTGAGGACATTTTTAACACATTAACAATTAAATTAGACTGTAAAATCTTCACATGAGGAAATTTTTTAACAAATTAAAAATCAAATTGGACTTTAAACTCTTAGACAGCGGCGTATAAAGACTTTCTCGTAAATTTTTATTTATTTTAACAACAATGCTAGGGGCACAAATAAATCTCACAAACATTTACACCCACAGTCTATCTCTCTCCTAAGGGGCACTGTAGGGTCCACTGAAATTATCCAGACCCTACAGTGCCACTCAGGAGAGGAATAGACTGCAGGTATTAGTGTTTGTGAGATTTGTTTGTACCCAAATATTACCCATATTTTAAACATTACTTCTCTCCGCACGATTTACACATGTACACAAGATCCATGGTTTCCGGCAGTCACAACTTCTTCTATAATTAGTAAAAACCAATTAGTTTCACGTGTTTTGCCATATGGGTATAAAGTCCAAATTAAAAGGAAACAAAACTTCTTTGTCCCAGTATTGAAAGATTAGAACAAAATCAACATCATGAAGTCATAAAAAGATATAAAATTAGTAATTTAGGATCTTGAAAAGCCATTATTACCAACATGGCTTTTACTATCCCAGAAGTTCCTCTGAGCTCCGGGGGGCGGAAAATGCCAGTCTTGGGCTTGGGCACGGCGGCCGACCCGCCCGTGGACCCGGAAACGGTTAGAAAGGCAGTTACAGAGGCATTGAAGCTTGGCTATAGGCACTTTGATACAGCTGCTCTGTACAATTCAGAGCAGCCTCTTGGAGATGCCATAGCCGAAGCACTTGGCGAAGGCCTAATTAAGTCTCGTGATGAGCTCTTCATCACCTCCAAGCTATGGTGCAGCGACGCTCACCGCGAAAATGTCGAACCTGCCCTCCAAAAGACTCTAAAGTAATTAACCCAATAATATTCATGGCTTAATTTGTCTATTGTAACTTTCATACTTAGTTTGCTCCAAAAACAAGGAATTATAAAATCTTGATGAGATGATATAAATTTGTTTTCTTGCAGAAATCTAAAGTTGGAGTATATTGATCTGTATCTAATACACTGGCCTGTGAGTTCAAAGCCAGGGAATTATGAGTACCCAATCAAGAAAGAAGACTTTCTACAAATGGACTATAAGTCTGTTTGGGAAGCCATGGAAGAGTGCCAAAAACTTGGTCTAACAAAAGCCATTGGAGTAAGCAATTTCTCTTGCAAGAAGCTCAGTGATGTTCTGGCTAATGCAAAAGTCCCTCCTGCAGTCAATCAAGTGAATTCCCAAACACAGCCTATGTTTTTCTTCTTCTTTTTCTTTTTAACATCTTTGTATTTCTAATGAATCTTTTTTTTTTTTTTTTTTTTAAAAAAATTTGAAAGGTAGAAGTGAACCCATGTTGGCAACAAAAGCAGCTGACAGAGTTCTGTAAAAGCAATGGAATCCTAGTGGTTGCTTATGCTGCTTTAGGAGCTGTAGGGACCTTTTATGGAACCAACAGAGTTATGGAGAGTGAGGTTCTAAATGAAATCGCGAGGATCAGAGGAAATACCGTTGCTCAGGTCCTTCCAAAATTTTCCTTTTCTTTTCTTTCCTCGATTTGATTCTACTTTCGCATCAAATGTTGTGTTTGGTAGCACCGTAGCAAATGGAAGAAAGGACACATGGAAGAGTCTTTCCCTCCTTTTGTTTGGTTAACAAGAAGGAAGTGAGGAAGGACAGAAGATAATAATATTGTCTTTTTATACTCTTTCATATAGAGAAAGTATCATTTTCTTTGAAGGGCAAAAAAGTCAAAAGAGGAAGGAAGCTTCTTCCCTCTTCCAATCCGTCCACTTTTGAACGGATTAAAACTTGATCAGGAAATGGCATCCCGCCCCTCTTACTTTCCATCCTACCAAACAAGTAATTCCACCTTCTCTTTTCTCTCCCCCCTCTCCTTCCTTCCCCTCTTCCCTCATACCAAACACACCATAAACAAATAAAGAACTATATAGGAGGATTATTAGTTGGCTGTTTATGCAGGTTTGTCTGAGATGGGCATATGAGCAAGGGATTGGTGTGTTGGTGAAGAGCTTCAACAAAGAGAGGATGGAACAGAACCTTCAGATTTTCAACTGGACATTGAGTGATGATGAGTCTAAGAAAATTAGTGAAATCCCACAAGGTAGAGCTTGTCTTGGTACAGATTACACCTCAGTTCATGGGCCATTCAAGACTATTGAGGAACTCTGGGATGGAGAATTTTGATTCCATAGTAACTTTTGTATTGTGAACAGCAATCAGATTTTGGAAAATTGTTGTGACTAGAAATAAAATTTTGGAATTTACAAAATATTCATCTTATTAGAACAAAGCTGTGATTGGTTTAACCATAAGCTAGGACTAATTACAAGGTATAATTGTTTGGCAGAAAATATTGATAGCATCATCGGTGTGGTGCTGTTGAGTGAACGTGTGCCAGAGGCTTTGTACCAAAGATTCAAACGTGTATACCAAACTTATCTTTGTAAGTGCGGTGTACGAAAATAGTGATCAAGCGATTGTGTTAAGCAAATAGGGAATTACCCTTACTATAAATCATCAAATAATACTAAAGTGTACAAGTTTGAAAGTGGTGAAAATAATTTAAAATAAGATTTTTGAAATTAAAAATATATTGTATGAAATAAATTTCAAACAGCGGAAATTACATAGAGCAATTAAAAGGAGAAAGAACACTTAACGGAGATGCTAAAAAGCTTAAGTGAAGCAAAATAAAGAGATACTGTAATGCAAAATGAAAAGCTACTCTAAAATGCATTTGGGAAATTATTGTGTGTTTTGTTTGGGCTGTTGGAGGGGTTTTATCTACTGGAGGGTGTATGCATTTATAGGGAAATAGTGGATTTGCTATGTGGAGATTTCTTCCATACTAAGAGCAACTCTAAGGGTAGACATCAAATTTGGTTATTCAAAATGCTATTTGATTACTTAAATAGTGTTTTACATACCAAATAAGTCACATGCACGCCAACCATAGTAACCAAAATTATTAGCCATTTTATTGTTTAATATATTTTGATGTATCTCAACCATAGATACACTAAAAATATTATTGTGTTCACAAACCAATGGCTATGATCATCCCACCAAATATGCATCCCCTCACTTTCTCTCTCCAAAGACTATAAGTTTGGAGACCCAAACCATGAGTATGCATAATGGATCCCCTTTTGGATCCCTCATTGGAGTGCATTTTTTGGGATGAGGGGATCCATTTTAGCATCTTTTGAATTTAGATACCCATTTACATCCCCTATTGGAGTTGCTCTAAGTATTTTTGGGCACCACACTTTGGGGGTGTTTGATAACCCAATTAAGTGCTGAAAATGAAAATTTTCAGCACTTATTTTATTTCAGTGCGTTTGATAATGTACCACTTAATTGAAAAAGCAACCAAAAAATCACTGAAAACTTTAAGTGAAAATTTTTTACTGAAAATAATCACTGAATGCATCCTATTCCAGTACTTGAAACACTGTTTTCAGCATTGCAAGCTCAATCACTTAAAATTTTCAGTACTTAAAATTCAGCACTTAATTTTCAGTACTCAATTTTCAGTTTTACCAAACGGACCCTTTGTCATTTCTCATGTCCGTTGGGACTCTCAATTGTCCATGTGCAATGTATTGAAACTCTCCAAATATACTTGGGCCCACCAACTTGACTGTGTGAATCACAAATCTGCCAAGGAAAGTAACTAGTTCGATTGATGTTGTCTCATTTAGATTTTAGAGTTATTACCGACAGACATAATGCAGAAGGGTAAAATGGAGATAACATTCACGTAAATATCTATGAGCATTTAATTTACTTGAACCCACCACCTTTATCATGTTGATAGGATGGTGGGTGATGTACAAAAACCATAATATACAAATGCTTCTTGGTTTGATGATGAGTTTTGACCAAGTCTTGGTACGATGAATGAAATTCCAAGGGGTAAATAACCATGTGATGTGCTCAAATGACCATGGGCTATTCAATTCGAATTTTTCTCTGTTTTGGGACCAATTATGGTTGTCCCTTTTTAATATTTTTAGAAACATATTTGTCAATAGTTTTGATCAAATACTTCAAATAATCGATTATGCGTACAAAATACATATTTTGGGTGTAAATAATAATGAACCTGTGACATCCAATGTACAGAATTGTTTGTTAGGTTATGTCACTGCATCTACCAATTTGCACAGCGATATTAGCAATCTTATATCCATCCTACTTAGGCTTCCTTTGGTTAATTACATCAGCTGATAAGTTGATTATAGAATTCCAAAAGCTATGCCAAAGCCGATTGACAACCTCAGCTTCTGTGATTCAATCTTAGAAAAACTGCGATTCTGTAAACCCGTTGCCAAAGTGGCTTTAAGTCCTCAAGAAGGCACACTTGGGGGATGAAGTCTTGAAGAGGGGGGGAAAAAAAAGGTTAAAAACTGCAAGAAATTCTTTGTCCATTCTTCTGTAATCCTTGGCCCACACTGGGAAAACTTTAAACTGATCGAATGAAATTCTAATCCATAATTTCTTGGTCCTTAGACCCACCTGCCTTTTATAATCTGCAGTGGTTCCCACTTTTTCTACCCTATACTATACAAGACTGATAACGTTTTGAGAAAAATAATGATTAGAACACCTGGTCCTCCATGGTATCTACGATCTGTCGATACTTTACGCCTTATTGTTGCCACCATTGAATCTTGATATTTTGAGAAATTATAAAGCAGCCACTGCTCTTATCCAACAAAACCTGCATGGTCAGCCAAATAAGACAGAAAATGACCTGTTGAAACTTGAAGACAGAAGCTGTAAAAAAACACTATTTAACTTGTCACTTAAAAATCTGCAAGAGTCAAATTAGATAGCAAATCCATAGATATAATGGCTTCTAATTACTCCAATATTCCAGAAGTATCTATGAGCTCCAGCAGCCGAAAAATTCCGATCGTGGGACTCGGAACAGCAACATTTCCACCAGTGGGATCAAAAACTGTAGTAGCAGCAGTGTTACAAGCAATTCAGATTGGTTACAGACACTTTGATACAGCTTCTGTATACCAAACAGAGTCAGATCTTGGTGAAGCCATAGCCGAGGCACTTCGTCTTGGCTTAATCAAATCCCGAGAAGAGTTGTTCATCACCTCCAAGCTTTGGTGCAGCGATGCTCATGCCCAACATGTCGTCCCCACTCTTCAAAAGACCCTAAAGTAATATATTAATTACATATAGATATATGCATATAGGTATATCAATACCCATATCTCCAATTTTTTTTTTTATTATTATATTTTATTTTAATAATCGCCTTCTTGGCAGGAATCTTAATCTGGACTACCTTGATTTGTATCTGGTACACTGGCCAGTGAGTGTGAAACATGGGACTTATGACTACCCGATAAAGACAGAGGACATAATTCCCATGGACTACGAGGCTGTTTGGGGAGCCATGGAAGAGTGTCACAAACTTGGCCTAGCAAAAGCAATTGGAGTCAGCAATTTCTCTTGCAAGAAGCTTGGTCATGTCCTTTCCTTTGCCAAGATCCCCCCTGCTGTCAATCAAGTAAGTTCGTTATACATATTTCATGTATATATACACACACACATATATGTATATATATATATATATATATATGTAATATAGTACTCCGTATTTATTTGGAATCGAAAGTAAGCTAGTGAATGTGTTTTGTATGTGGGAATTAGGTGGAAATGAATCCAGTTTGGCAACAGAGAAAATTGGTTGAGTTCTGCAAGGAAAATGGAGTGCTTGTTGGTGCTTTCTCTCCCCTAGGAGCGTTGGGAACCTCGTGGGGAAGCAATAACGTTATGGAGTCTGAGATTTTGAAGGAAATAGCCAAGGCCAAAGGAAAGACAGTTGCTCAGGTGCCTCTAAACCTTCCTCATCTACAATTGATTGTTCATCTTTCTGTCCAAGGCCTATTTGGGAATGCTTAAAACATGATTTGATTTAGTCCAAGTCTCATTATTTATGTGTTTTTTTGTAAGAACCAATGTTATGTTAATTTGACAAATAACCCATTTTAAGGAGAATGTTTTAGGAATTCTCAAGGTACCACGTGGCAATCTTACACTCGGCAGCCAAATGAAAGAATTTTATAGGTAGGACCCCTGCCTTGGGACTCACAGACAGTGTGACCCCTCCTGCATGTAAGTGCACCCCATCACCCACAAAACCAACGCCCATTGGTTGCAGGGTACCCATAGGACTGCCACATGGTACCCTCAAGGTACCCAACTATTTTTCAGTTTTAAGAGAGTTATTAGACTTGACATGTATACCTGTACTGTACAAGAATGGACACTCCCATTCACCAAATATTTAAATTCACAGAACCGGTTTTCACTTATGAACTTCAGAAACGGCTCTTTGTTTTCCCCAACAGCCCCTAATTGTTATCCAACTGTGTGAAATCGAGATCATATGACGCAAGAACTGTGGAAAACTTAGTCAAGGAGTGTCAATAATGCAGGTCTCCCTGAGATGGGCATATGAGCAAGGGGTTATAGTGTTGGTGAAAAGTTACAGGGCAGAGAGGATGCAAGAGAATCTTGGGATATTCGACTGGGAATTGAGCGATGAAGATACTAAGAAGATCAGAGAGATCCCACAACGCAGAGTGCATCGCGGAGAGGAATTCATCTCGGAGAATGGGCCTTTCAAGTCAATTGAGGAGTTTTGGGATGGGGAACTGTGATTCAGTCCTGAGAAGCATTAGTTGTACTAGTAACTATTTCTCTTTCCCCACAATGAAGTGTTATGTCTTCCACTAATGTAACGTAATTGTGAGTTATGATCAGTAACTAGTTCCTGCAATTTTCTCGCATATCCTTGATAATGGCTAAAAATGGTTGTCTACTCAGTTACTTCAAAATATGCACCCGTTTCTCCAAAAGCTTAAGTTTTAGATAACTGGGGACTAACAGGGTATATTCAGGCTCTTAACAACCTCTATCACGTGCTAACTCGTCTTGTATGAGGAGACAACAAACGAAACAAATCAAACTCCATCATAATGAAAACCCATAACAGAACACGAGGACAAAGACCTGAATTCAAGACAATGTAGAAACAAGGCTCTGATACCATGTCAAGTCACCGGGTGCTCCAACAGCTTAAGCTGTTAAAAAATGAGTCCAACGATGTCGGCCAAAAGCTCTAAAAGACCAATTTTCAAAGTCTTTTATATTAAACTATACAGGAAATTATTCCTGATGAAAATATAACAAGCACCACAGAATAAGAAGAGGGGGAAAAAAAAAAAAGTTTATCAGGTGATATCCTCGAGCAATACAATTCATCCCTGAGGACACGTGCCCCGAGTAAGCCATTACATGTTTATTGACAACAGTTAGCACTCGTGCTTTGTGAAGCTACATTCAAACATAAGCAAACAGAGCCATGACTCAGAATGACAACGATAGAAACTCTTCCTTCCACAGGTAACAACCAATTTTAGTCTATAACACACAATCACAGAACAAATAGTAAAACACCGGTGATGTAATTTTGTGTAACATGTACAAGCAGTAATATTTCTAGTGGAAACAGTGATTGTATAAAGAATGTTTTGGCAGCTTTTTGAACCATGTAATGCAAGTTTTACCAGTACTGAAAAAGCAACTTCAGGGAAGAAAAAGGAAAAAAAAAAATTGATACCCAAAACATGTCGATTGAGCTCAAACTTGACCACATATAGGCTTCTCGTAAGCTGGAGGTAAAGGGGCAATTCTCATTCATGTTGGCTCTAAGTAAGTGATCAAAAGTAATACCCCGTCTTTCAGTCTCGGCGAGCATTCCATTTAAGTCCAAATCCTGCGAAATAATCAGGCAATCATCTAAACCCAACTAACTGAAAATCAGATATCAACAAACGAACAGGTGGATTAGACATTGCACAAAATCTGAAGAAAGCTGATGGACAAGATTATGAGGAAAAATATTACTGACGCAAGCACCTAATCTTGAGGTTCCATCATACCTACTACTTGAATCTGAGTCATATAACATAGATAGAGCAGGGAGTATTTAGAATAAGATTATTTTCCAAACCATTCAATCATTGTGTTCTTTCTTTCTTTCTTTCTTCGTTTTTTTTTTTTTTTTTTGGTTTCATTTGTGTGTTTGGGCGAGGGGATGAGAGATTGACTTCCAAAATAGCCGCTTAATTAGAGCTTCATTCCACATATTTGCCGCATAAGCTGGCTGCACTATTGCCAACAACATAAACGACCTGTGAAAAAAAAAATTAAAAAATAAAGAGTCCGACAGTCAGAAATCTAGCAAAACTCTCCAAATACCGTCCTATATTCACGATTAAGTGAACACCAATGTAACGGATTTCGATTTTTTTTTCATCGGGAAAAGGAAAAGATAGAAATAACCCCTAAAACACACTAAAGTAATTTTTGCAAGCTACATTCAGTTCAGCCATGCTTGCGAGTAATAGACAGACAGTAGGTTACATCTAAAACAACGGATATGCATACTAAGAGAGTAACTAAATTTGATTACACTCCATATACTCGGGGGAGAGTCAAATCCAATCTATCATGTAAGATTAAAAGTCAACCAATGCAATATACGCATACCAAGTGAGCATCAAGCGGTGGTGGATAGTTATCAGCTATCGTGTCAATTCAACTAAACATCATGTTGTGGTAACCATATGGCTTCCCTGACATGCTCCGAGCATATTCCCACGCCACACTAGAATTAAATTTCACACACATTTGTGGGATGCAAGGGCAGCAATGCTACTTGCGGATTCAAACTATGCTTAAAGGGTCAATTCCTTTCTTCACCCTGCATTGTCAATATAACTTTTTGGTCCCAAAAGTTATCCAAATATTTCTGCTTAAAGGAAAATCATTTCAAAATCCGAATTTGCTATCATGTAATTGTGATTTGTTGATATATGCACCTGTTCATTCTCGTGTCTTGAACCACCATCCCAAAGTTTACCAAATTCATCCTTCCAAAAAACTGCTGTGCGGCCAGCAAATGCACCACTTACCCACTTCTCCAATGTCTCAAATCCACCCCACCTAGGCAACTACCATGAATCATTGAAACTGCTAAATAATACCCAAATTGACCTCGCTGGGGACGTTTTTCAAATGACGCACCCGTGTATTTCTTTAGTAAAGCTAATTTACAATTCTCACCCCAACCAATGCTTGCAAAAAGGGCAAGACATCTGCTAAGGACAGCAAGGTCCCCAGCATTCCTGATGGCATGAGAAATATAGAGATTCCATGTTGCTTGACCAGCTCAACGGTCGGTCCAACCGACAACTTTAAATATGGGGATCTGAAAAAATTGAAGAAAACAATAATAAACAGATGCGTACATATTCCAACTCTGCAGGTTCCTCCCAAGATTCGATTTTCAATATATGCTCACGGGTGGAGAAGTAGTAATCCCATGTAACCCTGAAGGGTGTTACGAAAACATACAGATCCATACAAGTCCAGGAGTGAGCTGTAGAATTCTGTGAAAGGCAAAACAAATTAATAAGATCAACCTTGAAAGCAAAGAATGAGAAAGAATCATATGGCATGTGATAACAACAGAAACTCGCATCAACACCACACCACATTCAAGGTTCAGAATCCGCTTTGTGTTGCAGTTCGTAAGTGAACCAGCTCGGTTCTATATATTCAAGCGTTTGGTAAATGTCTTTTTATTGCATAGAAGTCAGTGCCCGATCTAAAACCACTCTTAAAACATATTCTTTGTCAAAGATGTTTGTTTTCATAAAAACCATATAGGAAATGAGAGTGAAATGAACCTAATTCTTTTTATGCATTCCCTAACACACTCTAACCAAAATGAATACGTATCTATAAATCTATACTTACGAGTGTATAGGTGTAACCAACTGATCAACCCAATAGATGGAAAAGAAAAGAAAAAATAAATCTTTCCTTGACCCCTAACGAAACCAAATGTAGGCTTGTTCTCTTCTCGGATTCCCCTGAACCAAGTTGAGTCCTAGTTGCCACAGTCCATGATCATACCAGTTTTGAAATCAGTGTGAAATCAAACCCCACAAGATACCAGATTGAACAGTTGTATGCGCTATGAAGATACTCATTACTTGCAACAAGATATTCATGTGTATTTACTGGTCCAATGTTCAGCTTAGATAAACAAACCCATATGCACTTCTATGCGATATGAAAGAAGAACGGACACAAACTTCAACGACAAACCCACACTTCTCTCCTCCATTTCTGGAAACCCTTTGCCAATAACAGCCTCAAAGCAACAGAGATGCAACTTTAAAATCATCTCTTATTCACTAAGTTGTTATTAGTTCCCTACATTGGGACATGTTGCAGAAACAATCACATTATTGATAAAAACTTTAAATACTTTCTACATTCCTCTTACTTCACCAGCTAAGCATAAAAATTCCTGTGGAATGAAGAAGTACAAGCTAGAGTGAAAACCAAAAAGATTGCTTTAAGAAGTGGCAAAATGATAGAAGTGAGGAAAACTGCAAGAGCTATAAATGTGCAAATACGGAAGTTAAAAGGACAGTTAGAGTTGCTAAAATGGAAGCTTCTGACGACTTCTACACCAAGCTAGACACTAGAGAGGGAGAAAAATGTATTTATAAGCTTGCTAAGTCGAGAAAAAGGAAAACAAGAGACGTTAATCAGGTCAAGTGTATAAAAAGCGATAACTCTAGGGTATTAGTGAACGACGAAGAGATTAAGGAAAGGTGGGAGAGCTATTTTGAGAAGTTGCTTTATGAAAAACAAATGGATAACACAATTGAAGAAGAAACTGGAAGTTGCAATGAAACTAGAGAATATAGATTCTATCGGAGAATAAGGAAGTTTGAGGTGGAATTTGCTTTAAAGAAGATGAAACCTAACAAGGCCTTAGGACCAGATGGGATCCCCATTGAGGGTTTGGAAATGCTTGGGAGATGTGGGGGTATCTTGGCTTATAAAAGTTTTTAATAAGATCTTAATGACTAGAAAAATGCATGATGAGATGAGGAAGAGCAACCTAGTGCCTATATATAATAATAACGGAGATGTACAACAATGCAACAAATATAGAGGTATTAAGTTGATGAGCCATACTATGAAGCTGTGGAAGAGAGTCATGGAACATCGCTTAAGAGGCGCAACATCAGAAAATCAGTTTAGATTTATGCCTAGGAGATCAACTATGGAAGTTATTTATTTACTTAGGAGACTAATAGAAAAGTATAGAGAGAAGAAAAAAGATCTACATATGGTTTTTATTTATTTCGAGAAAGCTTATGAAAAAGTACCTAGAGATTTAATTTGGAGAGAAGAAGGGAGTGACCAAGGGTTATATTGACGTGGTGAATGATATGTATGATGAATCTGTAATAACCTGCATTTCCATTTAATTTAAAATTCATGTCCATATTTAATTTATGTGTATTTGCATTGGCATATTTAAATTCTATTAGCATGGTCTGCTTTTATTTTAATTTCAGTCACTTGTTTGGAATATTAATGTCTTATCTAATTCACATTTAAATTCTATTGGAGGCCAAACTGCAATTTTACAAAATTAGTAATACCTGTGTGGATTTCAAAGTCTGTATTTCAAAACGGTGGAAATATTTCCTTTTGACTCAAACAGTATTTTTATAAAACCAGAAAACCATTTCTTGCAGTAAAATGAATTTTCTGTATTTTTGTGGTGACCACCCCACCCCGAAAATACCAGTTTATGTCCAAAACTGTCCGTGTTGTGTTTAATTTCCACAGATTTTGGAAGTGACCGATTTGGACATTCACTTTATTTCCAATTATGGCAAGTGATGATTGCCTTGTGCCTTGTTTGGGAACATACAACTTATATGTGCAAATGTTGTGTCCATAAGCTATATTGCCAAACACCTCAAGATTGACCCCTATTGATCTATACTTGCCTCTTCAAAATCTGATGGTGTATATATGTATATACGTATGTGTATATGCTGATAATTTAGAGAGTTTAAGGTTGGGTTAACTCAATTAGAGCTTGCTAAGTGAGTTTCTAAATTTTTACTTGGTCACCAAGTTCCTCCTTGAGGATTCTATTTATACATGCTCAAGCACACACAAACACACACATTCTGCACATCATTTTCACAGAGAGTTTGAGAGAGAGAGTTTACACAGAGAATTTCAGAATTTCATAGAGAGAGCTCTTAACCTCCATAGCTTGAAAGCTTGAGTTGGGATTTTCTTATCTCTTATTTCTTTCTCAACAACATCTTTGCTCTTAATCATAGTGAGTATTCTAAACTCACTAAGAATGTAATTTCATATTAATTGCTGTGTAATTGTTTAATGTTGTAAATCCCCATTGATGATTTTTACGTATGAAGTTCATAGCATAAAAATCATAAATTTCTAAACCCAATCAAAATTCGTTTTTAGAGATGAATATGGAAGATTATAGTATGCATTGACTATGTTTGAAGTTTTAGAATCCAATTCGTTCATATAAGAAAGTATATTAAAAATGAAGTTTTGACATGTTTTAGTTTTTCCTAAAATTAGAGAGCTATGAATCAAATGGTGTTAAATTGACTTTAGATTCTTAATCCTTGTGAAAAACCGAAAAGAACCATATATTATATGTCCTATATACTTTAGAATTCCAAAATGGGTCGTTTTGGACCCCTTAAGCTGAAACAGGGCAGTTTCTGCGAAGAAGACGAAGCCTCAGCTTCATCTCGCGCCACGATCGCGCGCGCGAGTATCGCGCGAGCGGCCCGCGCGAGCGACCCTTCGCGCGAGCGACCCGCCCGCGCGAGGTATGCCTCCTCAGGCAGACGTAAGAGTTTATATATTATAAATGAAAATTTGGCTGGTCGCGCGAGCGAGGGTCGCGCGACAACCCCTTCGCGCGAGCGATCCGCGCGCGCGACCTTGCTTTCCTCAGGCAGACAGAAAAGTTTAGTATTAAAAGGAAAATGGGCTTATCGCGCGAGCGGCCCGCGCGAGCGACCCTTCGCGCGAGCGGCCTGCGCGCGCGAGGTATTGCAGTTTCTGTTTTTGTCTGTTTTTCTATTAAGGGACTGTTTGGATGAAATGTATATACTGTTGAGGTTCTGTTTGGGAAACTTGGTTAATCAGAACTCTATTTGGTTATGTTTGAATAATTAAAACATTGTAGTATGACTCATTAATCCCCGTACGCGTGTTGTTCCGTTAATTCAGCATTTTGGGTTTAAGTGCATAGCATTCATGTGGGTCAGTGGTACATGCATAGGGGTGTCAGTCTGTGTGGAAAAGAGTAATGGTAGTGGAGAAAGAGTATGAGTTTGTGTTTGTGGTCGTGGTTGTGGTTGTGGGTGAGTATGAGTTTGTGGTTATGGTCGTGGTTGTGGTTGTGGATGAGATTGTGGAAGAGGGTATCTTTGAAATGCGACGGTGGCAAATATGGACACTCCCTGACGCCCATGGAAGCGTTAAAGTGTGTGAAGCCGAACTCGGACACTCCCTGGCACCCATGGTAGTGCTAAAGTGTGGCCTACGTACACTCCCTGATAACTCGAGTCTGGATACTGTGTGAGGGGTTGCCCCGGTATTTGCATGGCGGTTAGGGTATTCAAAGTGTGAGGCATTGGACACTCCCTGGTACCCCGGACCAAAGTGTGAGGCAAACTGGACACTCCCTGGCGCCCCGTTGCTAAAGTGTGGCTATCTGAGTGTTTCAAAGATACCAGGAGTAGGATAGTGGGTTGTTGTGGTTGTCGAGAGAAAAGAGTCGGCAAGATGAGTGTGGTGCATTGTTCTCATACACGGTCCCATCTGTGTAAATTTACCCTCTTTAATTAATGTTGTGGTTGTTTTTCTAAACGAGCTCTTTAATCATAATTATAAACTTGTGGATTTAATTTTGAAATGGAAAAAGGTAAATGGGTATGTTTTACATTTAAAGTCATGTTTTTAATACTCACCAGCTTCTTGAAGCTGACGACGTTGATGCGTCATGGACATTCGTGTTCAGGCTTTTCAGGTTATAACCAGGAGGAATCATACGACTATGCTAATTGAGAATGGCTGCTTCTGGAATAAAGAAACTGATTATTATATGTTTTAAGTTTATCTGTTTTAAGTTATGAACTGTTTTGTTTTAAGGATGACTGTAACAGACTCTAAGATATTATTTTATTTTCAAGGCGGTCTGTGCCTTAGTTGACCCCGGTTCATAAGATGTAATAAGTTAGAAAATTTTTGTAAGCCTTGATTGCTTTACTCTGATTATTATGTTTTGTTGTTTGACGTTTGGAACGGAATCGATCCTTCAAACTGTCGCGACCTACGGGTCCATAAAGGAAATTAAACGCTTTCCTTATTTATGCTACGTCGGGGCGTGACAGAATCGGTTACTACAATTAGATCACCGGTCGGAGAAAAAAGCGAATTCTCAATTACCGTAAGTCTGCCCAAGGGTCAGCCTTGAGCCCTTATTTGTTCGCCCTAATTATGGATGAATTGACTAGACACATTCAAGATGAGATCCCATAGTGTATGTTGTTCGTGGATGATATTGTCTTGGTTGATGAGACTAAAGGGGGACTCAACACTAAACTGGAAGCTTGGAGAGAAGAACTGGAGACTAAGGGGCTAAAGATAAGTAGGACGAAAACAGAATATATGGAATGCAGTTTTAGCAATAGTGGAAGTAGAGACAATGAAGCTGTGAAGATCGAAGATCAGGAGATCCCAAAGAGGGAACACTTTCGCTAATGATCAGTAGAGATAGAGATTGGTGATGACGTGACCCATAGAATTAAAGTAGGCAGGCTTAAGTGGAGGAGTGCTTTTGGAGTATTATGTGACCGGAGAATATCAACAAAATTGAAAAGAAAATTTAATAGGACAGCTATTAGGCCAAGTATAGTATACGGGACAGAGTGTTGGGCAATTAAGAAACAACACATTAGCAAAATGAGTGTAGCTGAGATGAGTATATGCTAAGATGGATGTGTGGTTAGACTAAGAAAGATAAAATTAGAAATTAGTACATCTGAGAGATTGTAGGTGTGGGCACATATTGAGGATAAGTTGAGAGAGAATAGACTTAGATGGTTCAGCCATGTGCAACGAAGACCTGTAGATGCACCTGTACGAAAGAGTGATAAGATCGTAGTGCCTGAAATGGTTAAAGGGAGAGGCAGACCTAGACTAACTGGAAATATATAATGCAACAAGATATGAATATATATAATTTAAATGAGCATATAACTCTTGATCGTGCAGAATGGAGAAAAAAGATTCATACAGCCGACTCCAATTGATTGGGACACAAAGTTTGGTTTGGTTATACTAAACAATGCAGTCGTATGTGCCATGGAAAGAAGAGAAAGGAACTCAAACTACACTCCCCTCTCCCATTCAATAACGGGTTAATTAGTGTCAAGTTTCCCGTTAGGAAAAACCATTGTTTCAAGGGCACAATGGAAACTTTTTTAGTGAACTGGGGAAAAAAATCCATTGATTTTGTGATATTTCACAAAATTGTCGGGATTTTTTTGCCTAGTTTTATATTAAGGGACTTTTCATTAATTAAAAAAAAATTTGTTGTTGGATCTGATGCTTTAAAAGTAGTCTAAAATGGCCTAAACTCTAATTACCCCTTCTATAGCCTCTCAGCCAGTAACAGGTTAACTGCGTCAAATTAAGCAACGGATAGGCAAGTTAAAAACCATCACTAAGTTGTTCTTTAATTCCCATCAATTGGATCATATTGGGTAGACAATCACATTATTAATAAAAACCTTAGATTTTTTTTACTCCAATCCCCTTAATTCACCAGATAAAGCATAAAAATTTCTGTAATATTAAAAAGCATTTAAAAGGAGTCAAGAGCACTTAACACAAAGATCGGCAAACTAAATTTCAACCATTATATAATTACCTACCCAATTTTTTCTTATTAATAATGATTCAGTAAGTGCATCAATTAGTTTAGTTAAAGAAGCTCAAATTTAGGCTCCAGGACAAATATTCGAACTAAATTCCTATGTGAAGGACAAAGTGAAAAGCTTGAGATAAAGAAGGCAACACACAATCCTCAATTATGGCCGCCGGTGAACTCAAGCAGAACTTTCATTATCCATTGGCTACAGGGCGGAACCAGGATTTTACCTTTGGGTGCCGAGTTACTAAGTAGGTTATCTAACAATGACACACTGGGTTCGGGGGCAGCGCCCTGCGAGGCGATTTTTTTGGTTTTATTTAATTTTTTTTTTCCCTTGTCAGTAAGACTACAAAATTACTATGTCATGTTATTTTGTACTGTTTGAGAGTTGGGAATGTGGGGCGGGGTTTGAGTTTATCATAATGAGTGGTCTAATTGTACAGAATAATCAATAATGTTATTCTATCCAAATCTTTGTATCTCAAATAATTCTCAAACACATATGGTTGAAATTTAGAATTGAAAAAAAACAATAAAATGATTTAAGGTAACTGAGGGGTAGTATATTTTTTTATTTGGGGGTGCCAACAAACAACAAATAAGAGTAATAACACACATACATGTATATTAGTAAGAATATTTTACCACATGTGAGGGGTGCAATGGTACCCCCAACCAACAACACAGTTCCGCCCCTGATTGGGTATATTACACTTTACACAATTGTAGTTTGGAAGTGATCTCATCTTGGTACTGTAGTTTTAATTTTGTCATTGATCTTTATAGTTTTAGTTTAGGTTTAATATAGTCCAATCATTATTTTATATTTTTTTTTACAGATTTAGGTTCATATGTAAAGTGTAATTTATCTAAATAAATTTACCATTATGGCTCTAAAGATACCTCACGTATTCATCACATGATCTATTTCTATAATTAAAAAAAAATTGTAAGAAATTTTTAGAAATAGAATACATTGAACATAAATTGAAATTATAAGAACCAAATTGACAAAAAAATTGCAGAGACTAAAATGATATCAAATCCAAACTATAAGGGTGAAAAGTGTAATTTACCCTTGATCCATCAGGTGGGTTTTGAAGAGGGAAAACACTTGGGTGCAATAAGTTCAGTCCTGTACAAACTGTGTCTCTCACAGTTTGCACAATTTTCAAAAAAAAAAAACAAAAACAATTTTAGGAAAAACACTGCAAACTATAAGAGGTACAGTTTGCACAGGACTGAGCTTACTGCACCAAAGTGTTTTCCTTTGAAGAGGTTTGTTTGGTTGATCACAATACATGTCAGCTCGTTGTTTGTTGACAATCATCAATTTGTATCCAATTTCTGGATGTGAAGTGTACGAAAATTTGTTGAGTGTCGGATAAAAGAAATTTCAACTAAAATCAAATTATAACACAGTCCCACCAAAAAAAAATAATAATAAAATAAAATAAAAAATAAATTGTACTAACAGAAATGAATTTTGTACACTACCCCAAAAAATAATAATAATAATAAATCAATCATAGTAAGATAGAGTTAATAATTTACTGGCTAGAGGATTTTGTGTTTGAGTGTGGATCATTTTTGGAAGAATTTGAAATTCCGTTAAAAATATGTGGATAAAATTGACAAAATTGAAAGTAGATGAACCAAAAATATATTACTCCTTCCGTCCTTTTTTTTGAGTCCATAATCTACATCTACTTTCCACAATTGCCCCTAATTAGTACAATAACTTTTTTAGTTTTGTCTTGGTATAGATTTCAAGGAAGGGTGGTTTTGGAAAGTAAGTAAAATTTGTATACCAATTTAGGAAAGTGGATACTAATTTTAAGACATCCCAAAATGGAATATAGGAAAAAAAAAAAAAGGGGCGGAGGGATTAGTTTTTATATATTCTAATTATTTTATATCCAACTTATTTTTACTTGCACTGTGATTCTAACTTATTTTTCTAAAACAATTTCGTCTTTCAAGTTGAAGATTGAATACATATTTAACAAAAGATATATTGCTCTATCATGTTTTTCTCTCTATTGTCAAGCTTCACCCTCTCTGATTTATATTTTTATTTTATATATACATGTCGTCATAAAGAAATTATTTGTTTACATAAAATTCCATCCAAGTGCCTCATTTTTAATATTTATAATGTTAATACCATGAAGTGAAGGGACATAAATTATTGATAGCATTTTTGTTCACCAATAATGGTCACACATTATTCACTCTGGTCTCCAGACTCTCCACTAGGTGGCATGTGTTCCATTCCAATAATTACGTTAATGATACAAGAGCAAACTACGAATAAAATGGGACACAAGTGAGTAATGGGTGACCATTTTAGGGTGAGCAAAAATACTCTCCAAATTATTGGCCTTGTATTACATGTGCCAAACACCACTTGATCTAATTTTTATTCCAGGTTGTAAATTCACTTTCGTAAAAACATATGTATGTTTTCCGTTTTAGTTCCTCAATTTTTTTCCTCAAAAGCAAAGACGTATGAATATATGTGTTTTTTTTTTTTTTTTTGGAAATGCAAAAATAAATTGGTAGCATGAAAACTAATGTCGTGCTCATTTTCTGCTAAGTAAACATTCAAAACAACATATAGAGACAAAATGATAAAATAATTATAATTCACATTACTTCATCTTTACAGAATGTCACATCTCACATCTATACTATAATTTTAAGCAACATATGACAACAGACCTTACATAAAACCTAGAAATGTTGAAATTAATAGAAAATTAACAAATTTGAGATTTATTTTACAAATCAATGCAAACTTCTTGAAAGATTACTCTTTTGCTTTCATCCCCCCCCCCCCCAACACACACACATTTTTTATATATAGAATTAAACATTGGAAGGTGACTGGACAACCAAATACATCCACCTTTCTCTTGTCCCCATTGATCACCAAGAGCTAGGGAAGTCAAGAGACCTTAATTCTTGGAGAGAAATTGGCTTTTTTGTGGTTGTTAATTAAAACTTTAAGAGATTTGAGCTTTCCTTTTCTTTCTCCTACCACCTCTAATGGAACATTGAGTGAGACATGGACTCCATTAGTGACTCAATAGAATATTGGGTTGATTCAGTCACTCAATGTCTTGACAATTTTCAACCACTGAGACGCTGCCACTTGCTAGATACACCCTTTCTATGATTCACCAAGAATATGATTAATATCTCTCAATATGTCATCTAAAAGAGGAGAAAATATTCGTTGTAATGGTTATTTTGGTGATATAGTGTCACAATTTAATCAAAACTCTTTATTTATTCATTTGTACCTTCTATTTTCTAAGAAAATCGTATCCACATAAGCACATATCCCAACTGTATTAGTACAATATTTTTGATGACGTGGTATCCCCGTTGCAAGAATGGTGTTTGGTATTCTCAAAAATAAAAAGTATAGTATAATCCAAACTTTTGATATGGTTGTCTAAAAAGATTGAATATGATTTTGAATACCTGTTTGGTATGTGGGAAAGATTTAAAACAATTGTAATCTTTCCAGTACAAGAAACATGAAGAGATCGAAAAGACACACATACACACACAAAAATAAATAAATAAATTTTAAATAAAATAATAAAAAATTGAAATAAAATAAAAAAGAAGATGCCCCAGATAAGATTACACACAAATTTGAAAAAGGAGATGCTAAATCATGAGAAGGATTCACAGTCATTATATACTCTTTACATAAAATATATATATATATATATGTATATAGGGAGATGATCTAAAATTAACTGGTTTGAGTGAACATACGCAATGAATTGGATTTTAAGCCTAAAAGAACCCGTGGACTGCCCCGCTGACCCTCGCACCCCGATATCCCACGCCCCGATGACTCACGGATTCTTTTAGGCTTAAAATCTAGTTCCTGGGTAAATTCACTCAACACAGTTCACTCTCTCTCTCTCTCTCTCTCTCTCTCTCTCTCTCTCTCTCTATATATATATATATATATATGTATGAAAATTCTCCACAAAGTGCGTCTTCTCTTTATTAAATAGAGAGTCGTTGTTTTGGCCGTTGAATCGTGTTTAAAAATGCCCTCTCTTTATTAAAGAGAGCTGGTTGAGCCTCTGTTTTGACCGTTGGATCGTGTTTTCATTAAGGGCAGTTTTGTCACTTCACAGTTTTTAAATACGATCTAACGACCAAAATAGAGACCATCTTTTTATTAAAGAGAGGATGCCCTCTCTATAAAATTTTCGACACATATATTTATACTCTCTTCTTTATCGCTCTAGAGAGATGATACTAAGACTAATTATTTGCAAGTTGTACTGAGGTTTATGATGCTCTTTGGACCCTCACCTCATATTCACTCATGAATTAAGTCATACTACTTGAACTACTTGCTTTGAAACATCTTATTTGGACTAGAATAACTTGCTTACTTCACCTCTCATTAGTCATTATATTTTGACCAAAAAAAACTCTCATTATATGATACTACTAGCTTCTAGCACGTGCGATACACGTGTGTATTTTATTAAGATCTATACTTTAGAATTTGAGATTATTATAAACCTTTTTTTTTTGTTATAGCAGATTGTTATAAACTTAAGATTAACCAACAAAGCAGAATTTATGTGCATGGAAAGGTAAACTGTCAAAATTTAAATTAAGTGAAGAAGCGAAGAGATGTCACAATATTGTAATTATAAATTGAGCTTAGTAGTGAAGGAAATTTAAGTGGGAAAGCCAAAGAATGACACTTATAAATATTATATCCAGCAACATTTAATTAATGCTAAGTATAACTTGCAAAATCCCTCCAGATGATACTTGCCATTTTTGGGAAGCTTGTTTCTATTTTATGATAATTGTATATATATATATATACATATATATATATATATATGATATGACGGTATATATTAGTAATATAGAAATGCAAATTATTTTTGTTCTTTTGTCAAACATTTTTACATTTCTGACTCTCATATTGAATGAGACGAGTCACTGGGTGTGGAAACAATGAGTTTGAATAGAGGTTTGTAAATGGCTCTGTGTGGTGTGCATGTAAACCATGTTCATGAAATAAATAAAATAAAATAAAGAAAAAGAAAAAGAAAAAAAGTATATTGACCCATTTTTTATAATATTTTGTTGGCTTCTCCCTAGGAAGCACCGACACTTCGGAAAGGGCTTCGTATCCGTGTCCGACACGTATCGGACACCGATACTTGCCCAACACACCTCCGACACGTATCGGACGCAGAAATACGCGTCTTGTTTCTGTTATGTAATGTTTAGAGGCAGACACATCACCGACACACCGGGACACTTCAAGGAACATAGAGGGTAACTCTTTTTTGACCAAAAGCTGTATTTTGTTAGTTATTTTTTTAACATTTTGAAAACCAAACGGAGTTGATTTTGCCAAGCATTACATCACTTATCTCTTCACGTTCTCTCGACATTAGTTTTTTCAAAACCCTCTTTGTCTGATCCCATCTATCTCTCTATCTTCTTCGATCATCTCATTCTCTTAATTTTGTTAATATTAAACAATAACGCTCGAAAAATGTAAAATAAATATTTTGTAAATAACATTTTAATAACATTTCTAAAAAATATAATAATAAACTTAAAATGAAACTTAATTTTAAAATATATACGTATTCCGTCGTATCGTATAATCATTGTTTAGAATTTAACATATCAACGTATCGATATCGTATAGTATCCATGTCGAAGCACCCATATCCGTGCTTCGTAAGCCTCTCCTTGTGATCTTTCGATATTGAGCATCACGAAAAAGTAAACAGGGGCCAATCAATTAAGTGGGTCCGGATGAGCCTTGTTTCAGATTCTGTTTGACTAAACCTCTAAAAAGTACTCCATACGTTTTACTATTTTGAGATTTCTTTGGATGATTTTTAGCTTTTCATGATTGCGAAAAACCAACCTAATTTTTTTTATTTTTCTTTTGAATTTCGTGGGGAAATATAAGTTTGAAACTTGGTACGCCTGACGAATTAAAAATCAATAGATGGCATCTTAAAGTTTGATGAAGGGATATATTAACAATTGTATTTCTCTTAGGATTCCCAGACAAAGCTTAAGTTCTAAAATTCTTTCTGATTCTTTAATTAATTTTGATTAAAGTGATTTCATATTCATTGGGAAGGCATAAGATAAATTCCTTCGGCCCAATTAGGAAAATTATGCTTTATCGTTCAATTGTATAATTTGTGTATCTGTATTGTGAAATATTTTGTCGTAGCGAACAATTATAGAATCCTGATTGAAAGTCCAATTGCAATTTCTAAACAAGGTGTCAAGTGTTAACGTAGCCAGAACTGTTATGTTGAGGCCAAAAAGTCCGTTTAGCTCAACTTGTGGAGGGTCAAACGCGTTTCAATTTGCAATCGGACTTTTAACAAAATTGTGATTGCAAACTGCAATTGTAAAAATTTGCAACTAGCAAGAAGTAGTCCATGGTTGCTTTTGACCAACGGTACTTTTTTGCACGATTACAGTATATTTTGAAATTATCGGCTAGTTGTAATGGTCAATCATTTCTTGCCGGAGATGCAGGTCAATGATATGAAATTCTCATCCCCTTAAATAAAAATTAGAATTGATTTTCTTCTTAGTAAAAAAAAAACAGCAATTATCGTGTTATTATTGGGATAGAGCAAATGCTGCAATGTTAAAATAAATAGGATAGAGCTAAATATACCCATATTTTTGTTAGGTATGCTCATCCCATTTTACATTTATGAATTTTTGAAGAAAAAATAATAATTATAGTTTAGTCCCCCCTAAATTTGGAAAAAAAATAAAAATTTAATGCATGTGATATTTTAACCCAAATGTAATCTAGCCCTCTCCAAAATTTGAGATTTTTTTGGTAAATGTAATCCAGATAAAAATATATATATATATATATATATATATTTACTTTCTAATATGGGGGAGGGGATGAGATTCGAACACCAAACCTATGCATTGGAGAGGACTTATATACGCCAAACTATTTGCCACTTAATTGTTCTTAAATAAATGCAATTTGACACCATATATTATTATAAAGAGTAATACTTCAGGCGCATCCATTTTCACAACCTCACCTCCTATAACCTGATGTGTCAATCATGTAGTGGGATGAGACCCACCATTTAACACAACCTCACATATGATATTGCCACTACATGATTGCCACATCAATTGTGGGGGGTAAGATTGTAGAAATGGGTGTGTATGAAGTTTTACTCTATTATAAATAAACCAAAAATAAAATTCTAAAGAACCCCGGCATAGCTTCTTTAGCCCCCCAAAAAATTCCTAACTCCACTGCGAGAAGTTATTCAGTGAGCCCGTCACGCCACGTCAGTGCGATGACGTAGTGTGACCTCCCCAATAAAAAGATGTCATGTGGCCACTAGTACTAGGAGGTTATGACATGTGGCGGGTAGTTTTTTTTTTTTTTTTTTTTTTTAATTTTGATAACCACATGGCATGATCCCCTAGAAGTAAGGGGTATATATGTGGTTAAGATTTAAAGGTCACACTACATCATCATACTGACGTGGCATGACTGGCTCACTGAATAATTTCTCGTTGGTTAGTGCATATGCATGTGCTCTAAAGAACTCTCTGTAATTAGAAATACACCCCTTTGTTTTCCTTTTCCACTGTGCGAAGAATCGGGCGATGTGATGATATGACCACGAGAGGAAGATCAATCTTGGAATGACCAAATTTCTCAAGCTGTGAATGTGATCTCATGAGATCTGAATATCATAAGCTTTTAGAATTATTAACAAAACTGTATTAAAAAGGCAGGAGAAAAAGTCCAACCTAGCAAAAGCGAGGTATTTATGTGGGACCCCACCAAAAGATTTCCTTTGGACTCCCAAATCTTCCTATTTTCCCTCTCCTCTCGTTTTAATTTATACAGAGACCCAGAAAAAAAAAAGAAAAAAGAAAAAAAAAAAAACTACTGTAGAATTTCATCAAGCAAATACTGGTCCCATTTTGAATTTGTCCCACTCTACTGTGACATCATCATTTTCTATTCCCCACAATTAGATCCACTCTCTCACTCGCTTTACTGCACATGTGCCCAACTCTTTACCAACTTTTATTACTCTTTTCGAATTTAATTTTAAAGGATTAACTGAAAATTAAAATTATGAAACTAGTCATAAATTTTTCCCTATCTAAGATTTTTAAATTAGGTCCAACTTAAAAAAGATGTTGACAGTAGATTTAAAAATAGTGAAATTTTCAAATTAAAATAAATAATTTTACCTTTTTACCGACAAGTGTTAACATAATTATATATATATATATATACATATATTTTTGCTAAAAAGCCAATTCATTGATTAGAGAAAAACAGAATAATCAAAGAAACCCCTTTGATTACTTTCCTCAAAACCTGAGAGGGTGATGGTGTCAATGGGGATAGGATCACAAAACAAATAAGGAAAACAATTAGATGCCCATTTTGGCAAGATTGTGTGCAACAAAATTAGCACCTCTGTGGACTTTAACAACATTCCAAAAATCAAAATCCAAGACCGGAGAAGATCTTTTCCTGCGGATAAAAGTATCGATGTTCCAATCCGGAGTGATGGACCAATCTTTCAGCGGAGCACACACCAAGAGCGAAACTCCTTCAACAATAACTCATTTAAAACCACAAGCAACAGCTTCCGAAATAGCAAAAAGGGCTGCCATCGCCCCAGCCAAGATTGGACCCATTTTTCCAACTTTCCAAACTCTAGCATGTATGGGATCGACTTTAGCATCACGAAAGATGACCGCAAGAAAAGTAACCTGAGGTCTTATGGCAACGTCAAAGTTGACTTTGATCAACCCAAGAGGAGGTGGGATCCTGTAACACCCTGTAATTCCTTTTTCATTTATAAATTAGTATATCATTTTATTTCCTTTTATAATATTCATTTAGGGTCAAACCATAATTTTCATAAATATAGAAATACTTTCTATGGTTTTAAAAACAATATCTATATTTTTGTATAAACCGTGTATTTATTTCCTACCCTAATATAATTTTCTGTATTTTTTTCGCGACCAGTTAATACCAATTTATGTTTTAAAGCTGCGGTTATATCGCGTTTTGGGTGTGGGAGCACGTGAGCTTAACCACACCGTGGATTTTTCGTGGCTTGCTTGGAGGCCACAACAGTGATTTATATTTATATGTATCAGTCTCTCAATTCTCTCATTCACTCACTGTCTCTCTCAAATTCTCTCAACACTCTCTTGCTCTCTCAAGACATCAATACACACACACACACACACACACAGATAATACATATGATATACACATACACATATACATAGTTATATATTGATATATCCCAAAATCAAGAACGGAGAAAACTCTAACGACGGATTATTCGGCGAAATTCTCAGCCTCAATTTCTAGGTATAATTGCCCTCTGTGAGTAATCTAAACTCACTCTGTCACGACCCATCCCGCTAAGCGCGGAAATAGGACACGTGGCACGCCATCAAGGCTCATCCAAACATCATATAACAATACGCAGCGGAAAAAACTTTAAAACAACCCTGGGTATTTAAAACTTAGGGAACATTACCCTCTGAGTTTGTAAAATCCATTGAAATCAAAGTTATAAAAAGTGTTGGCCAATTAGAAACACATCCAAAATACTCAGTTTTGAAAACAGAGATTCAGTCGACTGATCAGGGAACCCAGTCGACTGCTCAGTCGACTGATCAAAGTCCCCAGTACACTGTGCTAAGCAGAACCAAAATGTAACATTTTCAAAAGGGGTCCAGTCGACTGATCTGGAGGTCCAGTCGACTGGTTTTGTCATTATTAAAAGCAGTAGCCAAAACCAACAGTGTCTCAGTCGACTGATGCAAGGTCCAGTCGACTGCTTCTCTTACTATTCACTTTCAGTGTCTCAATCACACGAGATCCAGTCGACTGATCCTGGGTCCAGTCGACTGATCCCCTGCTGGGTAGCCTGAAATGAAATATTAACAACTCATACTTCTCCACACCAACCACAATCACAACCATAACTGAAATACAACATTAAGACTTAACCACAGACGTTCAAATACAGGATTACAATACTAAAGAACTAATCCAAAGATCTATTACAACATATTACGAATTTCCAATCCTTACACAAGTTTAGGAAATAGAAACAAAAATATAAACAAGTGATTCCCCCGGCGTTCATCGGCCTCACTCATCGCGATTCTTCTTGTCTTTCTTCTTACCTGCAATGGAGTACATCTCCACTGCTCAGCTATATGCTGAGCATACAAGTCTAACATATGCAATATATGACAAAACATGCTTTAATCTCATAAATCATATCAATAGTCTCTAGGAAGAAAAATACGCATTCATCCGGTAGCGGCAAGTCCAAGCCTTAAACCGCGATGTCAATGGCAAGTCCAAGCCTACAACCATTACATCCCACAAGTGCCATGGCAAGTCCAAGCCTACAACCATGCACAGTAGCCATTGCTACTAAAATTCTCAAACATCGAGAAGCTTACTCCGGCATGAATTTGTATAAGACTCCCCTTTGATCCACATAGACAACTCAATGTGCTCGCGTAAATTTAGACATGCTTTTCACAAATTAACGCGTGCATAATTAACGGGCCTACAATTAACACATGGATTTCGCCCGGATCTCAATTTCGTCGTCAAAATATAAAACATGTATTCCTCTATATTTCATAAGTTAGAACTTCATACCTCGTGCAATTTTTCCCAAACTTTGAAGGATCGACTAGGAGGCTAAATAATCGTCGGATTTCGAATTTGAGATAATTCCTACAAGTTTATACCTGTTTTTCCCAAAAGTTTTGAATTAAGATTTTTATAAAAATTGGTCAAACACGGTCTAAGTAGTATCAAACGTAGGTCTTACCTCCACGAGTTCAAATCTTGAATCTGGAGAAAATCTAACGGACGGAAGGTCGTCGTATGTCGCCGGCAAGCTCGTGGCAACCAAATCTCCTTTCTCTATCCTCTCTCTAGATATTTGTGAGTTTTGGATGAGAATGAAATCTCATCCCCCACCTATTTATAGAAAAACTCTTCAGGAATTGCGTTTACCTCCCCACAAGTTCCTCAAACTTCTAATTAACTCCCAAAACTTCGCACACGTCCATTTTATGCCTTTACGAGTGAAACTATAAATTCTAAAAGTTTTCGACTAGGTTTCGTTTGGTCCAAAAATAACGTCCAAAAATTATATTCTATGGAATCTTTACGCAACCTACCTTTTTAATTAACGTATCACTCACGTTCTCATCACAGTTCTCAAAATGATATAACAATATCAAAGATTACCAGAATTCCCACAACACAGATAAAATTACTATTCATCAAATACCAGATAAAGTCAAATAACGTTTAAATCATATAAATGTCATTTAGTTATGCCCATGCAATATGAACTGCCATGTTCTCGTGTCCTCACTGACACATTACCGTTGACTCACTGTCAACCTCAACTCAAATTATTAATAACATTAATAATTTCAAAATCTCAAAGGATGCATTCTCAAAATCATAAAATTTCTAGAACGGGTGTGACAACTCTCCCCTCCAAAAAGGAAGTTTGTCCCCAAACTTTACCTCATGCGTCGAACAGGTACGGATACTCATTCCGCATGTCTTCCTCATTTTTCCACGTAGCCTCTTCAACAGTGTGACTACGCCATAATATCTTCACCATCGGAATCGTCTTAGTTCTTAAGACTTGTTCTTTTCGATCTAGAATCTCGACCGGTTGTTCTACATAAGTCAAGTCTCCCTGAATTTGCAGCGGTTCAGGTACAATGATCTTACTAGTATCAGCCATACACCGTCTCAACATTGATACGTGAAATACGTTATGCACATGTTCCAACTCTGATGACAAGGCCAATCGGTAAGCCACTGGACCTACTCTCTCTAGGATCTCAAAAGGTCCTATAAATCTTGGATTGAGCTTTCCCCTCTTTCCAAATCGTACAATGCCTTTCGAAGGCGATACTCGCAAGTATACGAAATTTCCCACTTCAAAATTCATCGGTCGTCGTATAGAGTCCGCATAGCTCTTATATCGACTCTGAGCTACCTTAAGACGTTCCTGAATCAATTTCACCTTCTCAGTAGTCACCTGTATTAACTCAGGTCCTAACAACTTTCTTTCTCCCACCTCGGTCCAACAAAACCGGTGATCGACACTTACGGCCATACAAAGCTTCATATGGTGCCATACCAATACTTGATTGAAATCCGTTGTTGTACGCAAATTCAATTAATGGCAAGTGGTGCTCCCAATCACTCCCAAAGTCTAATACACACAATCTCAACATATCTTCCAAGGTCTAAATCATACGCTCTGAATGTCCGTCGGTCTGAGGATGAAATGCAGTACTGAAACTCAATTTCGTACCCATAGCTTCTTGTAAACTTCCCCAAAACCTTGACGTAAAGCTATTATCCCGATCTGATACAATCACTGCTGGAACTCCATGTAGTCTTACAATCTCTTTCACATACAACTCTGCTAACCTCGAAGGCTTGGTCGTCTTGATTGGTAGAAAATGAGCTGACTTGGTTAGTCGGTCAACTATAACCCAAATCTTATCATTCTTATTGAATGATCGTGGAAATCCTGAAACAAAGTCCATTGTAATCTCGCCCCATTTCCATTCCGATACTGGCAATGGATGTAGTAACCCCGCGGGTACTTGTCTCTCTACTTTGACCTGTTGACATGCCGAACATTCAGATACAAATTTAGTGACTTCACGTTTCATACCCTTCCACCAGAAGTTTTCTCTCAAGTTTCTGTTGTAACGCCCTGTATTTTATTATCATTAATAAATAAATATTGCGTTTCATTTCCATGAGTATTTTAATTTAATTTCTCTTTGTAATTTTTATCTGGGGTCAAACTGTAATTTTCAAAATATTTTCTATGATTTCAAAATCGATATCTATATTTTTGTACAAACCGGGAATTTATTCCTACGCTAATATTATTTTCTATATTTTTTATATCAACCGAAAAATACCAGTTTTATGTTTGCGTTATACCGCGTTTGGGTGTGGGAGCACGTGAGCTCAACCACACCGAAGAAATTCTTGGCCTTGCTTGGAGCCTACACATATCAGTGTATATATGTGTGTATCTCTCTCAAATTCTCACAGTCTCTCTTTCTCTCCCTCACAAAACTCTCTTTAATTCTCTCTCAATTTTCTCTACCTCTCAAGATCATCACACAACACACACACTCAGATTATATATGGTATATATATATATACTCATACACGTACATAGATATATATATATATATATATTCATCTCAAAATCAAGAGGAGAGACGGAGGAAATTTCAAGAACGACGGAATTAACGGCGAAATTTATCTGTCTCAAATTCTCTGTATCAAACGCCCTCTGTGAGTAAATTAAACTCACTCTCAACGTATATATATGTAAATTTCAGTGTATATAGTTGTATATATGCATATATATGTATAAACACCATGAAAGCTTGAAAGTGGAGTTTTGTAAAAGTTAACCAAAATCGATTCTGTAAATTGGGAATGAAAGATCTTAGTCCCAATAAGCTGTGGTTCGAATCCTACGCAATAATTCATCTGTATCGCGACGTACGGTTGATTTAAAGTTTTGACACTCTAACTTTAATCGTAGAAATTAAGAGATACAATCGGTATTAGTTAAAATTGATCGCGTATTCTTAATCTACGCGGAAAACCGAAGAGATTCATATATTACATGTCCCGGTACGAACAGAAAACAGAAATGGGTAAAATTCAGTTTGAAAACCAGAAACAGGGGAAAAACGAAGAAGATGACATTCTGCAAGAACTCGCGCGCGCGACCCGCTCGCGCGAGGCTCGCTCGCGCGGACCATCCCTTCCCTTCACGCGCGCGATCCGCTCGCGCGACCTGTTTTTCCCCTTCGCGCGCGCGATCCGCTCGCGCGATTTGTTCTCCCCTTCGCTCGCGCGACCTGGCAGTTTGAGCAGTTTTTGTATTTTATTATTAGGGACTATTTGGAAAAGATTTTGAAAGTTTTTAAAGAACTGTTTGGCAAATATATTGTTTGAAAGGTCTATGTTTTAAGAATTGTACGAAACAGAACAACTAAGGCCAAAAATTTATGCTCGTACGATTATCCGGCTTTGTGATTTATTAATGGTGTTATTTACGAAACATTGACATACATATTAGGGTTGAGGTTGTGTCAACATGCATGTGTGTGAGAAAGCGTGAAAAGAGTAAAGGGTGGCGGTCTGGTGTGCGACCTCAATATCGATCGGATAGTATTCCTGGTATTGGAGGCGACAGTGTTGTGTACGGCTTAGATATCGATCGGATAGTATTCCTGGTATCTAAGGCGCTTGTTTCGGATATTGATCGGATATTATTCCTGGTATCCGAAATGATGGTATTGAGTGTGGTGTACGGCTTAGATATCGATCGGATATTATTCCTGGTATCTAAGGCGCTTGTTTCGGATATTGATCGGATAGTATTCCTGGTATCCGAAATGATGGTATTGAGTGTGGCTTAGATATCGATCGGATATTATTCCTAGTATCTGAAGCGATAGTTTGGTGTGCTATTTTGGATATCGATCGGATAGTATTCCTGGTATCTGAGATAATGGTTTGGTTGTGTTGAGTTTTGTTGAGAGAAAAGAGTCAGAAAGATGAGACATTACATTGTTCATGCATGGTCGCACATTTATTGCTTTCTTTAATCCCCCGTGACTTATGTTGGAATTGGAACCTTGAATCTATTGCTTTTAAAGTTAAATTGCACCGTTGTTTATATGCTTATATATACATTGCGAGCACTTGTTTATTTTGCTCACCAGCTTTCATAAGCTGACGGCGTTGATGCATCCTGGACTGTATGTCCAGATTTTCAGGGTCAGGAGCAGCCAGGGTATTTTGACTATGCTACTTAGAGTCAGGAGACTTTCCAGGAGGCTGTTTTATATTTCCTATGTCTTTTAATTTGGGTTTGTAATAAACTAGCTTTAGACATTTGAATAAGGCGTTTTGTGCCTAAGTTTATGACTGCTGTAATAGTTAGTAAGTTTTAATTGTGGAGGTTATATTTTGTTAGTATCCTTAGCTCTAGAAATGTTGTTAAGTTATTTGTTGCAGGGACAATTGGTCATACTCACTTGTCACGACCTACGAGTCCATAAAGGAAATTAAATGCTTTCCTGTATTATGCTACGTCGGGGCGTGACATCTGTACATCTTATTACTTCTCGGGTGCACTGAATATCTAGTACTATGTGCTTCTTTCAAAAGTCATTCTTTCAAATCTTTCACATTCGGTACGCATAATCGGTTCACAAGCGTCAACGCCCCTTGTTGCAAGATAAATCCCGGTCATTTTCCCAAAGGTATTTCGTCCTTTATTTTGCACAAATAGACATCATTAAATTGTTCTTCCTTGATCTCATCAATAATATCTGGGTGTGCCCTGATCGCCATCATTAAACCACCACTAGTCTCTGGAATCACATCCAATTCTAAGCGTTCCATCTCTTTTATCAACTCTTTTTGTTGTGTTAGCTAGTCGGCTAAATTCCTCGGCGTCTTTCGGCTTAATGCATCGGCCACTACATTCGCCTTTCCCGGATGGTACTCAATCGAAAGATCGTAATCCTTCATCAACTCCAACCATCTTCGCTGTCTCATATTCAAATCTCGTTGGGTGAAAATGTATTTCAAACTCTTGTGATCTGTGAATATCTCACACTTTTCCCCGTACAAATAGTGTCTCTAAATCTTCAAAGCATGAATTACCGCAGCTAATTCCAGATCATGAGTCGGATAATTAATCTCATGTGTCTTCAACTGTCTAGAAGCATAAACAATCACTTTACCACCTTGCATAAGCACACATCCCAACCCTTTGTGTGAAGCATCACTATAGATTACAAATCCTTCGGTTCCGGATGGTATTGTCAGAATAGGTGCTTTCATTAGTCGTGCTTTCAATTCTTGAAAACTATCTTCACATTCCTGACTCCATTCAAATGTAATTCCTTTCCTCATCAACCTTGTCATAGGTAAAGAAATCTTTAAGAAATGTTCAATAAAACGGCGGTAGTATCTCGCTAATCCCAAGAAACTTTGAATTTCGGATACGGATGTCGGCCTTTGCCAATTTGATACAGCTTCTACTTTGTGAGGATCAACTGAGACTCCATTCTTGTCAATCACGTGACCAAGAAAAGTAATACTAGACAACCAAAATTCACATTTCTTGAATTTACCAAATAATTGCTTCTCTCGCAATCTCTGAAGTATCAACCTCAAGTGATTCTCGTGTTCTATCTCACTCGGTGAATAGATAAGGATATCGTCAATGAATACAATCACAAAGTCATCCAAATAATCCTTGAATACTCGATTCATAAGATTCATGAACGCGGCTGGTGCATTCGTAACTCCAAATGGCATAACTAAGAACTCATAGTGTCCATAACGCGTTCTAAAAGCTGTTTGCTCAACATCTTCGGCCTTCACTTTTAACTGATGATAACCCGATCTCAGGTCTATCTTGGAGAATACTTGTGCCCCACGAAGTTGATCAAATAGGTCATCGATTCTCGGCAGTGGATACTTGTTCTTAATCGTTAACTTGTTCAGTTCCCGGTAATCAACACACATACGCATGGAGCCATCTTTCTTCTTTACGAACAACACTGGAGCTCCCCATGGCGATACACTTGGTCGAATGAAACCTTTATCAAGTAACTCTTGTAGTTGAACTTTCAGTTCCTTCAATTCTAGTAGTGCCATTCTATACGGTGCTTTGGATACCGGTCTTGAGTCTGGCTTTACCTCAATGGTGAATTCAATTTCTCTCTCAATAAGAACATTTGGTAGATCATCAGGAAAGACATCTGAATATTCTCGCACTATCGGAATGTCTTCTACTTTGAATTCGGTCGCTGAGACATCGGTCACTGAACATAGGAATCCTTGACATCCCTTTTTCAACAACCTTCCCGCTCGGATAGCTGAAATCAAATACGGCGGCGGTATAACCCCATTCCCTTGGAAACAAAAGTTCCCATGCACCGGTGATCGAAAATTAACCTCTTTCCGTTCACAGTCTATTGTGGCTTGGTTAAAAGCTAACCAATCCAATCCCAGTATCACATCGAAATGGTTCACCGCAATCGGTATAAGGTCTACGGTCATCAACTTCTCACCTAGTTTGATCTCACAGTTCTTATATATCGTAGACGTCATTATTGATTTACTAAGTGGCATATAAATAGACAATTCATATCCTAACGGTACCGATTCAATATTCAAATGTTCAACAAAGGCATACGATACAAATGAATGCGTAGATCCCGAGTCAATAAGTATGCGTGCTAAGTGTGAACATACAAGCACTATACCTGAGACTACTGTCTCGGAAGCAGTTATATCTCCTGGGTTCATCTGATATGCCCTTCGTTGACGTTGCTCAGTCCTTTGTCCCCCGTCATTGGATTGTCTAGGCTTCGAACCACTAGAAGCCATAGAACTAACTCCTTGCTGAGGATACTTCCTCGGGCAATCCTTGGCTTGGTGTCCAAATACTCCACAATCATAGCACTTGCCTCTCATCTCAGGTGTAGAATTAGCACTACCCCCTCCTTGATTTCTGTTCTGGGGTTTGGTCATGAAACATCGGCCTGAGTGTGGTCGGTTGCAAAGTGAACACAATGGTATGTTACTTGGTGTTCTCCTGAAATCACTGGAACTAGAACCAGAGCCTCTTTGAAATGGCCTCTTGAAAGATCCGCCTTGGTTCCTATCTCCACTCTCATTGCTTCATTTTTCTTGCTGATTCTGCCTCGACCTTTCCATTCCACCCTCGGCCACTAGCGCCGTTTGTTGTACTACTGCCACGGTCGAATGCTAGTAGGTTTCTACCCTCAACCGAATATTTTCCCTTAAACCCTCTTCAAATTTCCCTGCCCTATCTTCCTCCTCTGGCACTGAACCCTTGCCAAACCTCAATAACGCGTTGTACTTGGAAGTATATTCCCGGTTACAGTCATATCTCCCTACTTCAAGTTATCAAATTCTCGCTTCTTTGCGTTGTAGGCGGCTCGCGGAAAGAACCGGCGATTGAATTTCGCCTTGAACCCTTCCCAAGGAATCGGTGCCCCTTGATCCAGAACATTTACCCACCAGTTCTGGGCTTCACCCTTTAGCACATCACTTGCATTTTCCATCTTCTCCCTGTCATTCATCGGAATAGATCGGAAAATCCTCTCCATGTCATAATCCAATGTTCTGCGAGCGTTGGATCGGGTGTCCCATGAAATTCCATTGGTTTCTTTCGAGCGAATTGTTCGGATACGGATCTTATGCCCCTAGTTTCGGTTGCATGCACTACAGTTATTGGTTCCACTTCAATGTGGGGTGTGGGAGGCAGTCGCTCCGCTATATTCCGTATCATTTCTCCCATATTCCCCATCATCTCTACCATTTCATTCATACATCGAGTATGAGGTGATAACTCTCGGTCATCCATGATTACAATCCTGTAGTTCTCAATGCTTAAACACTATGCATGTACAACAATAACAATAGCATGTATGTAAAATAACATACATATGCATCAAACATCTCTAATATGTATGGATGCAATTTAGAACATGTGGCAATTCACTCAACACACCTCTCGTCGTCGAACGTTTCCCCCAAGTTTTGTTACCTCTAGCTCTGATACCACTAAATGTCACGACCCATCCCGCTACGCGCGGAAATAGGACATGTGGTACGCCATCAAGGCTCATCCAAACATCATATAACAATACACAGTGGAAAGAACTTTAAAACAACCCTGGGTATTTAAAACTTAGGGAACATAACCCTCTGAGTTTGTAAAATCCATTGAAATCAGATTTATAAAAAGTTTTGGCCAATTAGAAACACATCCAAAATACTCAGTTTTGAAAACAGAGGTTCAGTCGACTGATCAGGGAACCCAGTCGACTGCTCAGTCGACTGATCAAAGTCCCAGTCGACTGTGCTAAGCAGAACCAAAATGTAACATTTTCAAAAGGGGTCCAGTCGACTGATCTGGAGGTCCAGTCGACTGGTTTTGCCATTATTAAAAGTAGTAGCCAAAACCAACAGTGTCTCAATCGACTGATGCAAGGTCCAGTCGACTGTTTCTCTTACTATTCACTTTCAGTGTCTCAATCACACGAGATCCAGTTGACTGATCCTGGGTCCAGTCGACTGCTCCCCTGCTGGGTAGCCTGAAATGAAATATTAACAACTCATACTTCTCCACACCAACCACAATCACAACCATAACTGAAATACAACATTAAGACTTAACCACAGACGTTCAAATATAGGATTACAATACTAAAGAACTAATCCAAAGATCTATTACAACATATTACGAATTCCCAATCCTTACACAAGTTTAGGAAATAGAAACAAAAATATAAACAAGTGATTCCCCCGGCGTTCATCGGCCTCACTCATCGCGATTCTTCTTGTCTTTCTTCTTACCTGCAATGGAGTACATCTCCACTGCTCAGCTATATGCTGAGCGTACAAGTCTAACATATGCAATATGTGACAAAACATGCTTTAATCTCATAAATCATATCAATAGTCTCTAGGGAGAAAAATACGCATTCATCCGGTAGCAGCAAGTTCAAGCCTTAAACCGCGATGTCAATGGCAAGTCCAAGCCTACAACCATTACATTCCACAAGTGCCATGGCAAGTCCAAGCCTACAACCATGCACAGTAGCCATCGCTACTAAAATTCTCAAACATCGAGAAGCTTACTCCGGCATGAATTTGTATAAGACTCCCCTTTGACCCACATAGACAACTCAACGTGCTCGCGTAAATTTATACATACTTTTCACAAATTAATGCGTGCATAATTAACGGGCCTACAATTAACACATGGATTTTGCCCGAATCTCAATTTCGTCGTCGAAATATAAAACATGTATTCCTCTATATTTCATAAGTTAGAACTTCATACCTCGTGCGATTTCCCCCAAACTTTGAAGGATCGACTAGGAGGCTAAATAATCGTCGAATTTCGAATTTGAGATAATTCCTACAAGTTTATACCTGTTTTTCCCAAAAGTCTTGAATTAAGATTTTTACAAAAATTGGCCAAACACGGCCTAAGTAGTATCAAAATGTAGGTCTTACCTCCACGAGTTCAAATCTTGAATCTGGAGAAAATCTGACGGACGGAAGGTCGTCGTATGTCGCCGACAAGCTCGTGGCAACCAAATCTCCTTTCTCTTTCCTCTCTCTAGATATTTGTGAGTTTTGGATGAGAATGAAATCTCATCCCCCGCCTATTTATAGAAAAACTCTTCGGGAATTGCGTTTACCTCCCCACAAGTTCCTCAAACTTCTAAGTAACTCCTGAAACTTCGCACACGTCCATTTTATGCCTTTACGAGTGAAAATTATAAATTCTAAAAGTTTTCGACTAGGTTTCGTTTGGTCCAAAAATAACGTCCGAAAATTATATTATGTGGAATCTCTACGCAACCTACCTTTTTAATTAACGTATCACTCACGTTCTCATCACAGTTCTCAACATGATATAACAATATCAAAGATTACCAGAATTCTCGCAACACAGATAAAATTACTATTCATCAAATACCAGATAAAGTCAAATAACATTTAAATCATATAAATGTCATTTAGTCATGCCCATGCAATATGAACTGCCATGTTCTCGTGTCCTCACTGACACCTTACCGTTGACTCACAGTCAACTTCAACTCAAATTATTAATAACATTAATAATTTCAAAATCTCAAAGGATGCATTTTCAAAATCATAAAATTTCTAGAACGGGTGTGACACACTCACCATGTGTATATATGTATAATTCAGTATATATGTATATGTGTGTGTGTATAGATACACCATGGAAGATTGAAAATTAGAGATTTCTCAAAGTTAACCAAAATTAATTCCGTGAATTGGGAATGGAAGATCTTAGTTCCAATAAGCTACGGTTCGGATCCTACGAAGTAATTCATCCGTATCGCGACGAACAGTTGATTTAAAGTTTTGTCACTCTAACTTTAACCGCAAAAATTGAGAGATATAATTCGTATTGGTTTAAATTGATTGCGTATTCTTATTCTACGTGGAAAACCAAAGAAAACCAAATATTACATGACATGTTTGAAACAGAAAACAGAAATGGGTATACTTTCCGTTTTAAAATCGAAACAGGGGAGAAAACGAAGAAGATGACATTCTGTGACTACTCGCGCACGCAACCCGCTCATGCGAGGCTCGCTCGCGCGACCTGTATAGATTTTGGCAGAATTGAATTTTTAACAGATTTTACAAAAAAGGCTTAATCTCACGCGCGACCCGCTTGCGCGAGGCTCACTCGAGCGGCCCGCTCGCACGACCGGGGCATTTTGAGCAGTTTGGTATATTTTTGTATAAGGAACTATTTGGAAAAGGTTTTGAAAGTTTTTAAAGAACTGTTTGACGGATATACTGCTTTAAAGGCCAATGCGTAGGAATTGGATTTATAAGAACGATTAAGACTGAGATTTATGTTGAACGAATATCTAGCTTTGAGATTAATAACTGTTGCTACAATTTATGAACATTGACATACATATGAGGGTCGAGGTTGTGTCGACATGCATGTGTGTGAGAAAGCATGAAAAGAGTAAAGAGTGGCGGTCTAGTGTGCGACCTCAATATCGATCGGATATTATTCCTGGTATTGGAGGCGACAGTGTTGTGTACGACTTAGATATCGATCGGATATTATTCCTGGTATCTAAGGCGCATGTTTCGGATATTGATCGGATATTATTCATGGTGTCCGAAGCTTTGGTTGGTCGTAATCGACCTAGATATCGATTGGATATTATTCCTGGTATCTAAGGCGATACCGTGGTGTAAGACCTCAATATGGATCGGATATTATTCCTGGCATTGGAGGCGACAGTGTTGTGTACGACTTAGATATTGATCAAATATTATTCCTGGTATCTATGGCGCGCGTTTCGGATATCGATTGGATATTATTCCTGGTATCCAAAGCGATAATATGGTGTGCAACTTGGATACTGATCGGATATTATTCCTGGCATCTAAAGCGACAATGTAATGTGCAACCTAGATATCGATCGGATATTATTCCTGGTATCTGAGATAACTGTGTAGTGTGCAACCCGAATGCTGATCGGATATTATTCCTGGAATATGAGGTAATGGTATGTTTGAATTGAGTTTGTCGAGAGAAAAGAGTCAGAAAGATGAGATGATACATTGTTCATGCACGGTCGCATATTTATTGCTTATTTTTATCTCTCATGATTTATGTTGAAGTTGGGACCTTGAATTTATTGTTTAAATGTTTATATTGCACTGTTGTTAGATATGCTTATATATACTTTGTGAGCACATGTTTGCTCACCAGCTTTCATAAGCTGACGACGTCGATGCGTCCTTGACTCTATGTCCAGTTTTTCCAGGTCAGGAGCAGCCTGGGTATTTCGACTATGCTAGTTAGAGGCAGGGGACTTTCCAGGAGGCTGCTTTATATTTCTAATGTCTTTTATTTTGGAATTGTAGTAAACTTTATCATAGATTTACATAAGGCGGTTTGTGCCTAAGTTTATGACTGCTGTAATAGTTTAGTAAGTTTTAATGTTGGGGCTTATGTTTATTAGTAACATTTTCTTTAGAAATGTTGTTTAAGTTATTTGTTGCAGGGACAATTGGTCATACACACTTGTCACGACCTACGAGTCTATAAAGGAAATTAAATACTTTCCTGATTTATGCTACGTCGGAGCGTGACAGATCCAAATAGCGGGAAGAGAATCCGCCAAGTTCTTACATTTAGATTATATCTTCCCATGCCCAGTCGCCATCAAATTAATTCTGGAAAGCCAAGAGTGGACTGAGAACTCCATCTTGTCAAAAATGATTTTGTTACGAAAAAACCAAGTCTGTTCCATACAAATAACAACAAATATGGTAAAATCCAGAGCTTCTGAGGGAACAATCCCCAGATTTCGGGTAAGGTGCAAAATTGCACAAATCCACTGAACAACACCATGTTTCAGAAAATCAAACGGATCCAAAGGCCATCTAGAAGACCTCCAAAAGAACCTAGGCAAGGTGCATCCCAGAAAGATATGGCCAAGAGATTCCATGGGGGAGCCACACAATGAAGGAAAAAACAGGTTTAAAATTATTTTTAAACGCGCATCGAAAAGATTAAGTTACAAAAACTTATTGGTAGCCTGGATCTACTACTTATTAACTCTATAGATGCGTACAAGAGAAGGAAGAAGAACTTATACCTCAAGTCTTGAACCCAATCCTGATTTTATTCTACCTTGATGGTGCAAGAGTCTCCATTAGGTTGTCTTCACCCTTATGTCAACTACGGATGCTTACCGGAAGACTAGGGTTGGTGGGAACCCTAATAGAGAGTATAGAATATGTTTGGGAATCCTAAAATAGTTTCTGCAGCTTCTGGTATATTAAAAAATGACAAACTATAATTTCCGAACTCAACTGCCATATTTATAGATTCCCATAATCGACCTAACTTTCAATCGAACCACATTCGATCAATCGAACCTGTCTAGCCTTCAATCGATCAAAACAAATTCAATTAATCGAACCAGCCTTGACAGCATCCTCAAGTGCCTTTCCAAGCATCCTAGCGGAGCTAAGAGTGGGACCTCCTAGGCTCTTTATTGTTAGCTCAGACCAACTGTTAATTCCCATGATCTAACTTTTTGATCAACTAACTAACCAACTGATCAGTTAACGTTTATTCTACTATAAAATGATAACTGAACTCCAATGCAAAAGAACATATCTGAAGCGATAACTAAACTTGTATGGTGTACTAATGTCCCTCTACCATCAGTATTCGTAATCGTATTCAGGTAGTCGGATAACTGTTACTGTCAATCTGAATCATGATTACTTCTTGTATTCCTTGAGTCTCATTCACCACTCATGATTACCAAACGTGTTGACAATTACTTATCAACAAGACTGCAAATCTCTGTCACGACCCATTCCGCTAATGTGCGGTAACAGGACACGTTGCACGCCACCAAGGCTCAACAAATAACTATACGCAGCGGAAAAGAACTTTAAACAACCTTGAGTATATAAAACTTTTGAAAACATTACCCTCCGAGTTATAAAATCCGTATAAAATTGAAAACGTAATTATATTTCAAAAGAAATGAGTTTATGTTGAAAGGGATCCTAAAGGTACCCAAATAACCAGTCAATACCGTTTAATAATTTTCGAAAGAGGTAAAAAAAAAAAAAGAATTCTTGCAGGGGGTATTTCGACCGGTCGAACGACCCCATTCGACCTGTCGAATGACCCTTTAACAGAATCCTACCCAAAGCTGCAGAATTTGCTTAAGGCATCAAACAACCTCCACCAATTCTACTACTCCAATCACACTTACATTAATCCAAACGTCACAAGCTATAACAAGCTTTCAAAAATAAAGTTTTGGCTTACTAACCATGAACTAAAACAATAGCGGAACAAGCTAAGGCTTGTTTAGCGCAATTCACATAAACTCTATCCATTTTCCTTTAAACCTCGAATTGGACAAAATAAGCATTCAAAACACGAATCCACGAGTTCGGATTCATTACCACAAACCCCAAAAGAGTTTTAATACCTATTACAATATCATAAATTCCACACTTAAACATCCAAGTTAAATCCATGTTTCTAGCTATTGAAAAGCTCATTATTACAATGACCGGCAAAGAAGATAAAACATATATAAGAGGATCCCCAGTATTCCCATCGGCCTCACTCTTCTCACTTCCTCTTGCCTTTCTTCATACCTGCAATGGTATAGCTGAGTGCACAATTTCTAACATATGCATATATGACAAATCATGCTTTAATCTCATCATAACACATAACTATTGGTCTCTAGGGAATAAGTGCACATTCATCGATCTAAAGTCTTACGACTCAACCACGACCCATGCCCCTTCAACATGTCGCGTAAATGCCTTTCTCGGTAAGTGACCATCCTCACTACTAATCCTCTCCCTTCGAGAGGATGTCTCATGGTGAATTAGCACAAATCCCCCTTTAACCCACATAGGCACATAAACATGCTCATTTAACACATATACGTGCTCGCGTAAAATTAGACATACTTTTCACATTTAAGCGCGTGCACAATTAACGGGCCTAAGATTGACACATGGATTTTGCCCGGATCACAATTTCGTCATCGAAATATAAAACATGTATTTCACCTATATAACGTAGGCTAGAAATTCATAACTCGAGCTATCGTCGTATAACTTTGAGGGAATGACTAGATGCCTGATTAAACGCCAAATCTCCGATCCTACACGAAACCTACGAGTTTACATGCGTTTTCCCCAAATTCCTAGATTTAGAAATTTATAAAAACTTAACCAAACGTGGCTTAAAGACTATCAAAACGTAGCCTTACCTTGGGGAGTTCAAATATGACTTTTGGTTGAAAACAGACGGACGAAAGGTCGCCGATCGTCGTTGCAAAGTCTGTGGCAATATTCTCCCTTTTCTCTTTCTTCTCTAACGATATTTTGTAAAGTTTTATGACAAATGAAATTCTCACCCTTGCTATTTATAGACAAATGATTACGTCACAATCAAGTTCTTTTGTTAACCCTATTAAAAACGTAGCACGGTGGAAATAGGGTGTCGAGTCCACAGGGATTGGAGTGTAACAATACTTGGTGGGCGCTTAATAAACAATTATAATGCGAAGAGCGATTAACAAACTAAGAATTAAAAATAAGTCTTTTCAACTATGGGTTTGATTCAATGGTTTCTAGATTAACTATAAAAACTATTTCGAAGGTGGAAAGTAACTATGGACAAAGTTAAGTGTAAGTAAATGTTTGTGGATTTTGTAAATGGGGAAATTGAGGTTGGGGAGCATTCCCCCACCTTGGACCAACAACACATGACTTTCACACTTGAAGCACATTCTAGAGTAGAAAATTCCATTGTGGCAAACCATCAAACATGTGGTAGTCAACCAACATGCTAGATGGATGTTCCAATACAACACATGGGTGTATGGTTAGAGTGTAGGGATTTAATCACTTCAAATGCTTGACATTAGAGGTGAGATCTCCAAACATCAAACATTCAAACCATACCCCCATGAACTCTAGGTATGCTTCAAAGTGTGAGAGCCCTACAATAATATACACATAGATCCAATGGTGGGTTTATGATCCCCAACCTTGAAGGTCTAGCTACTCATAATTACAATAACAACAACATTAAAGAGAGGGGAAGGGAGATTATACCAACTAGATGAAATCACCATAAATGCTATGAGGAATCCAAAACTTGCTCCAATAAAACCTTCAATCATTCAATACATACACACTCTCTTCTCTCTCCAACAATAAATGGAAGTGAATGTTGGTGGATGGGGAGTAATGGGGGAGAGAGAGATGAGAGCTTCTACCCTAAGAGCCAAAATAAAAACTAAAAATAAGCTAAAAACATAGCATAAAATTGAACAACCCTAAAAGAAAGTCATCATAAACTATATATAGTCCCAAAACAAAATGGCAAAGTTGTAATAAAAGGAAAGAATCATCAGCAGAGAGCGCGGATTGATCCAAGGCAAAAATGTCGGATCGATCCGCTTATTTAACTCGTCGTCAGAATAGTCAGCGGAACACGCGGATCGATCCAAGTGAAATGAGCGGATCGATCCGCATTCGGATTTCTGGGCAGAGAATTCTATAAAACTCGCGGATCGTTCCAAGTGAAATGTGCGGATCGATCCGCTCGGCTAACTTTTGACTTCTTCCTTACTTCCTCACAAACAAAGCCTCCAACAAACCTTAATAACCTACAAGAAAACAGGTGAATTATTAGTAAAGAAAGAACATCAAGAAGAACAACAAACGCACAAATTCACCCATTAAATCTCCCGGTTAAGTGATAATTCGTGTCCAATACAATAAAGAACATGTATTCAAGAATGCAATATTGGGCACGAATCACACCTCCCAACTAGCATGTTGCTAGTCTCTTAGCAACCAAGCTAAAAAGCAAGAGATTCAAGAATAACCTTGTACGATAATTTATTCAAAATGGAAGATAAACCGTTTTCGTGGGGAACACGATTGCATTTAGCGAATGCAACAAGCCGTTAAACCTCTAGGTTACCCGTAGAGGCGGAGTGTTGTCTCCGGAGGGTTCTTGGAATGATACCCACAAACATTTTATTTCCTCATGATAGTTGCCCATTATCTAACGCCGATACTCACATAGTCCCAAGAATTTTCAACAGATTTTAGCATATGACACGCAAATCCTAAAAGTTCTCAAACTATCCAGGTTATTAGATAAAGTTCATTAAGCTCAATCTCGGATGCGTGTGTGGTGTGAAGTGCATAACTACAACTATCAAGAAAATGGAAATGCTTTCATAATCCGAATTTTGTTCAAAAGGCGCTTCAACTCAATTCTCACTGGTATTACACTCGGGGCATGCGGGCAAAAAGAGTAATGTAAATAGAAATCAAAGCCACGCACATGCCACAGATGAAAAACGTAAGCATGAAAAACGAGTAAAAATTAATCTCATGAAAGATATCATTCACTAAAGGATGTGGACTAACTCTAACTACTTATCACGATCGTCTCAAACTCCAAATCACACAACTTGAGAATCAATTAGGACCTTGAGGGGATTGTAAGGTGAGAGAGTGATATAAGGTGAAGGACAAGGGTAATTGAAGTGAGATGTTTGAGTACAAACTTGGGATTTATTGGAATGCACGGATACAGATAACCACAAGAGATGAATCATCCACAAATATTTCTTTGAAGCTCAAAAAGAGAAGTACAATTGACTAAGAAGCTTTTTTTTTTTTTTTTTTTTTACTTTGCATCTATTTATTTATTTATTTTTTTTAGCTTCTTTTATTTTATTTTCTTTTCTTTGTACTCTCACAACCACACGATTCAATCTCTTTTGCAACCTTACAAACACAATCTCATGCAAAGACATCCCACAAATGTAATTCAAACATGGATATGGAAAGCGTATGGTTAAGTGAAAGAAGGGTATGTGTGATTGAGGTTAGAAATGGTAAAAGAAAGGACCTAAAATCATTTTCTCGGTCAATGTGATTCTTAGTTCTCCACTACAATGACAAGCAAGCAAGAGTTTTGCATCCCACACAAAAAGATTCCTCTAATGAACAATCAAAGCAAGAAGATGAGATTATCTACGACTTATGTATGTTTTTCACAAAGAGAGAATTGAAGTATGTAACACTCAACAATGGAGAAAAGGATCTAAAGCTCACAAGCATCGTCTCCACGTATGTTTTGAACAATTTCCGAATGACAATTGCATTAAACACCCTCCTAACACCAGTAGTCATGCACCGTGCTTGATAAACCAAGATTTTAAGCTTCATGCAATTTACAATAGCCAATATAGTAATGGAGCTACTAGGATTACCAAATGTCATATACTAAAATCAGAAGAACATTTTCAAGAAAAATGTCATTGATCGATATTAGCACAGGGCAACTATTCTAAAATCATTGGAAACACGAGGGTTTTTTTTTTTTTTTTTTTTGAAATCCTTGCAGTTGCAATGGAGAGCATGCTCTCACACCCCCCAACTAGGAACAAACATTGTCCTCAATGAAACAAGAAAGTATAAGGGGAAGAACAATATTACCGGACTCCAACGGAAGCATGCGGTAAAACTGTGCCTGCAAAGGTAGAGTACACCAAGAAAAGAAGAAAAAGAGAAGCGAAGTTGACATGGCACAAGAGTAAAGAAGTACGTAATAAGCCATAGAGTCAACAACACAATAGTTCAAACCATCCACAAAGTACAAATAACGAAAAACAGTACAAATATCCACACCATAACAAACTATCCAACAAGTTCCCAAAAGAAGAAGACACCACGACAAACACACCCACAATTGTCATCCTTAGGAACCAACAAATTCTAAACTCACTAAAAAGAACTAATGCTAACGCACTACAATTAGATCCTATGGAGTTAGAACTTGAGGCAAATCCAGCTAATCATCCACGTCGTCGCCACCACCGCCTTGGCCACCCGATCCACCGTAAGCACCCGAACCTCCAGCGCCACCATAACCACCTGAACCACCGTAAGGATTCTGGAAGTAGTAGGGAACGTCTGCGCCAGGGAACTACATCTAGTAGAAATCGCTCTGGAAGCGCATCATCATACCTATGTCCCGCTGATAATCCCCGCGGAAATCCTGAACCTCTCCTCGTAATCCCATCAAGTCCTGGCCTTGCCTTTGCTGCTCCTCCCCCAAACTGTCAAGGCGCTGGTATACCTCAGACATGTCATAAGCGGGGCCGGCCTCCTCCTCGCACGCACCACTAGGACCCTCTTCGGCCCTCACCCTCTTAGCATGCAAATGAATCTGAGCATCACTCTTAGAGATGGTAGTAGAGTTGATTGGCGAAGGTGCAGGCTTCAAAAGGTCAGAGTCTAAGGCGTTGCACCCATGGTGAGAGCAAATGCGGGTGATGAGTGTAGGGAAGGGCAGGCTACCTGAGGTGGTGGTGTCGAGAGAAGAGACAATCATCTGATTAATCACTATAGTAGCAAAGTCGACCGGTATAGAGTTATCACACACCGCGTACAACAGGGCACCGTGATCCCTCCGAACAGTCTTATGCTTTGTGGGTGTCACTGCCCCCGTCAAAATGAGGTTAACCAGGCGATAAAATTTGGTAAAAGAGGAGGGAGCTAACTGGTCAGAGATCCATTGTGTGGGTTGGCCGACAAAGCGAGTGGCCATGTCATGGGCGGAGGGACCCTGTTGCGGGTCAGCAATCATCTGTGTGTGATTTTGAACGTGCGGGATGCCTAATAACACAGCCAAGGACGCGGTGGTTACGGGGATGGAAACGCCCCGCACATAGGCCTCAAAAGAGTGAGCCCCAGTGGTGACAATACTAGCATAAAACATTCGAACCCATGTCTCATTGTACCCGCCGGAATACTCAAGTTGGGAGAGCCAGCGACGTCTCTGAAAAATGGCCTCAACTTCAAAGGGGAAGTCGGCAAAAACCACGAGGCGCTCGGGCAAAATAGGTTTTTTCTTCAAGAAATAAGTTTCATACCAAGTTTTCTCGGTCCGCGCCCTAAACCCCTCAAATCCCCGATTTGCCGGGGTAAGTTGGGTTCGGTTGTACTTAAGAGCAGACACCATTGTCCCTGTACAAAAGAAGAAGAGCACCCACGACAAGTAAGAAAATGATCTATAAAACGCGCATGGGGAATGCTCTACTAGAATGTAAGCAAAAGAGGGGTCAATGTGTTTAACCTACGTGAATGCACAAGAAAGAGCAATCTTAGTCTAGCAAAAACTTAAGCCAAATGCACGAGTTGAGAAATCAAGATAATCCAATGCCAAGACTAAGGGAAGCAATCATACAAGCATTTTGTCAAACACCTAGTGTGCACTTTGAAAATGTGTAGGCAATGTATGAGATGTGAAGTGCAACCCTCCCCCAAAATCATCACAGAGTGAAGAACCAACAAGACAACATACTAAGTGCTTTCAACCACTAACCATGTAAGCAAAAGTGTAAGAGATCAAAGTTCTAAGAGTTGATGTGTAAAAGAGTGCATAAATGAAGAAATCACCCAACCAATTGAACAAAAACATGTTCTCACAACAAGTTAATGGAAGAGAAAACAAAGAGCAAAGTTTACCTTGTGTGGATCTTGGAAGAAGAAGCTTGAAAAGATGAGTTTAGAGGGGGTGGAATTTTTTTTTGGGGTAAAAGGGGCTCAAGAGAAATGAGAAATGATGCAACAAATGAGCCCTCAAAAAGATTAAAAAGACAGTTTTCCGGCCTCGCGGATCGATCCGCGTGAAGAAGCCGGATCGATCCGCTCCTACGAAACGTTGTCAGTACGACTCTGAAAAGGCGCGGATCGATCCGCGTGAAGAAGCCGGATCGATCCGAATCGCGAAATCTGGGCAGAGACTTTGAAAAAAAAGAGCGGATCGATCCAAGTGATATGAGCGGATCGATCCGCAACTCGTGAATTTCTAGCAGAGACTTGGGAAAAACGGGCGGATCGATCCAAGTGAAAATGGCGGATCGATCCGCTAACTCAATTTTCTGGCAGAGAGTTGGGAAAAACGGGCGGATCGATCCACGTGCAATGGGCGGATCGATCCGCAACACACGAAATCTGGCAGAGAGTTTCGAAAAACAGGCGGATCGATCCATGCTTTGAGGGCGGATCGATCCGCTTAGTTCCCAACGTACACGACCCCCTAAGTATGGATGTAGGACTAAAAAAAACAACACAAGTGGATGACAAGAACTATTATAAGAACAAAAAATATGCCAAGCATTAATCATTGGGCATACAAAAAGAGAGTATACTCACGAGAGCTTACTCAACCCCAACTGTGGGGTCCTCCAACGGAATTGATACCAACTCGGTGTCAAATCCCTCGAGAAAAGGTTTGAGCCGTTGCCCATTGACCTTAGAAATGGTCCCATCTTTGGGATCTAGGATTTCCACGGCTCCATGAGGATAGACTTTATGTACCATGTAAGGACCAATCCAACGGGATTACAACTTACCCGGAAAAATGTGTAGCCGTGAGTCGTACAAAAGCACCTTGGTATTAACAACAAATTATTTTCGAACAATCCGCTTGTCGTGAAACGCTTTAACACGTGCCTTGTACACTTTAGAACTCTCGTAGAGTTCACTCCGAATTTTTTCTAACTCATCGAGTTGAAGCTTTCTCTTCTCACCATTCTCATCAAAATCAAAATTGAGCTTCTTGATTGCCCAATAAGCTCGATGTTCCAGTTCGACCGGCAAATGGCAAGCCTTCCCGTAGACCAACCGATAGGGGGACATTCCTAAATTCGTCTTATAGGCCAGCCTATATGCCCAAAGCGCATCGGTTAACCTAGAGGACCAATCCTTTTTCGACGGGTCGACCGTCTTTTCAAGGATCCCTTTAATTTCCCTATTAGCCAATTCGGCTTGACCGTTTGTTTGAGGGTGGTAAGTGGTAGAAACTTTATGGGTTACGCCATATTGCTCCATCAAGCGAGCAATAGGGGAATTACAAAAGTGTACCCCTTGATCACTAATTATGGCTTTCGGAGTGCCAAACCGGGACAAAATATGCTCTTTGAGAAATTTCAAAACCACTTTATGATCATTGGTCCGAGATGGAATGACCTCAACCCATTTGGAGACGTAATCGACCGCCACCAAGATGTATTCGAAATTATTGGATTTAGGGAAGGGTCCCATGAAATCTATTCCCCAACAATCAAAAACTTCTATGGTAAGAATGGGGTTTAGAGGCATGGAGTTCCTCTTGGTGATTTTTCCGAGGAGTTGGCACCGAGGACATGCCTTGCAATAGGCATGTGCGTCCTTGAATATTGTGGGCCAATACAAGCCACTGTGGAGCACTTTGAAAGCGGTCTTTTGTGAAGAGAAATGTCCTCCACATGCTTGGTCGTGGCAAAACGACAACACGCTCGGTATTTCATCGTTCGGCACACATCGCCTGATTATTTGATCGGCGCAATATTTGAAGACATAAGGGTCATCATAAAAGAACGATCGCGCCATCAACATAAGTCTCTCACGGTCTTGAGTGGACCATTCTTGAGGCAATTGACCCGTGACAAGGAAATTTACCACGTCCGCATACCACGGGAGAGTGGAGACTTTAAGCAATTGCTCATCCGAAAAACATTCTTGAATGGGTATGGGGTCTATATGATTGTGATCAAATGTCAAACGTGACAAATGATCCGCGACAACGTTCTCTACCCCCTTTTTATCCTTGATGGAGAGTGATCGGGAGAGAACAAATCCTAATTATACGCCTTAACGAGCATTTGTTAGTACCTTTTTATCCTGTTTTTGTATATTTTTACTTCATTTTCTATTTTCTGACAGGTTTTGGAAGAAATCTAGTAAATCAGGCTAAACAGGGTGAAAAAGCAGAAGAAAAGAAGCTGAAAAAGCCAGTTCGCGCGCGCGACCCGCGGGCGCGAAAACCAGAAAGTCGCTCGAGCGAGATCCCCAGAAATCGCTCGCGCGATCCGCGCGCTCGAAATGCCAAATGTCGCGCTCGCGCGACCCACTCGCGCGATATGTGTAAAAACCAAAGTTGCGTATTTCAGTACACTGAAGACTCCTGTGCAAACGAAACTGCTGAACGACGTCTAGACTGTAAATTACATCAGTTTCAGTCCGTTTCGGGTTGGAAAGGCTTCCAAAACTTGTTGTAATTTTATATATACCCTATTTTATCACAATTAAAGGGTTACACATTATTACACACCCATACATACACATTCTACAACCATACTTCCAGCCATTGAAGGGAGGGAAGCAAGGAGAAGAAGAAGAAGACCAAGGATTTCCATGGCCTCCTCCATCAACCTCTTGCCATCTATCACTTCCATGGACGGCTAGATCATAGATCTAGGGTTTCAATGAAGCCCTAGACAAGTAATAGGGTTTTATTTATGTTTTTATTTTAGTTTTATTATGTATGGATGACAGTCACATGTTTAGAGGATTTTTATAAATAAATCGTAGTTTTAGTGATTAAATCATTGCTTTCAAAGTTTATTCTTATCTTAGATCTATTTTGACTGTGATGTGCTCAACGATCTATTCTTGCTGTGCTTGTTTAGATTGTTTACATGTGATGGTGCTTTATTGATTTGTGCTATCAAGTATCCGAATAGTCCATGCCTAGGTTAAACGGATTAGATCACAACCATAGTTTAGTGTGAGATAATTCGTGCTATCCGAAGATGGATTATGTTGGTGCTTGAACCATGAATATCTTCTTGTCGGAGGAATTGGGCTTGTAGCTACAATTCCCCATTATCATCCAACTTAGTACGCTAAAGTAATTCATAAATATTCCTATTATGAAGCTAGTGGTGGATTTGCAATCCTAGGTTTCCTTAAACATTATTTAAAAACAACTATTTAAATTGCTTTCTTAATTTAGATTTATTTTTATGTTCTTAGTTTAATTAAAATCAAATTAACATCCGTTTTCTTAAATTAGCTAAATTTAGGTTTTAAAATTAAGTCGCTGTAGTTAACCAATCCCTGTGGGTTCGACCTTTACTTTCACACTACAAATCTTTAGAAAAGTAAACTATAAATAAAAGCATAATTTTTATATCTTGATATTGACAACATCAGAGAGGTCAAACTCTTGGAGAAGTAGGATCCAACGAATAAGGCGGGCTTTAGCATCTTTCTTGGAGAATAGATACTTAAAAGCGGCATGATCGGTGAAACAAGTGATCAGTGATCCTACCACATATGACCGAAACTTCTCGAGAGCAAAAACTATCGCTAGCAACTCTATCTCCGTCGTGGAGTAGTTGATTTGGGCATCATCTAAGGTCCGGCTAGCGTAGTAAATGACGTGGGGCTTCTTGTCTCTACGTTGCCCCAACACGGCCCCTACCGCATAGTCACTAGCATCGCACATGAGCTCGAATGGAAGGTTCCAATCGGGGGTTTGCATTATGGGTGCGGTGGTAAGCGACTCCTTAAGCTTATCGAATGCCTCTTGGCACTCGGGGGACCATTCAAAAACGACATCTTTCGCAAGGAGTTGGCACATGGGCCACGATATGGCGCTAAAATCTTTGATAAAACGCCGGTAAAAACCTGCGTGACCCAAGAATGACCTAACATCCTTAAGGGTTTTTGGGGGTGGAAGGTTGGAGATGACATCAATCTTAGCTTTGTCAACTTGCATCCCCTCACTTGAGACAATGTGGCCTAGGACGATGCCGTGTGTCACCATGAAATGACACTTTTCCCAGTTAAGCACAAGATTCTTTTCAATGCACCTTTTTAGAACTTTCTCAAGGTTCTCGAGGCACTTGTCGAAAGAATCGCCAAAAACACTAAAATCATCCATGAAGACCTCAAGGAACTTCTCCACCATGTCACTAAAAATGCTAAGCATACACCGTTAAAATGTCGTGGGTGCATTGCATAGTCCAAAAGGCATTCTCCTATAGGCAAACGTGCCATAGGGACATGTGAAGGTAGTCTTTTCTTGATCCTCGGGGGCTATCTCAATTTGATTGTATCCCGAATACCCGTCAAGGAAACAATAAAATTTGTGCCCAGCCACTCTTTCAAGGACTTGATCTAGGCAGGGTAGAGGAAAATGATCCTTTCGTGTGACCGTATTCAACTTCCTATAGTCGATGCAAACCCTCCATCCCGTGGTAGTCCTCGTAGGCACTAGCTCCCCTTTCTCATTTTCTACGACCGTGATCCCCGACTTTTTGGGAACCAATTGGGTCGGGCTCACCCATTCGCTATCGAAAATGGGATATATGATCCCATTATCCAACAACTTGATGACTTCGGTCATCACCACTTCTTTCATTTTGGGATTGAGCCTCCTTTGCATCTGAAGCGAAGGCTTGGCTTCATCCTCTAGGTAAATCTTGTGGGTGCAAATCTTCGGAGAGATGCCCCTCAAGTCCGCCATACACCACCCTATAGCACTTTTGTGCTCTTTCAAAACCGTCATCAATTTCCCTTCTTGACGAGGGTCAAGTTGGGAAGAAACCACCACCGAAAAACTCTCGTCTTCTCCCAAAAAAACATACTTGAGCTCGTTTGGTAACACTTTGAGCTCGAGTTTTGGCGTAACGACATTAGAAGGAAGAGGAAAACTATCCCTCAGGGGTAATCTCTCGAAATTGGAGGTCCACTTGGCCTCTTCGGCGGTTCCCACAACACCTACCACTTCCTCACTCTCTTTTCCCTCATCATTCAACTCACTCTCTCTTTCAAACTCATAAGAACGTCCAACAATGGTAGTGTCACCAACTAAACATTTCTCAACATGGTCAATGCGAGTTATATTATCATTAAGCACATAAGTATGATCAAGAGGAGAAGTGATGCAAGAATCATTAACATCGGAATCACTAGAAAAACTAAAAAAATCTTGCACCAACGAATCAATGAGAGAGATTTCATAAACGTCATCACCGTCCTCCTCATCGAGATTCGGTTGCTTAAAGAGAGAGAAGATATTCACATCCACGGTCATATTTCCAAACGTTAAGCGCATGAGACCATTCCGACAATTGATTAAGGCATTAACAGTAGCTAGGAACGGCCGCCCTAAAATGATTGGAATTTGCGATTGCTCATTAACCACAGGTTGCGTGTCAAGCACGATAAAGTCCACCGGATAGTAGAAGTTACCCACTTGAACAATAACATCCTCTATTACCCCCCGTGGCATCTTGACCGAGCGGTCGTCCATCTGTAAAGTGACACGGGTCTCTTTAAGTTCGCCAAGGCCTAATTGGACATACACCGAATAAGGAAGTAGATTGACACTCGCACCCAAATCAAGGAGTGCTCTGTCAATATGATGTTGACCAATCACACATGCTATCGTAGGACAACCTGGGTCCTTGTACTTTGGAGGAACTTCGTTAAGAATAATGGAGCTCACATATGCAGCCATATAAGCACTCTTCTTGACATTGAGTTTCCTTTTGACAGTGCAAAGGTCTTTAAGAAATTTTGCATAGGCCGGAACTTGTTTAATGGCCTCCAAAAGAGGGATATTGATTTCCACTTTGTTGAACAATTCCAAAAATTCATGATTCTTATTATTTTCAGCCTTTTTCTTAAGCCTTTGGGGAAATGGGGGAGCAGGATTCAAAAACTCTTGGTCCATAAAATCGGGGGCCTTGGACGAGTCCCCCTCGAATGTTCCAACATTAGGGGGTAATGAGTCCCCCTCATCGAGTTCGGCCTCTCCTCTAACCGGGTCATAGCTAATTTATGGTTCTTGGGGAGGCTTTTGGACCTTGTTGCCCACAATTTTTCTACTTCGAAGAGTGGTGATTCCTTTTTAGATGTTCGATATTTGAATTTGAGGCTCCATTAATCCCTTGACCTTTCGGATTTTGAAATGATTGCGCCGGAAGCTTTCCTTTGTCAACAACTTGTTGATTTTGGAGTAATTGAGCCAATTGAGCTTGCAACGCTTGCATGCTTTAAGCGTGCGATGATTGCATTGCTTGGATTGACTGTTCAAGTTGGCTCATTCTTTGGGACAAGCCACCATGATTAGGCTCTTCGAAACTCTTCTTGTGAGGGGGCACATAAGGGGTGGAATGTTGATGCGCCCCTTGATTTTGGGTGAAATGTGGCCCTTGGGATTGAGAGTTTGGTGGACCAAAGTTCGGAGGGGTATAAAGTGGTGGAGGCGGTTGATGAGGATAGTATGGTTGTGGGGGAGCATTTGGTACCACTGTTGCCCCTTTATTGTTGTGGTAATTGTGCCCCGGAGCACTCCACCTTCCGGGAGGATTGTAGGCATCATTTTGAGAAGGGTTGAATCTAGGCCTATGTTCATCCCAAGTGCACATGATTGCTCCAAAGCTTGTGCTTGGAGGATAGGAAGGACGGGGCATTCATTGGTTGAGTGCTCCGGATCATAGCATAAGTAGCAATGCAAAGGATTGATCGGTGCGAGGATCGGGAGAGGGTTGGGTCCAATGGTGCCCTTTTGAGATTCCAAAGCCTCTACCTTTCTAGTGAGTTCAGAAATGGAACCCGCTTCATTTGACACTTGACAGAGGTTGTGATTCAAAGGGGCTACAGTGACCGGTGGTGTGCGGTCATGAGGGTTAGATGTACCCCACCCACGCGAAGTTTCATAGACATATTCTAAATGGGCTTCGGCTTGCTCGGCTTCTAGAGTTAAGAAACTCCCGGAGCACATGGTTTCGATCAATTGTTTTGTATTGGGTCGTAACCCCCCATAACAAATGGAAATTTGACGAAATTTGTCAAAACCATGGTGCGGACATTTCCTAAGGAGATCCTTGAATCTCAACCAACACTCAGCAAAAGTCTCGTGCTCTCCCTGGGAGAAATTTTGAATTTGTTTGACCAAAGCTTGTGTTTTGTGCATGGGGAAAAACTCCTTATAGAATTGCTTTTGGAGTTCCGGCCATGAGCCTATGGAATTTGGGGGCAGGGTCACTAACCAATCTTTCGCCCTATCCTTGAGGGAAAATGTGAACAATTTGAGCCTTATGAGCTCGGGTGTGCATCTTTGTTGTTCAAACGTCCCACATATGTCCTCATACTCCCTAATATGCTTGTAGGGGTCCTCGTTCTCTCGCCCATGAAAATTGGGTAAGAGACTGATCATTCCTGGTTTAAATCGAAACACCCCCGCATTGTACGGGAATGTTATGCAAGATGGGGAGGACACGGTATCGGGTTGAAGGTAATCCCCGATCGTTCTCCCAAAGGTTTGATCCATTTGCGGAGGTGGAGGGGGGTAATGATGTTGAAAAGGAGGTGGTTGATGCGGCGGGTACCTGGGTGGAGGAGCAGGGTTATGTTGATCCCATTGCTCCCGATGGAATCGATCCATGGGAGTTTCGCCCTCCGTGGCAAACGTAGCATGATCCGAAAATGCATCAACTACCGGCTCTCGGTGGCCGGTACTGTGCGAATTTTGAGTGAATGATGGTGAGGATGTGGTCGGAGGTCGCCAAAACGACCCACTACTACTACTACTAGAACTAACATTAGAATTCACTGCAAAGGGGTTAGTCATACCTGCGTTGCTCGGATTTGACATTGTGATAAGCTGTTGATTTTCACTTAAAGGCTACTCCTTCAAAGACATTCAACAAGAAAGCAACGAAGGTTAAAAGCAAAAACACTATAATTAGATACTAAGCGACCTAAGGTTGTTACCAATGCCAATCCCCGGCAACGGCGCCATTTTGATTATGTCACAATCAAGTTCTTTTGTTAACCCTATTAAAAACGTAGCACGGTGGAAATAGGGTGTCGAGTCCACAGGGATTGGAGTATAACAATACTTGGTGGGCGCTTAATAAACAATTATAATGCGAAGAGCGATTAACAAACTATGAATTAAAAATAAGTCTTTTCGACTATGGGTTTGATTCAATGGTTTCTAGATTAACTATTAAAACTATTTCGAAGGTGGAAAGTAACTATGGACAAAGTAAGTGTAAGTAAATGTTTGTGGATTTTGTAAATGGGGAAATTGAGGTTGGGGAGCATTCCCCCACCTTGGACCAACAACACATGACTTTCACACTTGAAGCACATTCTAGAGTAGAAAATTCCATTGTGGCAAACCATCAAACATGTGGTAGTCAACCAACATGCTAGATGGATGTTCCAATACAACACATGGGTGTATGGTTAGAGTGTAGGGATTTAATCACTTCAAATGCTTGACATTAGAGGTGAGATCTCCAAACATCAAAACATTCCCCCATGAACTCTAGGTATGCTTCAAAGTGTGAGAGCCCTACAATAATATACACATAGATCCAATGGTGGGTTTATGATCCCCAACCTTGAAGGTCTAGCTACTCATAATTACAATAACAACAACATTAAAGAGAGGGGAAGGGAGATTATACCAACTAGATGAAATCACCATAAATGCTATGAGGAATCCAAAACTTGCTCCAATAAAACCTTCAATCATTCAATACATACACACTCTCTTCTCTCTCCTCTCTCCAATAATAAATGGAAGTGAATGTTGGTGGATGGGGAGTAATGGGGGAGAGAGAGATGAGAGCTTCTACCCTAAGAGCCAAAATAAAAACTAAAAATAGGCTAAAAACATAGCATAAAATTGAACAACCCTAAAAGAAAGTCATCATAAACTATATATAGTCCCAAAACAAAATGGCAAAGTTGTAATAAAAGGAAAGAATCATCAGCAGAGAGCGCGGATCGATCCAAGGCAAAAATGCCGGATCGATCCGCTTATTTAACTCGTCGTCAGAATAGTCAGCGGAACACGCGGATCGATCCAAGTGAAATGAGCGGATCGATCCGCATTCGGATTTCTGGGTAGAGAATTCTATAAAACTCGCGGATCGATCCAAGTGAAATGTGCGGATCGATCCGCTCGGCTAACTTTTGACTTCTTCCTTACTTCCTCACAAACAAAGCCTCCAACAAACCTTAATAACCTACAAGAAAAAAGGTGAATTATTAGTAAAGAGAGAACATCAAGAAGAACAACAAACGCACAAATTCACCCATTAAATCTCCCGGTTAAGTGATAATTCGTGTCCAATACAATAAAGAACATGTATTCAAGAATGCAATATTGGGCACGAATCAACAAACTTTCTAAAAATTACGTTTACTACCCCGTAAGTTCTCAGAACATCTTATTAACTCCTGAAACGTCTCACACGTCCATTTTATAACTTTATGGGTGAAAACTGTGAATTACAAAAGTTTTCAACTAAGTCTCGTTTGGGTCCAAAATTACGTCCAAAAACTAAATTCTGTGGAATCTCCACACAACCTACCTTTTAAGCAATGTATCACTCGCGTTCTCACCACAGTGTTCAAACGATCTAAAACTAGATCAAAACTATCAGAAATTATACTACACAGATATAATTACTATTCATGAAAATATCAGATAAGTCAAATAATATTAAATCACATAAATGTCATTTAGCTATGCCAATGCAACATGATTTTTCGTGTTTTCGTGTCCTCTCTTGACACCTTTCCGTTGACCCATGGTCAACCTCATCCATAATTATTAAACCACGTTAAGAATTCCATTTAAGACATTTATGCCTTTAAAATAACAACATTTTCCGGGACAGGTATGACAACTCTCCCCTCCAAAAAGGAAGTTTGTCCCTAAATTTATACCATCTCATCAAGCTACAAGACTTCTTACAAGTACTTCCAACTTTGGTCTCATTACAAACTACACATTTCCTCCAAGATATTACAATCTCACGAGGAAAATAAATCCTCAAGCTCTGAAGGAAAATAAATCCTTGGAGCCCCTGTCTCAACCCGGTTGAAGATTTTCATCGAATACGAATAACACAGAAATATCTCGATAAACAGGAACATCAATGCCTGAGTAGAACATAATCAATAGTCAATCTTGACATTAAATCATATCACGACGTCACACGTCAACTCACACATACCTTCATTGTACATGTCACATCTTTTTCGAACATTAAAGTTCATCCCAATAGCCACAACAAAATAAATAACTCACCTCATTTTCACCTATCGTTCTTTTCGACTAACAGTCGTTTCCAACACGTCCCAACTGGTTAACAACCATACACAATTCTTCATCTCGAAGTAATCAAAACTAAGTACTATCATACATTCATACATTGTCGGTAAGTCAATGACTCAATCAACTATTTCATATACCATGAATTCCATCCCTTATCCTGTTAATCGTGGAATACCCGTAGAACGATAACACGTATTCAAACGACTCTCATTCCTTATCAAATTCCAGTTCGGTTTAATGCAACCTCGTATTTTACTTCCAATCATACATGCCTCATAAGATACTATCCAGATTCCTAACTGGCAATTTCATATCATTCTACTTCTTTGAGCTCACCTGATGTCTCGAATAGTTAGATACACTTGTCATTTATTTCTCCAATTCTGTACTCAAACTACCGTTGATTAGCATAGAAGATTACACCTTAAAATTTTGATTTAAAACTTTTAACAAAGTCAAATACATTTCTCATTCATGTTTTAAAACAATTTGATTTAAAATCTCACATAACACTTTCATCACCTTTTGCAACATAGTTGCCCCAATATCCGTAGTAATAATTAACATTGTTAACCAAAATCAACTTAGACTCACCCTCGTCTCACAGAATTCATCACAACGTATCTTTATGTCCAGTATGTAACTCATCACTGTCTCTAATCATTGATTATTCACAGTCCATCCGATTCTCATAGTGTACATATATCCTGAGTCAGTTGCCTTTCTGTTGGAGATCACAACCCCATAAGTTTTTGGTATTTCACTTTTACCTTTACACAAGCCCATATCAATCACACTCCCGTATTTCAACTCTTACTGGTTTCCTCACAACCCTTTATACTGAGCGTATATTCTTCGTATAACATCTCAAATCACCATACCTTATTCAAGAGTTTAATATTTTATAATTTTAGTCAGCTTGACTTAACTCCAATTCAGATTTCTCTAATCCTTTATCTTTGCTATTCTAATCCCACATCCATTATTCTCGAAGGACATGTTGTTCAAGTATTGATACTATTCTCGTAACCATCTGAAGACAACTCAGTAATTTAATCTTTCCAATGAAGTACCATAGTCTCACTGTGTTCAATAAATTCCCCATTAACTCCCAATTCATATACCTTTCGTGTCCATACTCAAGATCACCCATTCATAACTATTGTCTTTAAGTACTTCACACTTTACGAAATCTCATCAAGCTCCTAAATGTTCAAAACTTCAAATCATTCATAACCCCAGGTTATTCAAATACTTATACCAATATCAAGTTCCCTTTAGAACAATACCCAAGTCAACTCGTTTAGTGGTACTACCTCCAGCTTACTTAGTCCATGTGTACAACATTTTACTAATCCATTACTTTAGAATTTCTAACTTTTTGACCTGCTCATGTAGAACTCATTCCTTTGTCCAACACTATTGTATCCTAAGCACTAAGCATACCATATCCTTCCACGATACTCGTCCTCCAAAGTTTACTTGATACCTTATTACAAGTATTTAACAAAATTTTCTTACTCAAACAAAAGTTTGATTTTTAAAACATTTTAAACACTTTAAAATTTCCTTGGGATGATATCTGACATTCTCAAAATTCTCCAACCTTGTTGGAATCCAGGATGACCGAGATAGCATTCCACTACATTTACCATTATCCTCTGACCATTTTACAATTTTTTATCATATCCGATAATATACTCAAGGTACTCCCAAGTCTTCATCCCACTTCTACTGTTCTTGTCCACCTTCTCATTAGAGATTCATCTTCCCAATCTACACTTTCACTCTTGTGATCTGACTTACCCAAAGTCTCTTTACTTTATCGATTTCTACAACCGTTCTTATTTAGTATTGTACTACTTGTCATACTCCAACCTTCCGTTGACAACCACTCATTATAAATACTTAAAAATGTTTTACAATCATTAAAAAATCTCTCACTTTATTTGAAATACGATAATTAACAAAGCAAGCATAAATGAGACCTCTTAAAAGAACTTTTCTGTAACAAAACAGCCCAAGGGCAAAATAGTCTTTTATAAAGTATGGTTAAATTTTACACCAAAAGATACCTCTTTGAGTCCCGGTTCCAATGCAAGAAACGGCGCATGAATCTGAATTTTCTACAAAGAGTTATGCCTGTTTCCGTAAAACTCGACGAAAAATGTTTTTGAAATCACTGTTTGGATCAGAGGGGTATTCGACCGGTCGAACTGCCCCTTTTGACCGGTCCAAGTACCCCCTGGACCATATTTTCCTCCATTTAACATCTTTAAAAATCTCCAAACACACAAGGCATTTGGGGCTACTTCCCAACCATTTTAGAACCACCCGCAAGTGTTCGAAAACATCAAAACTCATCGAATCAGACAACCGTTGAACTCAGGTTCAGGTTTATCCTCATTACAACCCCTTGTAATAACAACCTCCTCTAAAAGATTCTCTAATAAGATCTTCTTATATCTATGATATCCAAATATCAACTCGATTCCTCTGACTCTCTTATCACGTTCAATCAATCACACTTACCTTTTTCCCTCAGTCTCATGTTCTCACTTCCTTTATTCTATTTCCTTGGACAACCCATCTCAACACCAAGAAATTATTATTTCTATTCATTTCCATTTATTTATTTTTCCCAAAGAACACAAAGATTCCTCCTTCAACCTATGTCGCCCTTCAATCCTTATCATTACAATCACAAGTGTATGATCACCCTGTCTAAACACTACTCTAGTATTCCACTATCAACTACGCTTCTACCAAGTGTAGCTTCAAGCTATTCAAGCACACTCTATCATTTCCATTCTTAACCACTCATCTTAGGTCAAGTCTTAAATCCCAACATTTTCACTTATTCCATCAATCCGATAGCATTCACTACTAATCCTTATATGACATCCGATCTCACTATGGTACCACGACCATTCGGAACTAGGTTCAATTGAGAGATTCCTCAACAACCATGATACTCACAATCCGTTGAGATATTCCTCAACCCCCAATACATACCGTAAGATAGGTTGAGAGATTTCTCAACCATCCAATACATACCATAAGATAGATTGAGAGATTCCTCAACCATCCAACCATCTCAATACCGTAAAATCAGTTGAAAGTTTCTTCAACCACCCATCATACACCGTAAGAAAAAATCGTAAGATAACCCATACGATCACACCGTAGGTTTACACCATAAGATAAGGTGAGAGATTCCTCACCTACCCCATACCCGAGCAATACGTGTTGCTGAATTACCTTTCTATCATGTTACCCAACCATACATCTCTATTTTCTCCCGTCACGATGTTTAGTCCATGTCCGAGACGGAACTCTTATCAATCAGTCTCAATTCCAAAACTCGTCTACGAATAATCACCTTTCATTCTCTACGTGAACTATAATAAAATTTCCCCCTAACATTCACTACTCAAACTCCGTTCTCGGTTAAAGCCCTCAAAGAGCACTTATTACTATCACTTTAAATAATTACCGATTCGATCCAAAAATCATTTCATTTTTATTTGAAAATTTAACAGTTCGTCACAATCAGGATATCATCTCTCCCTTGTATCACCCCACAAGGTCTATGATAACCCACAGAAAACTTCATCTCACCACACAATTCCACGTCAGCATGATTCCACCGATTCACGAGTGCATAAATACTAAGCGTGTATGCCAATAACATAATCATTTATGTATAACAACATACCATATGCATCAAACATCTCTACCATGTGTGAATGCATTCTAAAATGTGTGTCAATTCACTCAACACTCCACTCGACGTCGAACGTTCCCAAAGTTTGGTTACCTATTGCTCTGATACCACTAAATGTCACGACCCATCCCGCTAATGTGCAAAAACAGGACATGTGGCACGCCACCAAGGCTCAACAAATAACTATACGCAGTGGAAAAGAACTTTAAACAACCTTGAGTATATAAAATTTTTGGAAACATTACCCAGCGAGTTATAAAATCTGTATAAAATTGAAAACGTAATTATATTTCGAAACAAATGATTTTATGTTGAAAGGGATCCCAAAGGTACCCAACGAACCAATCAAAACCGTTTAATAATTTTCGGAAGAGGTAAAAAAAGAATTCTGGCTGGGGGTATTTCGACTGGTCGAACAAGCCCATTCGACCGGTCGAATGACCCTTTAGCAGAATCCTACCCAAAGCTGCAGAATTTGCTTAAGGCATCAAACAACCTCCACCAATTCTACTACTCCAATCACACTTACATTAATCCAAACGTCACAAGCTATAACAAGCTTTCAAAAATAAAGTTTAGGCTTACTAACCATGAATGAAAACAATAGCGGAACAAGCTAAGGCTTGTTTGGCGCAATTCACATAAACTCTATCCATTTTCCTTTAAACCTCGAATTTGACAAAATAAGCATTCAAAACACGAATCCACGAGTTCAGATTCATTACCACATACCCTAAGAGAGTTTTAATACCTATTACAATATCATGAAATCCACACTTAAACCTCCAAGTTAAATCCATGGTTCTAGCTATTGGAAAGCTCATTATTACAATGATCGGCAAAGAAGATAAAACATATACAAGAGGATCCCCAGCATTCCCATCGGCCTTACTCTTCTCGCTTCCTCTTGCCTTTCTTCATACCTGTAATGGTATATCTGAGTGCACAATTTCTAACATATGCATATATGACAAATAATGCTTTAATCTCATCATAACACATAACTATTGGTCTCTAGGGAATAAGTGCACATTCACCGATCAAAAGTCTTATGACTCAACCACAACCCATGCCCCTTCGACATGTCGCGTAAATGCCTTTCTCGGCAAGTGACCGTCATCACTACTAATCCTCCCCCTTCGAGAGGACTTCTCACGGTGAATTAGCACAAATCCCCCTTTAACCCATATAGGCACATAAACATGCTCATTTAACACATATACGTGCTCGCGTAAAATTAGACATGGTTTTCACATTTAAGCACTTGCATAATTGACGGGCCTAAGATTGACACATGGATTTTGCCTGGATCACAATTTCATCATCGAAATATAAAACATGTATTTCACCTATATAACATAGGCTAGAAATTCATAACTCGAGCTATCGTCGTATAACTTTGAGGTAACGACTAGAAGCCCGATTAAACGCCAAATCTCCAATCCTACGCGAAATCTACGAGTTTACATGCATTTTCCCCAATTCTTAGATTTAGAAATTTATAAAAACTTAACCAAACATGGCTTAAAGACTATCAAAACGTAGCCCTTACCTTGGGGAGTTCAAATATGAATTTTGGTTGAAAACAGACGGACGAAAGGTCGTCGATCGTCGTTGCAAAGCCCATGGCAATATTCTCCCTTTTCTCTCTCCTTTCTAACGATATTTTGTAAAGTTTATGATAAATGAAATTCTCACCCTTGCTATTTATAGACAAACTTTCTAGAAATCGCGTTTACTACCCCGCAAGTTCTCAGAACATCTTATTAACTCCTGAAACGTCGCACACGTCCATTTTATAACTTTACGGGTGAAAACTATAAATTACAAAAGTTTTCAACTAAGTCTCGTTTGGGTCCAAAATTACGTCCAAAAACTAAATTATGTGAAATCTCCACACAACCTACCTTTTAAGCAACGTATCACCCACGTTCTCACCACAGTGTTCAAACGATCTAAAACTAGATTAAAACTATCAGAAATTATACTACACAGGTATAATTACTATTCATGAAAATATCAGATAAGTCAAATAACATTAAATCAAATAAATGTCATTTAGTTATGCCAATGTAACATAATTTTTCATGTTTCCGTGTCCTCTCTTGACACCTTCCGTTGACCCATGGTCAACCTCATCCACAATTATTAAACCACGTTAAAAATTCCATTTAAGACATTTATGCCTTTTAAATAACAACATTTCCCGGGACGGGTATGAAAATCTCAGTAATCAACTCTGTGACATTCTCAAGGGAATACTTACTCTTTAGTAGAGGGTAGATTCTATCTTGACAATATATATTCACAACCCTGTGAACATGACATTCCCAAGATACCCAGGTGCTGATCTTTAACACCTCACTGATTGTTGAGTCAAAGCAGCCATATCCACAGTCTGTGTTCATAATCGTCTAAAGATTGATAACACATACCTTATACAAGTTATGAGTTCCTATCGGCTGTTGACAGTCTTGAGTGTCAATAGGAAAACTCAGATATGTCAATGCACTATAAGTATTAGCATATTAACACGGAGTTACACTCTAGTGATTGGGATTCATCACTTCATCCAATGGAAGTTAATCATGCTACAGTGTAAATCTGATGAGATACATCCACTGTGACAAATTCTAAGTGTCAAAGAATAGTAATTCGTATCTCACTTGTATGTATCTCATACACACACGAATTACCTACTATAATAATTACAAATTAACAATCATCTCATGAAAGAAACATATATAATGAAAATGTAAAGCTGAAATTCATCTATTAAAATATCAATGTCTCATACATATAGTAATGGTTTGATGGCACAAACCCAACACACAAAACACAAGAAGTATTAGAAATCTGAAAACGAGAGGAGAGCGCTTCCCTCGTAGGAATAGCATTAGAAGTAACCTTCCATAAGAACAACTTGTGTCTCTCATGAAGTTGAGCATTCCAAATCTTGCTATAGAAGGCTGGAGGAGTCCTATCCGAAATAGAAAATTGAGGGGATTGGTCTGTGAGATAAGCAGATTTAACTAAAAAGGAGCCCTTTTTATCCAGTAACCAAATCAACTTGTCCGCCTCCTGACCTATGGGCATAGGAATGCGCAGAATTTTTAAGATAGTATCATCATCGAAGAGCTTGGACAATAGAGGAGAGTTCCAAGTACCATTAGTACATAAGTAAGATAATTCACAATAGTGGGGGTAGGCAAGACTGAAGTTCTACGGGTTGGAATGAATCCGGGAAGAAAAGGAATCCACGGAACACCCAGATGTTGGTCTTATCGCCAGGGCCAAGAAACATGCTGCAGCCTTCCTTCAAAAGGGGAATCACTTTAGCAATCCCTCTCCAGACCCAAGATGAGGATGACTTTAAGCAAGCTTAAAAAAAAACACAGTTCTTGAAGTACTTCCCCTTCATAAGTCGGACCCACGGTTTTGCCTCTTGAGTGAGAATGGTCTAGCCTAGTTTGGTGATAAAAGCTCTATTATAATCCTTCATTCTACGAAGGCCCAAACCACCCCTAGATTTGGACCGACAGATCGAGTCCCAACTATTTAAGCAAATAGTCTTCTTGTTTTGCCAAAATAACCCTACAAGAAATTACGAAAAGAGGCATCCAACGCAGAACATGTAGAGACCGGAAGGGGGGAAATGGACATGTTGTAGACCGGCATAGCTTTGAGTAACAATATGAATAAGAGTGCTCCTAGCAGCTTGAGAAAGAACCGAGGCTTTCCATTTATACAGCTTCTTTTGCACTTTATGAAGGACATCAGCAAATAAAAGTCGTCTGGATCTCGCCGAGGAGAGGGACAGGTCGAGATATTTGGAGTCAAGAGGGGTTTTTTTTTCAGACCGGATTCAAAGCAGATAGCTCTAGGCACATCAAGATCAACATTCTTACTACATAGAATTTTGGAATTGGAATGGTTAATCTTTTGTCCTGACCATTTCCCATATTTTTCAATGACACCCAAAATGTTTGTGGCTTCCTCCAGGGTAGCTTTACCAAAAACGATGAGGTCATCTGTAAACAAAAGGTGGTTAAAACTAGGCCAATTGTTTCTAGCCCTGATACCCTTAATAAAACCATGATCTGCATCTCTTTGGATAAGACGAGATAGAAATTTCAGAGTAAATGATAAAAAGAAAATGAGATAAAGGATCTCATTGGCAAAGCCCTCTTTCAGGCTTGAAGAAACCGTTGGGCTAGCCATTTATTAAAATTGAGTAAGAAACAGTGGAAATGCGTTGAGAAATCCAATTATACCACTGATCACAAAAACCATAACATTTCAAAGCTTGTAAGAGGAAAGACCACTCAGTGCGGTCAAAGGCTTTCACTATGCCAAATTTAATAGCCAAGAAACCACTCTTGCCTTTCTTGTGATTCATAGAGTGTCACACCCCAACCCGCCTCAGGCGAACTAGGACACGTGTAACAAAGCCCATATGTCAAAACACCCTTAACTTATTAAGAAAATCATGGATTAGACCTCATAAAATAGCTTCGTTGACACTAAACAGTCCCAAGGGCAAAATGGTCATTAATAAAGTATAGCAAATCTAGTATCAAAAGATACGTCTTTAAGTCCCGATTCCAACGCAAAAAGGCGCACGAATTCGGATTTTTTAGAAAGAGTTATGCTTGTTTCCATAAAAGTTGTCGAGCTGAAACTAGACCATCAGATCGATCTGGTTTTAGCAAATTGTTATCTTCTGCAGCTCCAGATGGTCCAGATCGATCCGCACATGACCCGGATCGATCCGGATTCTGCAGATTGATTTCTTGCTACTAAAAACATCAAATTTCAAGTTCAAAACAGTCCCAAGTTCTACAATTTGTTCCAAGCGGCATGAAAACTTTTGAGAACACTTCCCAAACACCCATAAACATATCCACAACATATGTAAGTCTTTGCAAATCATTCAAAACATCATCCATGTACATTCAAATGAGGAACTAGCCATGAAAACTTCAAACTTACAAAATTAGTAAGGAAAAGGAATTGCGCTTGCCAAGATGAGCTCAAAACAACATGGCCATGAAGAATTTATCGGAAAATATTTCCAAAGCTATTTCAAACATTTGAGAAGTTGTTTTAACACCCAACACATTAGTCTTTCACTAGAACCCAACTTGCATCAAATGCCTCACAACAACCCTTTATACGTACAAACATTCAACAAGAAGAATCCAAGTTAATTTACAATCAAAATTACTTAGATTCTTCAAAGTTATTTCCCATATACATGACTTATAGCTAGCAACCACGACACATGGTTTGTTGCACAACCAAACTCAACACCCAACTTAACATATTACAAGTTTTCCCAAAACACGAGTTGTTCACATATCTATTACAAAGGTTACATTTAAAACTAAAACTAAACTAGTCATATGCATGGCCGGCCCGGCGGGGGGGGGGGGGGGGGGGGGGGGGGGGGGGGGGGCGAGATGGGCAACCGCCCCAAGCCACCAAAGTTCATCAAATTTTGAGGGCTCCCATAAAATTTTCATAATTGTATTTTTACCTTGAGATATATTTTTAGCATTTGACATTAGGTCTCCCTCAAGAAAATGCTATACCCACACAGTAAATCATACACTTTTTCCACACAGTTTTAAATGCATGTATCCTATGCTGTATAAGTGGGGCACAAAAATGTGTACAAAATTCAAACAACACAAAATACAAGCATTTAAAACTGTGTGTGGAAAAAGTGTGGTTCACTGTGTGGGTTTAGTAGGGTTCCTCCCTCAATTATGTTTAAGCATCTCCTTAACTTATGTTTAGGCCCCAAAGGCGCCCAATGCCCAATTTAATGTCATCAACTACATATACGGAGTATATTGATATATATATATATATATAACACTCAAAAGCAAAGGCCCTTAGAATTTTAAAAATTACACTTTTACTTTAAGAATTTTTGAGTTTTAGAAATAGGCCTCCCTAGAATTTTGAAAGACTACATACAATATTTAAGTTTCACAAATAGACTCGTATTATAAGTAGACCCCAAATAAATCGACAATTATGTATAAGTAAACCCTAAAAAATAGCCAATTATGTATAAGTAGACCCCGAAAAAATTGTCTCGGGGGCGCTGCCTCCGAACTCCCAAATAAGGGCCTCCCTTTTAGTACTTTGTCTCGGGCCTCCAAATACTCGAGTTCGACCCTGATCATATGAACATATCTGCATATGCACAACTCCCCGCGCCCACCCCGTCGTGCGGATCATTTCCTCTCATTCGGTACCTGCGATGGTTATTCAATAACCACAACAGAAATATATTTTCGTTTAACCTTTCGCTTAGTGAGGGAATTCATCATGTTATTGGAATGTTTAATATGTAAATGCAACAATCAATATAAACAACAACGAATTGATCTCCGGAAAGTCAAGTAACTCTAACCACCACCCCTGGGTCTTTTTCAGCCCGGATCTTGCTCACCTTTGGGCGCATATAGTGCAACGCACTCTCTTGTGACCTTGAATGTGTCACTGATATTTCATTGCAGTCGTCACCACGCCCCACTCATTGAGGGCTTACTATCCCTTACATATGAGACTTATAAAATAATGACCACTACTTGACTTCCCTAGACATTTAAGCAACTTAACAAATAAGCATATTAATTTCACTTTTTTCGGTCCATCATTTCGGTATACGGTTTCGGTTTACTCCATACATTGTTCCTCCCAACAAAAAAAATCGAAGAAGACCGGACTGTCTTGGGAGCGTCACCGGCAATAACCGGTTTTCCTTCCCTTTTTTGATGCTGCCAGCTTGGGAAACTGTGTCGGTTATTTGTCCAACCATTCGGTTGACGGCGCGATCATCAATTGACCGCCGGGTCAACACCCGAACCCACTCACTTTTATAATCCAAAATATCGCCAACATATCATTCGTAATATCGTATCACATAGTACTGATATGATATGATATTATATATATATATATATTTGAAAATTATCAAATAGTTGAGAAAATCGTGTGGATATGGTGGCCACTCCAATGCCAAAGTGGATATCAGAATCTGAGCGTACAGACTAAAAATATTAAAGAAGATTTTGCAGATTTCTTAGAAAGGGAGAGATTTTTGAAGAGTCGTCGTTTTTATGTATATATATATATATATATATAAAAGGGACGTGTATGACACAGACCGATCAGACATAACCTTTTACACTGTATGCATGTATATTAGTAGTACTTATGTTATGTAATAATATATATAAAGGCACAATTAGCAATCGAATCAGAGAGCTCTGCTCTTTGTTTTTTCTTTTTTTGAGGGGGTGGGGGAGGAGATTTGTGGCTGTGTTTGGAATTCCCGACGCGATTTGTGATCGATTGCGATTTGGGGGAGTGATGGCCGAAAACGTGGCGTTTTCACCACGGGGAAATTGGTCGGCCGAGAGGGTTGAGCATTTGAATTTAATGTCGTCGGAATCTCATGATGTTCATGTTCTTGCTGTTGATGATAGTCTTGTTGATCGTAAGGTCATTGAACGATTGCTCAGACTCTCATCTTGTAAAGGTACAATTTTGTCTCAATTCATGTCTTTCTACTACTCCATATATAAGTTCGTGTATATGCATATATATATATATATATATGCACAAACACACACACATATAGGTGTGTGTTATTATGTGAATTTATAGATTGATTTTTGGGATTTTTTTTTTTTTTTTTTATAGTTTTTTACGAGTTTTTGTGAATTAATTGAGTTTGTGATTCCAAAATGTTACAGTGACAGCTGTAGATAGTGGAAGGAGAGCTCTGCAATTTTTAGGTCTGGACGAGGACCAGAGCTCTGTTGGTTATGATGTAGGTGTCCCAACTCAATTTTTATTTTTTGTTGCTGGCTATATAGTACTCCTAAATGTTTTTATTTTTTTCTTGGGTTGATTTTTTATTTATTTTTTTATCCTTAGCTGGTGGTTTTGATTTGAAATTTTTTTGTTTTTTTTTAAAGGATTTGAAGGTGGATCTGATCATAACAGACTACTGTATGCCTGGAATGACTGGCTACGAGTTGCTCAAAAAGATCAAGGTCTATTCCCTTAATTTCCAATTTCTACCACTTTTTTTTTTATTTTTTATTTGTAATAATTATCAAATCAGATGAATAAAAGAGATTAACCAACCATACCCAAAGGATTTACAGCTATGTGCCAATTGGCTCATGTTTTTGGAATTTGTCTTTTTGAGCAGGAATCCTCTACTTTTAGAGAGATACCAGTTGTGATCATGTCATCTGAAAATGTTTTGGCTCGGATCAACAGGTAATTTTTGGTAGTACGATTTTGTACATATATGTGTGTGTGTGTGTGTGTGTTTGTGTATATACTATATATATATATATATATGTTTTGACTTTCCTTGAGCTTTTTTTATGTTGAATAGAGTACCTGATGAAGTTGATTTATTCTTTTAATTCGATTGGTCTTCTTCTTCTTCTTCAGTTCTGGGTCTAATGAAATTGAATACATGTGTTACGTGTACATAAATGTTAGCAAATGGAGTACTACTACGAGTATTAAATTATTTTTCTAAGAAACAGAATATATATATATATATATTTGAATTTTTGGGAATTGAACAGGTGTTTGGAGGAAGGTGCAGAGGACTTCATAGTAAAGCCGGTGAAACTTTCAGATGTGAAACGTTTGAAAGATTACATGTATAGATTGGAAAATGAATGTAGTTGTAGTGGTGGAAGATTCAACAAGAGAAAATCACCAGAGACTCCCAATCTCTCATCATCACAACCGTTCATTTCATCATCACCGTCAACGCCTGAATCACTCTCATCATTGGACTCATCAATACATGAATCCTCACCACCATGTTCCCCCACCTCCTTAGATTCTCCAGACGAGGCTTCTTAAAATGAAATGAGATGTCTAACTGTGATTATTAATTTTAAATGATGTTTTTTTTTTTTTTTCTTTTTTCTTTTTTTTTTTGGTTGCTAATTAATTTCCCTCTTATTACAAAGAGACAAGTGACAACTCTTTCTTGTTGCCTTGTCTCCACACTATTTTTTACCTTATTATTTTGTTTAATCATATAGAAGGATTTACAGTTTTTATTACTTTTAGCTAAATTGGTTAAGAATTAGTATCTTTTGACTTACTAGAGTATCAGTGAATGTTGTTAAACATGGTGGTGTTGTATGCTAACCAATGGTTGGTAAGGGTGCAAACAGTTCGGTTCGGTGTGATTTTTGGCAAAAAAAAATTGATCGGTTTTGATTCGGTGTGTGTAAAATTTTGGTTCGGTTTTATACTGCACAAATTAAAGAAAAATCGACTGAATTGATCGAATAGATTTGGTGGTTCAATTTGGTTTGGTTTTCTTTCACCTTTAATGTTGGTGTTTGCAACAAACTCTAAGGGTTTGTTTGGTTGTCCTTGAATGAAATATTTTTATTCATGATTCCGTACACAATTTTATATAAAACAACAATGCTAGGGGCACTAACAAATTCCACTAACATTCACACCCACACTCTATCTCTCTCCTAGTGGCACTTTGAGTCCACTGCGGACCCCACAGTGCCACTAGGAGAGAGATAGAGTGTGGGTGTAAGTGTTAGTGGAATTTGTTAGTGCCCCAAATATTACTCTATATAAAAAGATGAAGAGCTTGAATAGTTTCATTTAGAAAACGGATGCTCGTCTCAAAAATGAGGCTTGCAATCATGAATTTTGGCATTCTAGAAAAATGAACAAATTGCCTCATAAGAAGAAATATGATGAAATCTCCCATATTTGTAAATAGATTCATTCATGGTGATGAATTTTGCCTTTACCTTCTATATAAAATTTGAATGGAACCATTCAATTTGAAGGGACAACCAAACATGCCCTAAATATATATTGATAATGCTCTTGAATTTGAGACTTCATTTTGTTTTTCTTTTTTTCTTTATTCTTTATTATTGTAAGGCCGAGTAATGTTAGGTACACTTAAATGAGATATTTAAATTAGGCTGGCGATAAAAGCACCTTCATTTTTTAATTAGGGCACTTAAATTTAAGTTAAAAATAAGTTTTTTTACCTTTTACTTGAATTAGTAAGGGCACCTCACTTATTTTACTATATATTATAGGCTTAACTGTATTTTACACCCTCTAGTTTGTCCTTTTTGTCAATTTAATCCTTTTAGTTTAGAAAATGTTATTCTAGTCTCTATAGTTTCATAAGTTTATCATTTTAGTCACGTAAACGCTTTTTGTGACTACTTTTTTTTACTTTCAGTGACAAAACTATTCATCACTAAGAGACTTATTGAACTTATTTGACACACTTATAAACCTACAGTAGCTAATTAGTTTGCCATTTATTTTTTTAAGTACAACTGATTTCAGTAGGTAATTAGTTTCGGGTTACAGGGTGTTTCTGGTTGACTTCAATTTTTTTTTTTTTAATTTTATTGTCTCATTAGTGAAAGGAAAATTTCAAGTTTTATATGGTTTCTTGTTTCCAACTTGATAATTGTTGTACAGAAAGAGTGTTAAATAATACTAGAAGTAGAAGATATATAAAAACATTATTTTGTTGTGTTCTCAGATTTTATAGTGCCTGTTTGGCCACCACGTTTGGGACAATCAAATGTGGTTTTGACTCCCAAAAGATAAGTGCACGTAGAACGTTTGGCAGCAATTGCAATTTACCGCTTTACAGATTTTCACGATTTTGCAGTCAAATCACCTCGTGGGGTGCTCAAGGGTCCTAATTTTTGGGATAAATTTTCATATACCCTTTAAACTATAAAAAAAAAACTCAACAAAGAGACCACCCTCAATGATAACTTTTTTTCACTAACACTCATTTCCTCAAGATATTGTCCAAATTTGTATCATGTGACTAACATATCAGTCCAAGTTTTAGGGAATGCAACTTCTTGATATATGGTAAATTAAGGCTTAGTTTAGCCCCTCTGTGGTGCTTCTCCTTTTTTAAAGCACAATTTCATATTAATTCATTTAGTAACTAATTTATGAGCTTTGCAAAAATTGAACTTAGGGCTTTTCTGGGGGAGCTTTTAAAAGCTCTAGAATGGAGCTTTTAAAAGCCCAATGTTACTTTTTGTTTCATGATATCTTTTTTAAGAGTAGTGTGTCGTTTTTCCTTTTATATAATCTAATGGTCTTATGATATCCGGATATCAACTAACGAAGTCACAGAAACTGCTAAGCGTTTTACACTGAAAGAAGGATTACTAGTAAGTTCAGCTGCTATAATACTCTATAATTGCAAGTACCAATTTTTTTTTTAATTATTATTATTATTCTTATTATTATTATTATTATTCTTTGAATTTATTTCAATTTATAATATTTATGAAAATATATATTACCTAATTATGTGTGTTGTGCTTGTCCCTATAGTTTGATATCTGTAATTTAGAAAGTGTCACTTTAGTCCATGTAGGTTTATAAGTGTGTCAAAAAAGTTCAATAAGTCTCTTAGTGATGAATAATTTTGTCACTAAAAGTGAAAAAAAAGTAGTCACAAAAAGTGTTTAAGGGACTAAAATGACACACTTATGAAACTACATGGACTAGAATGACACTTTCTAAATTATAAAGACCAAATTGACATAAAGGGCAAACTAAGAGGGTGTAAAATACAGTTAAGCTTATAATATATAATAAAATAAGTGAGGTGCCCTTTCTAATTAAAGTAAAAGGTAAAAACACTAATTTTTAACTTAAATTTAGGTGCCCTAATTAAAAAATGAAGGTGCCTTTATCACCAGCCTTAAATTATCCACCTGTTGATGTGTCATGGCATTTTGGAAAATAATTTAAACTTTTTTTTGGTAACTAATGAATGATTTAGAAATCTACATCAGCAGGTGGATAATTTAGGTGTCCCATTTAGGTGTACCTAGCATTATTCCTTTTTTAATCCTTTTAGTATAGAAATTAACCTACATTTTAATCTAGTTCGTTAAGAAAAAAATAATATTATTGATCTCGCCTAAGGGTTTGATATTATATTATGTTATACTATTTACTGCCACAAGTTTGATAAAATTTGATTAACCTTCCTTGATGAATGATGATTATAAGTGCCTTTAACTAATCTCAGTATCTAAACAAAACTAAATGAAACTAATGCGAACATATTATACAAATTAGAAAAGTACTACAAAGACATATTGCCCTTATGTGGTATATGTATTCGTTAAATTTATATAAGCTAATAATATAGTAAGTTTGAGGGCATATTTGTCTTTCCACGCTTTACAAATATATAGATTCTTGGAAGGGAAAGTCTTGAAATGGGGTTAATTGAAGCGCGCACATACACACACATATATATATATATGACTCCATTTTTTTTTTTTTTTTTTTCTGAATGATCTCATTCACTAATTATATTTTAAAAGAAAAAAAATTGCAAATTGTAGATTGTACTTAAAGGGTATGTTTGGTATGCATGAATGAAATGAGTTTGTGAATGGAATGAATTCAGGAATAGAACGAAACATAAATGAAATAGGAATGACCATTTTATTCATGTGTTTGGCTACATACATAGGAATGGAATGACATTAAATTTTAATTGAATATTCAAAATATTTAATAAATTTATTTTAGTCAAAGAACATTACTATATTAGGATTAAAAAAGTTAAAAAAAAGTTGACATTACCATATTGAATGATTTCATTAGGATTTGAATGTGCATTTTTTAGGTTTTGAAAATAAATGCCTATTCATACTCTAGTAGGAATCCCATTCTAAAAAGGAATGACCATTCTATTATATTTAATCATATCAAACATAGTAGTGGAATGAACTTAAGAATGGTCATTCTATTCCGAGATTCATTCCGGTCTATCAAATATGCCCTAAGTTTCTTAGACGTTGAATTTCAGATGATGAGTGCTCTAAATAATTTCTTAACTAAATTTGTCTGATAATGCATCACCAACAATTACAATATACATTACTTGTCAGAATAATTTCACGTAACAAAGGAGTTTGAATTTCACAAATTACAAAGTCTCTCACAATTTGAGCTTCAATTATCATGCTTGTCCTTTAATTGTTAGTTTTACAACTTTAGAGTTTAATATTTTGTGGACCGTTAATTTAAAACAAGAATACTTATCAAATTACACCTATAGATTATATGATCATCAAATTTGATTGTGTAAATATTCTCTGTTATCCAAGTGAATTCTAAATTCTTGCAAGAAAAGTCCAAAATTGTCCCCCAATATTATGAAGGGAAATCCAAATTGATTAGAAGAAAAGCTGTAATGATGTGAAATTGGACTAGAATTGATTTGGTTGAGATTTGGTACGTTTAGTGAGGCATTCTTTGTCTCCTAAAAAGGAATATTGGATCCGGATTTGAATTAGACATGTTTCATATGTTCTCTTTTTCAGGGATTAGTGGTGTTCTGTGGGGCCTAGGATTGAGCTGTCCTCTTTGTTCAATTTTTTTTTGCCTTCGAGTTCGACGCCCACCTGTTCAAATGTTACAAACATACAACTCTATGGAAAAACTAAGAGACTGTTCGGAAAAGTATAGAAGGAATGAGTAATTTTTTAGTGATAACTTTTATACAACTTTCATACAACCTCCTAAAAGATGTGTCTATCTCTCTCTTGTGACACTGTGGGGTCCAGTGACATCACAGGAGAGAGATAAACACATCTTTTTAGGAAGTTGTATGAAAGTTGTCACCAAAGAATTACTCAGAAGGAATTATGTGGTTAATAAGTAAATCAGCCCTATGAATGCGACAATTGGTTAGTGTTAATTTGTTGTAAGGATAAGGTTATAGTGAGCAGCTTCTCATAAGAGAAAATAACTATTTAACTCTTAGATGAGTCAATAGTCAAAAATACATCTCGAGATTATGGCTGTTTTCTTATCCAAAGGTCATAATCTGCTTTCTCATATACGAAGCTTCTTACAATAGTTTTACTCTTTGTTACAATTCAAGTTCTTGGTCTGTCTAATAACTCTTAAATTGTTCGTCAAATCAACAGTATTTTAATTTCATATAAATATTATATATATACAAATATCTGTCCGCTTCTCGTGCGCTCGTTCGCAAGTTAATAACTTGCGGACTTCTTTCTCGACTGTTAGATCGTGATTTCATTAAGGGTATTTCGGTCATTTCACTCTGATTTATGCCGATCCAACGGTCGAGAAAGAAGTCTACAAATTATTAATTCACAGATGATCCGCAAGAGAAGTGCTCCGTATGACTGTATATATATATATCGGTCAAAAAGAGGCCTAAATTAAACCTAGTCAAATTTTTTAAGTTTTACAAACATGCCATGAAATGCACAACAAAAAATTTTTTTTGGGCAAATTACATTAGGTATCAGACAATTACAAGAACCTCCCCTGTGTTTTCAAAAATTACACTCAACTCCCTTATATTTTGAAAATGACTGTTATACCCTTGGACAAATCATCAAAAAAATAATCCACTTCCTTTTAAAAATAAAAAAATAATAATTATTATGAAAAAAATTTAAAAATTATCGACAAAATTTCAGTGTATACCAAATCAAGCTTTTACTAAAAATTTTTTTAAATATCAACAGTAAATTTAAAAAACATAAAAATCATCAAAAAAAAAAAATTTATCTACTACCACTTTAAAATGAAAAGAATAATTTAAAAAAAAAAAAAAAAACATCAACAAATTTTTTTTCAAGAAAATGAATAGTTATATTGTATTTTTGTTTGCTTTATATTTTTAAAATTGTGAACTTGCTCCCAACATTGTGAATGAGCTGTTACAATAAAATTTAATTAGTTTACACCTTGCATGAGCATTGCCCTACTCTGTGTGTGTGTATATATATATATAAGACTTCACTGAGCATGTTTTTTCAAAAAAAAAAAAAAAAATAAGCTGACAAAAATGCAATATAACTATTCATTTTTTAAAAATTTTGTTGATGTTTTTTTTTTCATTGTTATTATTCTTTTTCATTTTAAAGTGGAAGTACATAATTTTGTTGATGGGTTTTTTTATGTTTTTTTTAATTATTATTGATATTTATAAATAAAAGAGTAATGCTACGCTTTCCAAAATTTTTTTTCCTAAAAGTGTTTCCCAACACATGTGACAGTGGACCCAATTGATTTTGATTTGTTGTGATGTTAAAATGGTTCATGTAATACCCGTAAAATTTCTAATACATTAAATAACGAGCCCCCGTATTTTGGTTTACATTTATTCCAGTATTTTAAGTTTTAATCCGGGAGACCCGAACTTACATGTACGCGTATTCATATTGTTAATTTCTCGGACTATAAAATTCAGACCCAGACTGACACGCACGTAAATCCGTAATATCTGTATCGACATTGGACTGTATTGCACGTGGAACCTAGCGACGACTATCCATACAATTTGGGAAACTTAGGTACAATAGGGATCTTCCCTCATTTGGGTGTGTACTTGCCTAACTCACCCCTACCCATTGGGTAATCCCATTACCTAAGCTAACCCCATGACCCGCCGGATTTTACACCACCCTTCCCAAAACTGCCGGCCACACACACTCCTAGGATCCTATTCACATCACCCTCACAATCACACTCCTCTCAATCCCTATCTAATCTAATCCGGCAGATATGAAGATCTGCGTGTATAGGATTGTGTATACACATGGGGGTTTGTATAAAGTAAGATGGTGTGAGTTGAGAGTGAACCACACACACACTGCCTCATCACACTCTACGTACACACACACGCTGAGACTACGGGAGGAGCAGAAAAAGACGCACAGAGAGAAGGGACTCGCCGGAGATAGAGAAGAAGAGGAATCGAGACCCACAGGTGAACCTCACCCCCTCTAGCTCATTTCTATATCATACACACCCTCACATACCCTCACACACCCCTATGCACACCCCAAACAGAACCTAAGCCCTCGGTTGAACCGAAATCACCATTAAAGCTCCTCACCGGAGCTCGATTTCTCAAACACCACCGTGGCCCCTAAAAGTTATACCAATCAGACCCACTAGTTCCCAAATAAACCCCCTATAGGTGGCCTAGAACCTGGACCACGTTAGGTCCACCATGCAAGCCATTATCCTCTTAAAACCAAAAAAAGGATAATCGATTCGTAGGACCATAAACGGATAAGCCGTGAACCCAGCTCACACTATGTGATAGAGGAGCCCAAACCGGTCCTAATGGCGTCAGTTTCATCAATTTTCATGTAGTAGAGAGAGAGTTATGAGCATTTGAAACTATCCGACCAAATCGGGCTCACCGGCGGCAAGCCAGACTCACCGGAGAAGACATGACCCGCTGGGTCATCGGGTTATATCGTTTACCCGGTTGGGTCGGGTCGTGGGTCATGGGTTTGGGTTAGTCTGTGTGTATAAGTGATATTGGGTTCGGGTTAAATTAATTAAAGTGGTAGCGGGTCGGACTATTTAAGTTGGATCGACCTGAGTGTGTATTCGGGCGACTCGTGGGCACGGGTTTGGATCTGGGTGGACCTGTGGGTTTCCACTGATAATTATAATTAACTATTTTATAATATTAATTTTTCCGTTAATCCTGATTAAGGATTATTAATCTGTTTTATATTATTAATTATTCAGTTAATTACAATCAGTGTGTTAATAATCTGTTTTAATAAGGATTAGTATTTATTAATTTAGATTAGTATATATAAATCGAGATTAGTGTATTTATAATATATTTAGTATTAATAAATATGTATAAATGGTTTTAATATTTGTTTTAAAAATCCATAAAGGTTTCAATGATACTATATATTATATTTTTATAAATTGTAATGTTATTTTTATAATATACTTATAATCTGAAAATATAAATTATTATTATTATATGATATGTTTATTATTTATTGATTTAAATAAATAATAAGTAAATATTATTTTATTTTAAATAAATAGGTAATAAATACCTAATGACTCTTTTTAAGTATAGGAAAATTTTATTGAATTTCCCTAAGGCCTAGTACCTCTATATTGTAAATTAATATTTACAAAACCCTAGCTTTAATATTTTAATAATTATTAATTACTTATAAAGTATCCGTTTGGTTGTATTTTAATTATTTAAAATACCAAACGAGCCCCGAAAATTTTGGGAAAAATACTACTAACCTAATTTAAGGCCTAGTATTTAATAAAAATATTTATAAGAGTCATATGCCCCTCTAAACTATATTTTATAATTATGGGGCCCCGCAGTCTATTATTAGACGTTTTAAACTTCGGAAATTCATAAACCGTAGCCCAGAAAAATACGCGGTCAGTTCCTGGAGTCTTAGAATAATGTCTAGAACATCCCCTTAAAGTTTGGTGACCTTTTGACACGATAAAAAATACAGCTTATTTTTAGGGCCCAAACTGGTATAGAAAACCCAGCCTTTTATGCGACGGACTCCGATTTGAGTCTAGTCAATGGCGTTAGGCTCAGAATGATGTCTAGATCATCATGTTGAGGTTTAGGAACCGACCCGACACCATTACCATTATGCCCCTGATTTTTAGTAGACTTATTAATCTATGTTCTATGAAATCTTAATGCTTTGTAGGAACCGCTACGCTTGTTTTTACGCAACCGCTTCGAGGTGAGTCGTCCTAACTCACTTGGTATATTATAGAATTATTCTTTGATCATATATGTATGCCCAGTGCGTCCTGTGTGGACGATACTGATGAATATTAGTATTGTAAATGTTGAGATTCCTACTTATATGATGAACGCATGTTAATCAACTATACTCGCATGTTAGTTAGATATTCGTTAATATCCTTGCTTATCATGATTTCATGTTTATACTGCCACATGAACATTCATATGAACGTAGTCGAGTCAAGATGTCAATGTTGACGTTTGCATGGTTAGTCACGGGGACTGACCCAGTCATGTTGTTATACACATGGTGTGGATCGCAGTGGTCCGAGTGGTACAGTCAAGTAAATGGGAACAACGATGAAACTGCTATAGGGCCCTGCTAGGCGACGATAGCCAGAGTTTCCATTGAAATCATTGAAGTTATGCATGGATTGATGATTGATACGCTATAGGGCCCTGCTAGGCGACGATAGCAATGCATCCATCAGAATACAATAGTTACCTTTTAAATGCTATAGGGCCCTGCTAGGCGACGATAGCGTTGTAACTATTCTATTCTCCCGGCAAGGTCACGAGGACCTAAGAGTCCAATGATTACACCTTTTTAAAACCAAAACTGCTATAGGGCCCTGCTAGGCGACGATAACAACGTAATCATTCTACTATGAGCTAACGACGTTACACTGGTAATGTAACAAGTCACATGAGTCGGTTGTGGTGTTCATGGTCGAGTTAAAAGTCGAATATATCGATAATGCATTATGTCATCATTCTACATGTCATATGCTCATTAATGTTGTTTCAAGATATGTTGTACATGTATATCCTTATCTGTATTAGGAGTGATCGGTTAAGACGTTCTCACTTAGCTTCAAAAGCTAACGGCTCCTTCCCTGCCCTGGACTTTTTACGTCTAGGTCATGATGAGGAGAACTATCAAGGTAACAATGAAGACGAATATCACTATCCTCAGAATGGGAATTATCAGGAAGGTGATCCTGAGGCAGACTATCAGGAAGAGCCTGATAACGAAGGTTATGGGTTTGCCAGTTAGAAAGAGGACCCTGACCTATTTCCGCATTAAGACTTCTATTACGTTTTAATTATCTTTTGGTTGATGTAATATTTAAGTGGCATAGTTCGCCCAAACTTATCTTTTGTGGTTTTCATTTGGAACTGCTGTAATAGCTGTAGTAGCAAAACACTTTAAGTTCCCCCATGAATACCATTAGACGCTTTCGTAAATTCCTTACTCTGATATATATATTTTGTTAGTATGTTGCACGGAAAGGTCAGTTTTATGCAACTCGTCATTCCCTACGGGTCCAGAAAGGAAATTTTAAATTTTCCCTATTTTTGGCTACTCCGGGGCGTGACAGTTCAACTATGGTCCCACTTCAACATCGTTTGGGATAAAAATTTGGAAAGCATAGTATTACCTAAATAAATATTCTAATATCTTTCACCTACTACTTGGACAAAAAAAGTTAATGGCTTAATATTAAAAAGCTAAATATGTAAACTATTGTAAGTTAGGCTAAAGATTATAAAACTTAAATTTGTTTTTATAATTTTTTTTTTCAAGCTGCAAATTTTTATAAAGTAAGAGCTAAATACTATGAATCTAAATCTGTAAAATTTGCTAATGTATATATAATTTTATCTAATACGCGGGCACACACACTCACACAAATACACGCACGTATATATTTAATTAGATAAGGGGTAAATTGGTAATCTTACACACAAAAAGTAGGTAGAGGGGAGTGAGTGTCATTTTTCAAACTAGATGGGAGGTCCCTGTAATTGTCATATACCTCAAGGGAGGTCAGTGTAATTTGTCCTTTTTTTTTGGTCAAAGAACAACAGTTAAAAAGTGATAACGTTACGTGGAAATTCATTATTTTTTTTAAAAAGTAATGCAATGCTTTCTAAATTTCTATCTCAAGTCCTTAAAAAAAAACAAAAAAAAAATTGTCCCAAAAATACTTTCCAAATGATGTGGTAGTGGGGCCAGGTAAACAACTTCTATTCAAAATTCAATTGTTTCCACTGTAAAATACCTGGTCACACTGCCATGTCATTTGAGAAATGCTTTTGGGATAGAAATTTGATAAGTATATCATTATTCTTTTAAAAAGGTAATTTTATGCTTCCCAAATCTCTATCTCAAATGATAACGCAATCCACTGACAATAATGATGGGGACCATTTCAACATCATCTAATCAAAATCCAGTAAATCCACTACCACATTATTTGAGAAAGAAATTTCAAATTAAGATTCGAAAAACATAACTTTACTCTTTTAAAACGGAGAAAGTGTTTGAGACTTGAGAGGTTAATTTGTACGCCATCAATCAAAGGTAAACCATAGTAACTTTAAAAGGGTATTTTTGACTTCTTTTATTATTATTATTTTTTTCATCATTTTAGTATTTGGTTACTAGATGATTTATTGTTGAATTTGTTTATAATGCAAGACACCAAAAATACACACACATATATATAAATTTTTTCAAATTAAGATTTGGAAACATAGCTTCACTCATTTGAAAAGAGGTTAATTTGTACGCCATCAATCAAAGGTAAACCATGGTAACTTTAAAAGGGTATTTTTGACTTCTTATTATTATTATTATTATTATTATTATTATTATTATTATTTATTTATTTTTTGCGTCATTTTAGTATTTTGTTACTAGATTATTTAGTATTGAATTTGTTTATAATGCACCATGTATAAGGGCAGACCTCAAAAAATATATGTATATATATATATGTGTGTGTAACATCCGTACCCGAAAAAGAAGGTTAATGTGTTATTAATATGTGTTAATTAAAGATAATTAATGTATGAGACGATTTAAGGTGAGGTTATGAACCCACATGTGAAAAGGTGCTCAAATGCGGGCACAGATGAAAGTTTTGTAAATGACAGACTTGGTATAATGTGGGGCCCAAAGAGGGTCTAATTAAAATAATTTGCATTTTGATGTCATTATATGTTTATGTGCATATTTATTTAAATGCTTAAAGTTATTATTATGTCTTATGATAGGTAAGGGGACCAGTTTTGATACCCGTATGAGGGCGTATTTGAATAAAATTCATAATTGGTAGATTTAATAGCAACCTCATATATTATGTGGGATCACGTTTGGGACCCACGTGAGACTTAGATTAAATCCTTTTAGAAAAGATGGGTAGTTAACGTAAATAACATGGGAGTTTCACAATAAAGCTTAAGAAAGATTGGGGGGTGTAAATGTAATATAGGGAGAGTTGATGACAACACATATGCATGAAGCATATGTGTCTCATTCACAAGATTTACAGCAATTTGGAGAGAACGAGAGCTCCAAGTCGGCGACGGAAATTCTCGACGACGTTTCTCGCCGTTTCTTCGCCGTCCGGCGTCGGATTCACGATCCGAGACCACTTTTGGACTCGTGGAGGTAAGAGGATCACATGCATGTAATTTATTTTCGTTTTCGGCAACGTTTTTACGGCAACCGTTTTTAATAGACGATGTTCTTGGTACCAAACTTGTGTAGGATTATCACCAACTAGGAATTGAGCTAAAACTTGGAAGGAATTGGGGTTTTTAGGCTTAATTTGCTAACAATTTGAAGAGGTGAGTGTCCTAATCTCTCAATTGGATGTTTAGCTATGATAATGTGATAATTGTGGTTCATACTTGTTAAACTCATGCTCATGTATGTATATGTTGTTGAATTTGGGCAAAAAGCATGCCAATAAGGTGAAATTGTTATGCTTATGTGCTAAGTTGCTTATGTGCTAAGTTGCTTAAATGTTTATATGGATCAAAGGGAAGTCAAGTAGTGGTCACCATTTTATAGGTCCTATATGTAAGGGATAGGAAGTCCTCAATGAGTAGGACGTGGTGACGACTACAATGAAATGTCGGTGACGCCTTCGGGGTCACAAGAGAGTGTGTGTTGCGCTATATGCGCCAAAAGTGAGAAAGATTCGGGGTGAGAAGGACCCGGGGGTGGTGGCTGGAATGACTTGACTTCTCGGAGATCAATTTGTTGTTGTTTATATAGATTGTTGCATTTACATACTTTGCATTCCAATAGCATGATTAGTTCTCTCATTAAGCGAAAGCTTAAACAAAAATATATTTTTCTGTTGTGGTTATTGAATAACCATCGCAGGTACCAAACGAAACGAGGATAGGAAATGATCCGCACGACGGATTGGGCGTGGGAGTTGTGTCTTGTGAATATGTTCATATGTCTAGCTAGTTATGTTTAACATGTATCTCTATTGTCAATGTATAACACCTTGTGTTTTAGAGTCTTTGTAACATGTTAAGTTGGGTAATGTTGTAGATTATGCTCCAAGCTATGAATTATACTTACAAGTCACAAGTTGGGTAACTTTTGTTGAAAACTAACTTGGTTTCTCCTTATGGATCAATGTTTATGTATATGTTTTAAGAATATGAACTTGAATGCAAATTAAGCTTCCTAGTTGGAATTCTATGGATTGTGTATGGTTAACCTACTTTTCAAATGTTTAGAAATGGTTGGAAAAACTCTTATGATGTTTGAGTAAAGTTTTGGGACACTTGGGAATATTTCCTAAATGGTTTTAGATGTGGCTATGAGGATTTGGTATGGTTACATCAAGTTTTGACAACATTTTTACTCTTGTTTGGAGAAAGTTTGTAATATGTCAAGTTGAGGGTTTATGTTTGGTTGTATAGCAAACCATGTGTCATGGTTGCTAGTTACAAGTCATGTGTATTAAGAGTAGCTTGGAAGAACCTAAATGATTTTGATTGTAAGTTTAACTTGGCTTTCTTTATATAGAAGGGTTGTGTGTGTAATTGAGAGAAACTTGGATTTTAGGATGAACTATGAATCACAAGAGGAGTTGATGTATTTTGATTGATGATCTTTGGTAACATGAGTATGTTGATGTCTTAAAACATTTAAAAGTGTTTTGATTAAGGGTCCTTAATGTTTCTCCAAAGTTTGGTTATGTTTGGAGTTAGTTTGAAGTTAAAATCTGGTGTTTTTAGCAGCAAGAAAGCAATTCTGGAGGATCTGGATCGATCCGGGTCATGTGCGGATCGATCCGGGGCATCTGGAACTGCAGAAAATGACTTTCTGCTAAAATCGGATCGATCCGGATCTGGGGCGGATCGATCCGCTGGTTCAGATTCAGCACTGACGGCGTGTACGGAAATGGACATGTCTCACTCTAGAAAACTCGAATTCGCGCACCGTTTTTTGCGTTGGAACCGGGACTCAAAGAGCTATCTTTTCATATAAAATTTGCTATACTTTATTAATGACCATTTTGCCCTTGGGTCTATTTTGTGTCAAAGAAGATGTTTTATGAGGTCCAATTCATGTGTTTCTTAATGAATTAAGGGTGTTTTGAACATGTGGGCTTGTTACACATGTTCCAACTCGACCGAGGCGGGTTGGGGTGTGACAGTGTGTGTGTGTGACCTTAAAATTTTAAGTTAATTTATAAATTAGTCCTCTCAAATTTTTAACATTTCCATCAAAAACCATCTATATAAAAGTCAATTTAAAAATCAAAGCCTTTAGCGCTATGCTTGTTTTGCATGACTAATTTAAGGACATAAAAAAATCAAACTAATTGTCCATTTCAGTTCAAAAGTCCGTTATTTGGGTAGGCCAAATATTGCAGGATAATTGTCAAATGTCAACCTAATAGTCCCCATATGTAGGGGGTGTGGCATTAATAGTCTCTCATAATAGTTAAGGGAAAAAGTAATACCCCTTAACCAACTTGTGAGACAAATCTTTTAACTCTCTGGGTGCGTTTGAGAAAACTGAAAATTAAGTGCTGAAAATTAAGTGCTGAATTTTAAGTACTGAAAATTTTAAGTGATTGAATTTGTAATACTGAAAACAGTGCTTCAACTACTGAAATGGAATACATTCAGTGATTATTTTCAGTAGATATTATTCACTTAAAGTTTTCAGTGATTTTTTGGCTGCTTTTCCAATTAAGTGGTAAGTTATCAAACGCACTGAAAAAGAATAAGTGCTGAATCTTTTCATTTTCATCACTTAATTGGGTTATCAAACATACCCTCTGTCTTGGACCAAAAATATATATATAATTAGACACAAAAATGGGGATGTTGCCCCCAATCCCACATGAGATTTGTTTACTAGCGAACCCTAATCCAATAAACTTGGCACCCCCAAATAAAATTTTTGACACCCACCATGGTTATATATAATATATATAAGTTCTTGCTGCTGTTTGGGAATATGATTGATCTATATACGCAAGTGTTACTTATGTGGACACTGTGTACACCAATTGTTGTAAAGTTATTATTCCCCACATAGGAAGCTCACAAAAATTTCTTTGTACATATATAAGAGAGCACATCTTTTACAAGGTGTGACTTAGGGTGCGTTTGATAAAACTAAAAATTAATTACTGAAAATTTTAAGCGATTGATTTATAGTATTGAACAAGGATTTTTAACTACTGAAATATACTTCATTCAGTGATTATTTTCAGTACAAAATTTTCATTTAAAGTTTTTAGTAATTTTTTGGTTGCTTTTTCAATTAAGTGGTACATTATCAACAGCACTGAAAAAAAAATGCTGAAAGCTTTCATTTTTACCATTTAATTGGGTTATCAAACACACCATTAGTAAGACAAAATAGAGAATTATCCCACTTTTAAGCTCGCAGATATGTTACCTTACGAGTAATGCTAGATGCACTCCCAAATGCATAACTAAATGCACAACCCTGCTTAAAGATGTTGGACCTCGTGCTGAAAGTCTGTACACAAAAAATGAGGTGTGCAGGTGTTTATACCATAAAATATAATTTTAATGTGTTAATATATTACTATATAATAATAATAATATTATTATTATTAATTATTATTATTATTATTATAAATTATTTTGGCTTGCCATGGAAGTCATTTGGAAAGTACTTGCAGGACACTTGGCATTGTAGGAGAACATCAAAGGTGGTTATTTGAATATCAATGGTGATGATGAATGTGGAAGTCATTTGGAAGAGCTTCTCCTAGAAGAAACACATGTGTAATGAATTTAAATTAGTAGTTATTTGGGAGGGAGATATTTAAATTCAAATAAGTAGTTATTGGTAGTTATGATTTGTATCTATAAATACACATAATGTAATCCTTTGTAAAAGTCCTTGACCAAACAAATATATCAATACATTATGTAGTATCTTCCTTAACCGGCCATCAAGGCCTTTAGTAGTTGTTCTTTATTCTAGTCTAGTTAGTCTTTGAATTATCTTTATTTATTGTTCGAATAGTTTAGTATACTTTTATGCTTTAGTTCAATTGTCCAATGCACTTCGAAATCTAGAATCTGTTAGAATAGGTAGTTAGTCATTGTAGTGTTAGTCATTTCCTTCACTTTGGTTCGAAGTACTATTTCATTTCCTAACTTTAGTTGGAATAATCCACTATTTTGAGCATTCACATTTTCTTATATTTCATCTCTATTTTATCTCACACGATAAAAGTCCTTGTTAAGGCATTGAACGGCACCACAATTTCTCTGGTGAGGCGCAGTTTGGATATCAATTACATTAACACATTGGCAATTTGCTTGCCTGGCACGCTCGCACACACATATAAATTTTTCCAACCAAACAGCAGGGTGTGCAAGCTTTTCAACACGAAGTCCAATATTTTAAAGCAGAATTGTACATTTAATTGTGCATTTAGGAGTGCATCTAGCATTACTCGTTACGTAATAATAATTCTTGTCTTCTAAGAACTTTTATAGGGAATTTTTGAATTTTGCTATTTGCAGATTCTCGGTTCTGTTCTATCCAGAAAGTGATTTGCTAGATATTCATGCCGAGTGGGGGCAAATATCATTGTAAAAGAGCTAGCACGCACCTCAAAACCCAATTCGCTGGTTTTTGATTTTCCCCCGTCCCTTTTCTAGTACCATATTTTGCTTAACACCAATCAGGGGCGTATCTACATTAGAATCAGTGGGTATCATGGTACCCACTGAATTTATACATTACAAAATTTTCTATACTCTTGTTGTGATGGACATAGCTGTTTTAGTGGTTTGTTACTTTGCATTCAACCCAAGTGACCTGGGGTTCGACTCTTGGGCTCCCTTTTTTTTTTTTCCTTTCTTTTTTTAAAAAAACTGATTTGGTTTTTAGCCCCTTGTTTTATAAATATTGCTTAAAAAATCCCACTATCTATCTCTCTATTTATTTCTTTTTTCTTTTTGTGAAAAATTGATTTGTTTTTGGCTCCTTGTTTTATAAATATTACTTAGGAAATCCCACTATCTATCTATCTACTCAAAATACTCACTGATGAATGCGGTCTATTTCAATACTTGAAATACTATTTTTAGTTTTGCAAATTTAATCGCTTAAAATTTTCAGTACTTAAAATACAACCCTTGATTTTCAGTACTTAATTTTCAAATTTATCAAACGTACCTAAGGGTTTGTTTGATAACTCAATTAAGTTCTATCAATGAAAAGTTTTAGCGTTGCAATTTTTTTTGTCAGTTCGTTTGATAATGTACAACTTCACTGAAAATATGCCCAAAAGCTACTAAAAATTTTAAATAAAAAGGTTGTATTAAAATTTGTATGGTGTTATAACATTTTGGACATAAAATCAATTCTACACATAATTATGGTTAAGTAAACAAAAAAAAAAAAATTCGCCTCGAGGCCGCTGCCCCTAAACCCCCGCATAGCCTAAGTCCCTAATTGGTACCCACTGGATGAGATTTCTGAATACGCCCGTGACACCAATCACATTAGAACAATAATATATGTACCTTAATATTGTACGAAACATTTTCCTAATACCAATCACACTACAGAAAACAACATTATATGTACCTTAAAATTAGTACACAATTACTTTCTTTTCATTTCCAAGCTTAATGCCCGTTTGGTTGGGCTTGAGTTTTGCCTAATAGGGTTGCTCCCTCTTAGCCCAAAAGAACTTTAATGAGACACATGTCACCCAATATTGGCATGAGTGTAGGGACGATCCAAGAATCTATGGAGAGATTTTTAAACTAAATATAAATTTATATTTATAAACACCCACTAAACTTTTTTAAAAATTACACATACACATCAATTTAAAAAAAAAAAAAAAAACAATTTGGGGGGAGGGGGAGGAGCTTAATAATTTAGAAAAAATTTAGAGGGAGGCGAGTGTATATACTTAACGTGTATTTTCGAATAATACTACTATAATTAGTTTTTTTTTTTCAAATTTAGGGGGCGGTCTCTCTCTCTCTCTCTTATCCATCCTTGCATGAGTGAACAAAGGGTGAGCAAAAATGCGCTCTCTCTCTCTCTCTCTCTCTCTCTCTCTCTCTGCATGAGTGAGCAAAGGGTGAGCAAAAATGCTTTCAGGGGTTTGGGGTTTGCCAAAGATTACTGAGGAATTATATATATAAATTGTATATTTGTATTAAGGTTAATTAATAGTGGTTAATGGGTAGAAATTTTTATTCGGTTAAAGAATGTGCAGTAAGTTGGTTACTTACTTCAAATGTGTTAACCAAGCATTTCCTTATTTAATTGTAGGTTGGTTATTAGCAGTTGACTAGTTTAAGGAATGTGAGGACCAGTGAGGCAGTGGTCGTAGTGAGTTGTTTTTATGTGTGTAATCTCTTATTTAAGGAGAATCTTGTTAATGAAATTATTATCTGATTTGGATTTAAAAGTGAGCTTTTGGTCTTATGAAAGTTCGGTTTCTCCTTGAAAGTGAACCAATTGGAGGTTTAACAACCCCGAAAGCCGAAGTTGGTCTTCTTTCTCAATTTATTTTTCTTTTTATATTATTTAAAAAAAAAACATGTTAGTGCTAGGGCGAAGATGCTGGTTTTTTTTTTTCAAGAGGCCTGTGGACCTGGTTTGTACTATATTTTTCCACAGCCCATTATCTTATCAAGACGGATTCGCTAAACACTTCCCATTCGGTCAGAGGTAGTGTTGAAATTAACGAGGATAAGGATACTGTGGTGATTATATCGGACACGGTAACGGTTCATTAGTATTCGATTAATGTTCCAAAATGGGGGAGATTATTCATACCAGAATGGAGGTTAATGGTCTTATTGTTCCTTAATTGGGTGAGTAGTGCTACGTACACTCCAAATTTCACGCAGGACAATCGTGGTCGTTGATTTCGGTGGAACTCATATATCATAAATATAAAGAGCGAGAGAGAGACTATCACAGATCAAGTAAAATTTAAATCCATCAAGCTTCTTGTAGCGAAAAACTGCACGGAGGTGGTGATTGGTTGAATGCCCCTCGAACACTTGCAAAGAAAGGCGAAGGGTGTGTACCCTAAGCCTCCTCCGACGATCAAGTTAGTCTTACGAAGGAGGAAGAGAATATCAAATATTCAAAAGTGTGTGTAAATGCGCACGTTGTTGGAGTTTTAAACCTGTTTGTGGCACAAATATACTTAGATTTGGGCTCTAGCTAGACGTATAGTCCAAGCTTAGCCAAATACTGATATTTGAATCCCAATAGCTATCTGTAGCTAATCTGGGGGATATAACGATCCTATCCCTCTTCTGCATAGTGATCTTTATAAGGTGATGATGCCGAAAAATCGGTGAGAGCAATTTAGGAAGAAAACAAGATCACAGAGGATTTGTATGTGGTTCGGTCCCGTTAATGAGGTGACCTACGTCCACGGTTGCGTCTGTGCGCGTTCACTAGCAGATCACCGGCGGGCCTGGTGAGCCAACAAAAGAAGGTGGCACTACCAGTAATACCGGCCGGGTGTATGCGTGTATATATTGATAAGCTCTCTAATATGTGCAGATGTGCTTAGAGAATTGATGTTCGGGGTCCCCCTCTGTGAGGGTAGGTGGGCTCTTTTATAGGTGCAAGAGTCCACCTTTACACGGTAAGCTTCATCAGATTAGGAAGCCTAAATCTAATCACAATAGATTTGTACAATGTTTGGAGAGTTTCCTAAGTGGTTTAGGAAACTATTGATTCTTTTGATAGAGTTATGATTGCGCAGGGATGGAAAGAACAGGATTCATGCCGCATCTCCTGGAGCCCTACCATGCCTGGCACCTGAGCCGCGGGTATCTCGGCTAAGCACAGCTGGACGCCCCGGAATTGCGGGCCCTATGCTCCTAACCCGAATTCCCCGAGCTATTGGATGACCACGTGGCGGTTGGACCACTATGGAATATTTCTGGACATATCATAAGGGTTATCTCATTTTCCTCCGACTTTATCCTAGAGGTTAGTTGGACACATATTTCGAGACTGCGCATTGATCCATAGGTCCTCTCATGCCGCTTTGCCACGGTCAAAACGGCATGGCCTCGGCCGATCTGGGGATAAGTATACATGGGCCTTGTAGGTCTGTTGCAGTATTAGGGCCCGTGAGGCGTGGTCCAACTGTCAGTCCTGTGCCACGTGCCCTATAATGACTTCGTTATGTAAGTTTGGTCACATCAAAGTTGGTGAGGATTCTTTTGTGTAACTTTGGTGACACATGCTAGTACTGGTCATATCGCACATCTAAATTTGAGGTCAAGATAGTGTAATTGATGTCGCAAAAATATGTAATTCTGAACCAAGTTCAACCCAAAAAAAAAAAAAAAAAGGTAAGAAACTATAATTACCAAAGCAAATTTCTATCTCTGGGCAGGCTCAGACAATGGGATATATTCCTGTTCAGAATCAGAGGGGAACTGACTCTGGTTAATTTGGTTACAGTGTGCAGCCACATATATATATATATATATATATGATGCCAAAAATTGATAAGAGAGATTAAGAAGAGAGATATGGTGACATAATTAATTGTATGTGGTTCGATTCCGTTAATAAGGTGACTTACGTCCACAGGTGCGTCAGTGCGCTTCACTAGCAGATCACCGGCGGACCTGGTGAGCCAACAATTAGGCGGCACTACCAGCAATACTGGCCGGGTGTATGCGTATCAGCTGAGTGTGTATGCTATTCTTTAAGTTAAGAATGCGATCCCTTCTAATAGGGATGAGTGGCCCCTTTTATAGGTGCAAGAGACCACCTGCATTAAGCAACTGATTAGATAAGAAAGCCTAATCTAATTACAAGTTGATGAGCGCAATTCATGGGAGGTTTCATAAATGGCTTAGGAAACTATTTACACTTTTCCATTAGTCTTCTGACTGATATAGGAAACTGTTGAGCTGCTGGGCTGTCAAACCGCACCTTATGGAGAGCTGCGGCGCCGCATGCCCGGACTGTGCGAGCATACTGAGTGGTTGCCCTCGAAAGGCCTCGGAATCGGTGGGCCACCAGCTCACTTTCCAGATAATCCGGGTCCTTTGCTGTTGACGTGGAGGTTTGACTTGCAGCAAAATATTTCTGGGCGTATCAGCTGCCCCCCATTTTTTAAGTTGATGTGATGTCCCATCAGATGAAGTTTGAAAATTAAGACTACTTCCGAGGAACCGTCCGGTAAGAGACCGGGACTCAACTCGAGGTGAGATCGGTCGTTGGAGTCAGCCGGGGTATGGACCGAGCGGTGGCCCTGTGGGCCCGAGTACTACCTTCACCACGTGTTAACTTGTGACTGGCCTAGTCAGGATCAAACGAGACCAGCATGGATGTAACCGAACCGTCTCGTCGTGCATTTAATGCACGCGCCTTTTGAGGCGACGCTTTCGCGTGCCCGAGGTGACAACTGTCAGACACTTTGGGCAGGAAAGCGCACGAGCCGTTAGATCTATTTTGATTTAAACCATCCGAAGTTCCTATATAAAGGAACACTTGTTCATTTCTTCAACTCTTTGCTGCAAAGACATATATTCCCGAGCGGTTTGAGAGCGAGCAAGTTCCCGAGAAAAATTCCCGAGCCCCTTTTTGCGCTAAACTCTGTAAGTCTTTCCTTTCCAGCTTCAGTTCTTCACTCTTTTCCTTCTCTTCTTTTCTGAGCGAGTCTGGAGAGAGCGAACCCACTTAACTTAGAACGGGAGTGGGATTTTTTCTTCCTTAGATTCTGTTCTTTCTTCAAGTCAGGAGGCACCTTAGGCCAATTGAACCGAGCGGAAGTTTCTAGGGTAGTCTTGAGAGAGCGTCACCTTGTGTTAAGGACCATTTCTTCTTTGCCTTTTAGGTTGGTGAACTTGCCCCCTTTGTATACCAGGCTCGGGGTCCCTGACCCATACCTAGTCGTCATCTTCTTCCCAGCCCAGTTACCGAAACCTCCAGAATGTGTCACTCTGGTTTAACTCATCCTCCCGGTCGGAGGATGAGTGGTCCGGGTCAGAGGAGCCGGACACAAGTCTGAGTCTGCCGTCCGCGTCCCCCTCTGATCACCAAAGCGTAGGCAGAATCCCGGTACGTCTTTCCGATGATGAGTCGGATCAGGAAGCCCCCGTCGCTTCCATTTCTTGGGGTTGAGGCGACGAAACACCAGGGGAACCTGACCCCGAGGTGGCCTTCTCCAGCGAATTCATCCAGTCCACCTTGCGTACTGAAGACCTCGGGCGCATTAGGGATAGGTACGACCTTCTTGACTACTGCTCTTTGGTGGTGAGTGCCGGTGGGGCCCAAATCTATCAACGGGGTTTCACCACCCTCTATGCGGACATCCTCATAGCTGGGTTCCGCATCCCCCTCCATCCGGTCGCCCGGGATGTCCTGATCTACATGGGGATTGTCCCAGGCCAATTGGCCCCAAACGGTTGGAGATTCCTCATGGGGTCCATCTCCCTGTGGCCCCAAGTTTTTGGGTACGAACTCTTTGTCCAGGAATTCCTCTGGACACACCGACCGTTCCCCGTACATGAAGAGACCGGGTTCTTTTATCTCGGGGCTCGCTAGGGGAGGAAGATCTTAGTCAACTACTCGAGCAACAACAAAGGATAGAAGAACAGGTTCTTCCAAGTGTCCACCCTCGGGCTTTGCGAACCAGCCCCCGGGATCCAGATGAGGACTTTTGGGCGGGAGAGTTGAGGGGTAAGCCCATTCGATTTCACTTTTTTGCTTTCTTCTCTATTTTGTTCTAGTTTTTGAGACTAACCATTTTGTACTTTGCTTTGCAGCGGGATCAACCAGCCCGCCGAGCATTCCCGACGAGTGCCAGGCCAGGATCAGGAGTTTGGCAGATCGGCCGATAAACATCTGGAACGTGTTGACTCGGACCGGCGACTTCCGAGCTACTGACGATCCGGCTCAGCCCACCGAAGCTACGGTATTCCCCCCAATTCTTCCTAGTAAGTGCTCGGGCTTTGCCTTCTCCCGCGGTACTCCTTCCCCCATCTTCTACATTGGTTGTTAACTGTTCAATTTTTTTCTTTTGCAGAGATGGCTCTGAAGAGAAAAATGGAGCAACTGAGCTGCTGCCGCCCGTATGGCGGTGGCATAAGGAAAAAGGCCTGCCACTGAGGCCCCGGGTGGAGAGCGCCCGCTGAGGTGGATCCGGCACGCTGTAGCAAACCATCCGGAGCCAGTAGGGACCTCAACGCCCCACGTGGTGATAGTTCAAGAGACTGCCCCCGGGGCAGGGGTGCCGGCCGTGGCACCAATGGCTGCCTCGACTGAGATCAGGGATCGGGTGAAGCACGGTCTGCTCCCCAGCCAAGTGGAGGCATGTGAAAACATGTCTCCCGAGGTCTTCCAGAGCTGGCTATACAGCCTCTCTCATATAGTGAGTTCTCCTGCCTTTGTTTCCTTTTCTTCATCTATTTTGTCAATTGTGCTTGTTCTCTAACCGATCGGTTTTAACTTCTCGCAGGTCGGATGCATGGTCGCCGGGGCTGAGTCCTTCCTACCGTCCCTGGCCAGGAGGGCCACTGCTGCTGAAGCCGCTTTATCTGAGGAGTGGGTGATCTCAGAGGCCAGGGGCACCGCTCTGGCCGTGGAGAAAGACAAGGTGAAGGGTTTGGCCTTGAGCCTTGGCGCAGCTCAAGCCCAATTGGCTACCACTCAAGACGACCTAGAGGCTGCTCGGGCCAGCGCAGCGGTGGCGGAGGCACGGGAGAGGGAGCTGTAATACCCTGTATTTTCAGGTATATATAGATCCCTAGTACCTTTCTTATCCTTTGGTGAGATTGTGTGTTCAATCGATTGACCTTATCTCAATCGATTGATATGTCAATCGATTGGATGTTTTACCAATCGATTGGTATCATGCCGACCTAACCCCAATCGATTGACACCTGGTATCAATCGATTGAGAGTAGCTGGAGTTGGCCACCTCGTTGGTTTTGTGTGGTTGTGATTATTTTCCCCTCCCTATATATACCCCTCCCCTTATACATATATATGGTTGCTTGTGTGTGTGTTTGGGAGAGAGAGAGAGATATAAACTCTCATATATATATATATACACACACATATATATTATATATATACACACACACCCTCTCGGGTTAGAGAGGAAGAGAAGAGAGGAGAAGGAGAGGAAGAATAAGAAGAAGAAGAGGAGGACAGAGAGAGAATAGAGACGGACAGAGAAGAGAGAGCAGAGAAGAGAGAGAGAGGAAAGAGAACCACCATGGCCGCCGCCGCGGAGCTCGGGACACCGTCAACGGAACGCCGAGAGAGGTGAGTTTCATTAACTCACTCAAGGAGGTGTTTTTGGGATGTATATATGTGTTTAATAACGTGTATGGATAATAAGAGGAACCCCAACGTTTTTTAAAATAAAACCAGCAGTTTCGAGGAAGAAGGCATAGTTCAATCGATTGACACAGAGTTCAATCGATTGATATCTCAATCGATTGACATAGAGTTCAATCGATTGATATCTCAATCGATTGACATAGAGTTCAATCGATTGATATCTCAATCGATTGACATAAAGTCCAATCGATTGACATTAAGTCCAATCGATTGGAAAGAGCAGAATGTTGTTTATCTATTGTTATATGTTATGAGCTGATTGTAATGTACCTAAGCTGCTAATGGTTGTACCCTACGTGATATTGGATATGTGCTTAGTCAACATGATACTACGTTAGCCTTATATGATGTTTATGTTAATGTTACAAGATGAACTGTTTATTATTAACTGTCGATATGAGATGAATTATTTGACTGTCGTATGTTATTGAATAGTAGAACGGAATACAACTGCATGTTAATAATCAGTAACCAGTAGATATGTTGAATACAGAGCATGTGGTATTTCCTGTATTTAGTATATGAGCATTTCACAACATGTGTCAGCATGCATGGGATAGTGATATGAAGAGGCAAGAGAAGCTGATGAGAAATGGGATATGTGACTTATGTGGCTTATATGAGATATGTGTACTTTGGATCTATGGGATCAACGGCTGACGAGTCGGGTGGACGTGGGACGGTTAGAGTTCCTAGTGCGCCTCTCACTGTTGAAGACGTCCAGTGATGCGTATGCACTGTTGAAGACGTCCAGTGTACCGTTGACGATTACGTCCGGCTAGTGCCCTAATATATACTCACCGTGTAGACGACCAGTGAGAATATACACAGCGTAGAAGACGTCCGTTGTGCCGCTTCCATTGTTTACAGATAGGTGGTACCGTGTAGACGACCGGTAACCCTATCAAGGGATTGTAGGACCTACTGCCTAGTCGGGTGATTCCGATTGGTACTATGGTATCTACGTATGGATACGGATTTGGATTATGGTATCAACGTATGGATACAGAGATGGATATGATGAGATTAATGTTCAGTCGTGGATTCAACGTCCCGACGCAAAGGTATATGCATGGGTGGTTGCATGGGTTACATGCATGGATTTGATGAATATGTGATAAGATATTATACCATGATCTTTATCCTTGTCATTACTTAATATGATTCCTGCTATCATGAATTCATGTATAGTTTAATGAGACCTTTGCTATGTCCGTGAGTGACGCCATTGTTAAGAGATTAACCGCATTTTAAGATGCTAAACAATAACGGTGAGGAGTGTTGTTTAATGTACTCACTCAGCTTTGTATTCAAAGCTGATGGCGTTTATGCCCTGGACATTCCAATGTCTAGAGCTTCGCAGGACTTGAGGACGGGAGACTGATATTCTGCCGGTCTTGGAGCTGAAGGCTTGGAGAAGAAGACATGCTGCTTGTAATAGTTAGTTTGTATATCTGTTGTACTATTGCTGTTATCGGTTTAGGCTTCAGACTATAAGCCAGCTGTTGTAATAGATTTGGTAGACTTTTATAATTGGTACTTGGGCATCTGTTGCTTCCAAACCTTTTATAGCTTCCGCTGTAGCCTCTGATTATGTTAATAAGATATGAATAGTATCCTCCCTATCGTGGTGTTTGTTGGTCGATTAGATGACAATGCGGTTATTCACCCGTCATTCCCTATGGACCCATAAAGGAAATTTATTTTTCTCTATTTATGCTGCTCCGGGGCGTGACAGGATTTTTGGTATCAGAGCCTAGGTTTTCAGTTGTTAACCGCTTGTCTTTTGTGTTAGAACCCGAATTCTAAGATAATATCGGTAGCATGAGGATTAGCTGAGATGAGATAGAACTGTTATCTTGTCACGCAGATAAGAGGTTGGAAGAATCCGTTTGAGGATGTTTCTTTGGAAGGTAGTAACTGTTGGAACCAATAAGAATTTGGATAGCTGAGTTCGCGGAGAACAGACATCGAGAGTTAGTTGTGGTGATGGAGATCCTAAATATAGAGCCGTTGGATGTTAGACGCTGATGAATTCCTGAGCGATGTCGGAACAGTCAGTATGTCCTAGAAATAGAAAGAGGATAAGGATAAGATTATCCTGTTACCTTGAGCCACATGTTAGTTGAGTGGTCTCACATGTTAGTTGAGCAGTACTCGTAGTCTGGAACCTGAGAATAGAAATAGAATGTTTGAGATTTGACGTTAAGCGTAGAAGTTGTAGTTTCGTCTTGAGCATAGATACATTTAAGCGTACCTAGTAGGTAGACTGACCTTGTAGTTATTATTATTTATGTGAGGTATCCGTATTGCTTAATGTGATCGTGTTATATAGTGGTACTATATATTTGTTACCGCATGTTCTTGCTCGAGCTGTAAGATAGAATGCGTCTGACCGAATAGATTTTCATTTTAGGTAGCAACATTGAACCCTACCAGCACTCGTTATGGTTAGGACGACTCAAGGAAACCCGAGCCAGCTGAATGGAGTATCTGATATAGTACCTCTTGAGATAGATCCAACAGGAATGATTGGAGTTTTCATCCGTCGCATGGAACAAGTTATCAATCGTGCGGATCACGTCATCGGCAATGAAGCACTAGTACGTCAGACAAGAGTCAAGTTGCTAAAGGAATTTCGTGCTCTTCAACCAGGAACCTTTACAGGACTAACAGGAGCATGGCAAGCTGAGCAATGGATTCGCCAGATAGAATTGATATTTGAGACACTTGAATGTACTGACACTGAGAAAAGACATTTGGCAGTATTTCAACTGACATTCCTAGCAGCAGATTGGTGGGACGCAGTGAAAGCTACGATAGGTGAAGAAGCTGTAGGAAGGATGACTTGGGAATCATTCAAGACTCGATTTCTAGAGAAGTACTTTCCAGAATCTGAGAAGAACAAGAGGGAGATGGAGTTCATACGATTAGTCCAAGGTAGTTTTACAGTGACAGAATATACAACTCAATTCGAGAGGCTATCACGATTTGCGCGGCATATGATCGATACCCCCAGAAGGAAGATCAAAAGATATCATCAAGGATTAGTTCCACATATCCGTCATATGACTATAGGACATTTAGATCAATCTTTCGAAGCTTTGGTAGAAATGGCAACGAAGCTAGAAGACGATACTCAGATTAGTGAAGGACCATACTTTGATAAAATATTTCCAAAGGACGATAAGTTTTTCATAACGGATCAGAGAGGAAGAGAAAGTCAGATTGTGTTGGCAACTAACCAAGTTCAACAAGGAAATACAGAGAGAAGTTACATGGGCAACCGCCAGAAGCGTAAGAGGTTGGGGAACAATAAGAAAGAATCAAAACCAGTGGCGACTCCAACACAACATAGGGAACGAGATATCTGCTACAATTGTGGAGTACCAGGACACCATTCCCAAGAATGCAGAGTATCAAGGAAATCTAGTAGACGTGGAATACGATGCTTTAACTGTGGTAAATTTGGTCATGTCCGTAAGTTTTGTCCAGAACTAGAGATGCAACACAATGCTCCATCGCAACAAGTACCACGAGGGCAAACTCACCATACAAGTAATGGATCTCGACTTAGACAAGGACGATAGACAGAAGGTACAACACTCATCACCTACATCATGTATTATATATGATCCCGATATTGCAGGAAGTTTGGTATTCGTTTGACTTGATTGTGAGAGGATTAGTCTACACTATAAATTGTAGATACCCAAACACCCCATTTGGCACTGATCAATAATCGTCTATGACAATAAGTTTTCCAAGAATAAATATGACATCATTTGCATCCCTGTATAACATCAATTGCATCCCTATATGACATCTTTTGCATCCTTATATGACGTCAATTGCCTCCCTATCGAAAGACTACGCCAACCGTTGGTAAGTTGGACAGAGACTAGAGATGAGGAATCTAAATTTGCTTTAGATGTAGCTTTGACAAGAGAGGACGAACTAGAAGATTGCGAGTATACGAGAAGAGATACGGGTAACGTAGAGACAACACCAGAATTACAAAGAGTATCATAGAAGGATTCTTTTCAACACCGATTGCATGTTGCTTTCACCCAGTCGAGATTATATAATAGAACGACTCATGAAAATCAGTATGTAGCTCTGCCTAACCTATTTAGGTAATACGTGGAAGCAGAATGAGTATTTAGTGGATGGTACGACCTCAAGAGATGATCATATCAATAGTACATGAGAATTTAGAGATGCGTAAGGAAGTTTAAATCACCAGTTACGATATTAGAGTCACAAATGCTTTCAAGTCAATATCCTGGGGGACGACGACAATAATACGGGAGTTAACAAGGAGTTCGGAGATAGAGGACAATCAACTGATGCAGCAGTACAGACATCGACAGCACAATAGGAAGCATCTTCGGAGACAGGAGCAGACAGCAATGCTTCACTATGACATAGATGAGATTAGAACACTTGATCAGTAAAACCCTTACACCGTAGAGTTTGACCTGAGGGAGGAACCTTCTGTGTTTGGAGACTAGCTGTTTCAGATTTTGTGAGATGATTAGATTTTGCTACCTAGAACCTTTTTCCGAAGTTCGACATACGAATTTTATATATCTAAACCCGAGGATTTGGTAGTTGTCACCCTAGTACCCGTAGATCGTTGATGTTTTCGTATCGCGTGTCTAGAACTTTAACCCGTTGGCCGCTGATGTAATCGTTTATGTAAAACGAGAACGTGAGCATTTAGAGTCTGTCTTGCGAGATGGATTTCTTTTTTTTGTAATAGGGGCTACTGCTTCAGATTTCGAGGACGAAATCTTTTGATGAGTGGTGGATGATGTAATACCCTGTATTTTCAGGTATATATAGATCCCTAGTACCTTTCTTAGCCTTTGGTGAGATTGTGTGTTCAATCGATTGACCTTATCTCAATCGATTGATATGTCAATCGATTGGATGTTTTACCAATCGATTGGTATCATGCCGACCTAACCCCAATCGATTGACACCTGGTATCAATCGATTGAGAGTAGCTGGAGTTGGCCACCTCGTTGGTTTTGTGTGGTTGTGATTATTTTCCCCTCCCTATATATACCCCTCCCCTTATACATATATATGGTTGCTTGTGTGTGTGTTTGGGAGAGAGAGAGAGATATAAACTCTCATATATATATATATACACACACATATATATTATATATATACACACACACCCTCTCGGGTTAGAGAGGAAGAGAAGAGAGGAGAAGGAGAGGAAGAATAAGAAGAAGAAGAGGAGGACAGAGAGAGAATAGAGACGGACAGAGAAGAGAGAGCAGAGAAGAGAGAGAGAGGAAAGAGAACCACCATGGCCGCCGCCGCGGAGCTCGGGACACCGTCAACGGAACGCCGAGAGAGGTGAGTTTCATTAACTCACTCAAGGAGGTGTTTTTGGGATGTATATATGTGTTTAATAACGTGTATGGATAATAAGAGGAACCCCAACGTTTTTTAAAATAAAACCAGCAGTTTCGAGGAAGAAGGCATAGTTCAATCGATTGACACAGAGTTCAATCGATTGATATCTCAATCGATTGACATAGAGTTCAATCGATTGATATCTCAATCGATTGACATAGAGTTCAATCGATTGATATCTCAATCGATTGACATAAAGTCCAATCGATTGACATTAAGTCCAATCGATTGGAAAGAGCAGAATGTTGTTTATCTATTGTTATATGTTATGAGCTGATTGTAATGTACCTAAGCTGCTAATGGTTGTACCCTACGTGATATTGGATATGTGCTTAGTCAACATGATACTACGTTAGCCTTATATGATGTTTATGTTAATGTTACAAGATGAACTGTTTATTATTAACTGTCGATATGAGATGAATTATTTGACTGTCGTATGTTATTGAATAGTAGAACGGAATACAACTGCATGTTAATAATCAGTAACCAGTAGATATGTTGAATACAGAGCATGTGGTATTTCCTGTATTTAGTATATGAGCATTTCACAACATGTGTCAGCATGCATGGGATAGTGATATGAAGAGGCAAGAGAAGCTGATGAGAAATGGGATATGTGACTTATGTGGCTTATATGAGATATGTGTACTTTGGATCTATGGGATCAACGGCTGACGAGTCGGGTGGACGTGGGACGGTTAGAGTTCCTAGTGCGCCTCTCACTGTTGAAGACGTCCAGTGATGCGTATGCACTGTTGAAGACGTCCAGTGTACCGTTGACGATTACGTCCGGCTAGTGCCCTAATATATACTCACCGTGTAGACGACCAGTGAGAATATACACAGCGTAGAAGACGTCCGTTGTGCCGCTTCCATTGTTTACAGATAGGTGGTACCGTGTAGACGACCGGTAACCCTATCAAGGGATTGTAGGACCTACTGCCTAGTCGGGTGATTCCGATTGGTACTATGGTATCTACGTATGGATACGGATTTGGATTATGGTATCAACGTATGGATACAGAGATGGATATGATGAGATTAATGTTCAGTCGTGGATTCAACGTCCCGACGCAAAGGTATATGCATGGGTGGTTGCATGGGTTACATGCATGGATTTGATGAATATGTGATAAGATATTATACCATGATCTTTATCCTTGTCATTACTTAATATGATTCCTGCTATCATGAATTCATGTATAGTTTAATGAGACCTTTGCTATGTCCGTGAGTGACGCCATTGTTAAGAGATTAACCGCATTTTAAGATGCTAAACAATAACGGTGAGGAGTGTTGTTTAATGTACTCACTCAGCTTTGTATTCAAAGCTGATGGCGTTTATGCCCTGGACATTCCAATGTCTAGAGCTTCGCAGGACTTGAGGACGGGAGACTGATATTCTGCCGGTCTTGGAGCTGAAGGCTTGGAGAAGAAGACATGCTGCTTGTAATAGTTAGTTTGTATATCTGTTGTACTATTGCTGTTATCGGTTTAGGCTTCAGACTATAAGCCAGCTGTTGTAATAGATTTGGTAGACTTTTATAATTGGTACTTGGGCATCTGTTGCTTCCAAACCTTTTATAGCTTCCGCTGTAGCCTCTGATTATGTTAATAAGATATGAATAGTATCCTCCCTATCGTGGTGTTTGTTGGTCGATTAGATGACAATGCGGTTATTCACCCGTCATTCCCTATGGACCCATAAAGGAAATTTATTTTTCTCTATTTATGCTGCTCCGGGGCGTGACAGGAGCTGGCAGAGGTGAAGGCAGCTGGGGCTCGAGAAGAAGCTTTCGACGACGGCTTCTTCCAGGGCTATGAAGATCTGAAGAACAGGATATCCCAGGATCACCCCGAGTGGGATATATCGTCCTACGAAGGGATTGATTCAGACTTCTGGGATGTAGGTCCTGCTACGGGCAAGGGCCCCGCTGCTGATGTCGGCTTTGCTGAGGAGGCTGCCCCGGGCGGAGGTTCTGTACCGGGAGGAGGAGCTGACCCGGAAGAGGAGGCGGGGAAGACCGAAGACGTGGTCGAGGTGGACGACTGAGGTCCCCGACCTGTTTTCTTTTGTATTGTAGTTTTTTTTTGGGGAGGTTACTATAATTGCCCCCCAGGCCCTGTATAAATAGTTTTAAATTAATGAAAAGGTCCTTGACACCGTCTTTTCCATTAACTGTTTACCATTTTTGTACTTGCAAGCCTGTTTGGGATTGCCAGTGTCTGCCTAGTTTTGACCGACCTAAATCCCTGCCTTAGCAAATGGTTTAGGATCGTAATTGGTAGAATAACTGGTCTTACCGGCCTGTTTTAAAGATGACTGCCTGGTGTATCATAGGAACTTGTCCTGTTTACCATCCGGGATGGCCCGGTGTATTATGGAAAAATCCTGTTATACTGTCCGAGATGGCCCAGTGTATTATAGAAAAATCCTATTCTACCATCCGGGATGTTTTATCTCTGATCATTGTAAGTACTTAGGAATGTTAGGATTCCAAGTGCTTTTAATGACTGGTGTGATTTCCTGTTTTGGCCCGACCCAGTCCCTGCCCTCTAAGCATCTTGCTAAGGCGGGTGTGCGGGAGTGAGAGGCCGTAGGAAACCGACCTGGAACATGGGTGGTTGCAGGGTCATTTGAAGCTTGCCATCATAAGCCACCTAGGGGGTTTTCCCCCATCGTCGGTTGAACCTAGGCGAAGCTTGTGCCTCGGGGTTAGGCCCGAGGTCTTGGTGCCTTGGTTTTGAGCCAAGGTCTTTTGTCTCGAGGTTAGGCCCAAGGTCTTTTAGGCCTTGGTTTTGAGCCAAGGTCTTTTGCCTCGGGGTTAGGCCCGAGGTCTTTTAATATTGGACGGGACACCGATAGGAGTAATTTTGCAAAGTAAAGTCTTTTATTTTATTCAAAAATTTGTAATAAATGCTCAAATGGAGCTACAAAAATTTCTTAATCAGTGCTAAACTGTCCTCGTCTCTGGATTACTGATAATACTTGCGGAGGTGTTGCACATTCCAAGGGTAAGACAAATCACGTCTATCCAGGCTCCGAAGCCAGTAAATTCCTGGGCGGTTTACCCGAGTAACTAGATATGAGTTTTCCCAGTTTGGCCCCAACTTTCCATGGCTCGGGACTCTTGAGGACTGATTGACGGCCTTAAGGACCAGATCCCCTACCAGGAAACTGCGATGCTTCACCCTGCTATTATAGTACCAGGACACCCCCTGCTTGTAGGCTGTAACTTTTAGATACGCCCGGTCTCTTTTTTCCTCTACCAAGTCCAGTTTTGTTCTGAGTGCATCTTCGTTGTCTGGCACACTGTAATTCGTCACCCGATAAGTAGGCAACCCGAGCTCTGTAGGGACCACCGCCTCGAACCCATAGGTTAAAGAAAACGGCGTCTCACCTGTTGCCGCTCGGGGCATAGTTCGGTAGGCCCACAGGAGGGTTGGCAGTTCTTCAACCCACAGTCCTTTGGCACTTTCAAGTCTTGTTTTGATCAACTGCAAGATCGTCCAATTTATCACCTCGACTTGACCATTGGCTTGAGGGTGATCGGGGGAGGAGTACTGATTAAGTATCCCATAGCCCGAGCAGAACTGCCTGAACAATGGGGTGTCGAATTGACTGCCGTTGTCGCTGACCAGAACCTAGGGAATGTCGAACCTACTGAGGATGTTCTTTTCCATGAAGCTTTCCATTTTTCGGTCGGTTATTGTTGCCAAGGGCTCGGCCTCCGCCCACTTGGTAAAGTAGTCGACGGCGATGACTGCGAACTTGACCTATCCTTTTTCCGTCGGTAGGGGTCCAACAATGTCGATACCCCACTGGGCAAAGGGCCAGGTCTTTGGATTGGCGTCTGAAGCTCTCCTGGTCGGTTGATCATGAGAGAGTATCTCTGACATTTGTCGCATCTTTTGACATAGTCTTGAGAATCCCGGGCCATTGTCGGCCAGTAATATCCTTACAGTAAAGCCTGTCTAGATAATGCCCGGCCTCCGATGTGATTCCCGCACACTCCTTCATGGATTTCATACAACACTATCTGGACCTATGCGGGATGGACGCAACGGAGGTACGGTACATAGAATCCCCTTTTGTAGAGGATTATGTCTATAAGATGATATCGGACCGCCCGGTACCTGACCCGGTGGGCCTCATCTCTCTCGTTTGGTAACACGCCCGTTGTCAGGAATGCTACGATCGGGTCCATCCAGCTGGGTCCCAAGGCATCCGGTTCCATCTCCATGCATTCTGAGTTGACCATACTTGGCTCGGGCAGGTATTCTACCCTTATCCCTGGTAAGTCTGACTCAGAAGACGAAGCGAGGCGGACTAACCAGTCGGTCGTGGTGTTTTCCTCTCTGGGTATCTGTATGATACAGATGTTAGGAAACTGCGTTCCCAGAATCCGTTGACAGTGCGTATAAGTTGGTACTGCAATAAATTTCGTGAAATCTATAATAACCCTACAAGGGCGGAACTAGGGTTACCTTGAACTGCAAAAATGGATTGCTGTAGTAGACGAATCTAGAACACGGGCTCGATAACAGCTCACGATCTTCTACCGTATTCCTTTGCTGCAAGAATATCGAACTGAGTGTGTGCTCTTTCGAAATCCTTTTAGTTTTCTGCTCTTCCCTCTTTACGTTCTATTTTCTATTCCCAGTTATAACACTCTCTTTGATTGCTGTGACGATTCAATCCTGTTCACATTGATCTGACAAAGATGTGTTCGTCAGGAGGATCAAACGATCTCCGATTTACTTGAATTTTTAACAGCAGCTCCGTCTCGACGTCAGGAACGTTGTGTAAAACATTCAGCAACTTTCGATCAGTATCGAGCAGTCCGAAGCTCTTTTAGTGAGCGTTGTCCGACGCTAGCGATCTACACTCCTATGTCTCTTGAATGCTCACAGAGACTAGGGTTTGGTGGAAACCCTTCTAGAAGAAAGCTAGGAGGTCAAGGGAAGCTTAGAATATGAAATCATGCAACCTGAGAGAAGAGCCAATGCAGCACATATATAGGGTACGATAGGGACCATAAGAAGTCAATAAGGAATAGGCTTCCTTATGGAATTAGGAAACCCTAATTCGTACTGAATCAGATTCCTATTTCCATAAATTATAATTCATACCACTAAAGAATTATAATTGCACTCCTACCCTTATCTCAAAAATATATTTCGAGCTCCATGTTATTAAATGCTTATTATCTCTCCATGTTAAGATTACAGATATCCATTAATTAAATATAATTACTGACAATCATATTTAATTAATTTCTTAAAATTCCTTGAGATCCTCTGCTTAACTTATCTGATATGTCGGATACAAAATCCACCTGCAGGGTTTGACATAATCAAAACTTATAAGCTTTCTCAAGGGGATATCATCAATCCCAAAATTGAGACATGGATTCCATCATTAATTAATATCCACCATACAATTAATATTGCCACCCAATCCAATGAGATATTGACCCATTTAAGGATCTCACCCTTTTAGGGATCAAAGTATAAATATAAAATGTACGTGTCTATAAATTAAATTAGGATTTAGAGCATAAGCACTCATAATAGCCATGAGGTATAAATTATCTTATAAGTCAGTATAAAGATAATTACCCCAAGTCGGTCCTGTTTAATACACAAAATGTACCAGCATGGTGAGTTGAAACTATACCGTTTCCCGCAGTCAAGACAAACCTACTACAACACCATGCTGCAGTCCTACCGATGGTGTGTCCAATCCCATCTAAGACTGTAAACCAAAATCTTACATTCTATAATATCTGATGGCCTGATCTTCCGTGTGTAAGCCAAACTCTACACACCAAACCACCTACTATATAGAATGAGAGACACACATTAAATAAATAATATAATACAAACATTGCCCACATAGATTCTCATAAAAAATGGATTAACTGATTTTATTAAATGAATAATAAATCAACTACATAAAGCATGGCTTTTAGTATATATCCCTAACAATCTCCCACTTAGACTCAAAGTCATGAAGTGACACACCTCACTCCAACTAATGGCTCTACCTCCTAGGGTAAACATATATCCTGAGGTAGACTTTCTGGAATCCCTATCTGACATGAAATCAGAATCTGTGTACCCAATGGGTATAAGACTGTCTGTTTGGTAAACTAACATATAGTCTCGAGTCCTTTTCAGGTACTTGAGAATATTTTTCACCACAGTCCAATGTTCTTGCCTTGGATTAGACTGATATCTATTAACCATGCCAACAGCAAAGCAGATGTCAGGTCTAGTACATAGCATAGCATACATTAGGCTTCCTACTGCCGAGGCATAAGGAACTGCCTTCATCTTCTCTATTTCATCAGGTGTCTTAGGACACTAATCCTTAGATAGAGTAATTCCGTGTCTGAAGGGAAGGAATCCCTTCTTGGAATCTTGCATGCTAAACCTTGCAAGAATATTGTCAATATAAGTGCCTTGTGACAAGCCCAACATCCTATTCTTGCGATCTCGCATAAAGACCGGCTTCTCCCAAGTCCTTCATATCGAATTGACTGGATAACCATACCCTTACAGAAGATAATACCCCCACATCGTTCTCGATTAGCAAGATATCATCCACATATAGTACTAAGAACACCACCACTCTTCCATCATGTTTCTTGTACACACAAGATTCATCCGCACATTGATCAAAATCAAAAGACTTGATTGCTTGATCAAAGCGGATATTCCAAGACCTAGATGCCTGCTTAAGTCCATAAATGGACTTCTTAAGCTTGCACAACATGTGTTCTTGGCCCTTCGCAATGAACCCGTCTGGTTGCATCATATAGATGCACTCGTCAAGATTCCCATTTAGAAATGCTGTCTTGACATCCATTTGCCAAATTTCATAATCGAAATGTGCAGCAATGGATAAGAGAATCCGGATAGATTTCAGCATTGCCACTGGCGAAAAAGTTTCCTCATAATCGATTCCTTCTTTTTGAGTGAACCCTTTTGCAACAAGCCTTGCTTTAAAGGTTTCCACCTTACCGTCTGCTCCTCTCTTCTTCTTATAGATCCACTTACATCCAATGGGTTTTATTTCATTGGATGGTTCTACAAGATCCCAGACTTGATTGGAGTACATGGACTCTATTTTAGACTTCATAGCCTTTTGCCAAAGATCTGCATCTTTATCTTGGAGTGCTTCATTGTAGTTACAGCGGTCGGTACCTTGTTCATCAGGGACCCGGTCATAAGACTCTCCCAAGAACATATACCGGTCAGGTCGAATAATAACCCTCCCACTACGACGAGGCACAACCCGTGTCTGTGCATCACTGATATTTTTCATTGTGAAGATTCTGAACCTAATACACCATTATCTACACGTTGTACTGGTTCAGGAATCTGCGTATTAATGGTTGGTTCGGGATCTACACGAGTTTCGATAATCCTCCCACTACAACGTGGTAATGGAATATCGATAACTCTTTCTTGTGGTGTTTCTTCTTGTACCGTTGGTATCGAAGAAGTATATGTCGGTGTCTTTCCTCTCATTTCCTCTAGAACAATACGGCTTCTGGGCTTGTGGTCCATAACATAGTCCTCTTCTAAGAATATGGCATTGGTGCTAACAATAACCTTCTGATCTTTAGGACTATAAAACAGACCACCTTTAGTTCCTCTTGGATACCCAACAAAGAAATATACTTCTGTTCTTGATTCTAACTTTTTTGCGTTCCCTTTCAGCACATGTGTTGGACTACCCCAGATCCGAACATGCCGCAGACTAGGCTTTCGCCCAGTCCATAATTCCGTGGGAGTAGTAGGTACTGACTTAGAAGGTACCAAGTTTAGAATGTATGCGGCTGTCTCTAACGCGTGTCCCCAAAAGGAAATTGGTAAATCCAAATAACTCATCATAGATCTTACCATGTCCATAAGGGTCCTGTTCCTTCTTTCTGCCACACCATTCTACTGAGGCATACGGGGTGCAGACAATTGGGATGTAATCCCTTGCTCCAATAAGTATTCCCTAAACTCTCCCAAGAGGTACTCTCCACCACGATCAGATCGTAGTGTCTTGATACATTTACCTAGACGCTTCTCCGTTTCAGCCTTGAAGTCTTTGAATTTCTCAAAGCATTCAGACTTACGCCGCATCAAATAAATGTACCCTTACTTTGAGTAATCATCGATGAAAGTGACAAAGTACTCAAATTTCCCTCTTGCTTGGACAGTCATAGGACCACACAAATCAGAGTCAACCAGTTCCAACGGGTTTTTTGCTCTATAGCCCTTGGCCGAGAATGGCCTCTTGGTCATTTTACCTTCCAAGCAGGATTCACAAACTGGAAGTGCCTCCACTTCCAATGAGCCTAATGGCCCATTTTGAACCAGTCTTTGAATCCTTTTCAAATTAATATGACCAAGGCGTAAGTGCCAAAGATGCGTTTGGTTCATCCTCAAAGGTTCTTTTCTCTTAAATGGCAAACTATTTGTGTTATTCAATTCATTAAGTTGCAGTATAGGAGAGATAGGATTTATAATATAAAGATCATCCACCAATTGACCAGAACAAATAAAACGTTTATTTTCTTTAATAACTACTACTTTATTAAAATGAACTGAATATCCATTCTTTACTAAACTAGAAACTGAAACTAAATTCCTTCTAATAGAAGGTACATAAAAGCAATTTCTTAATATTAAATTCCTATCTCTACCAAAACTAAGATGTAGATCTCCTACTGCAACTACTGCTACTCTCGTAGCATTTCCCATATATAGATAAATCTCTCCATCACTGAGCTGCCTGGTTCCCTGGAACCCGTGCAAAGAATTGCATACATGATCAGTGGCTCCCGTATCTACACACCAGGTACCGGTAGATCGGACCGCTAAACACGAATCAACAACTAGTAAATGAGATTTACCTTGATTGTTTAGTCTGGCGAGATAAACTGGACATTGCTTCTTCCAGTGTCCTGGCTGCTTGCAAACAAAACATTTACCTTTAGGCTTTCCCGGTTGTCCTCGTGGCCTTTGGATTGGCGGAGGACCCGCGGCCCTCTTTTGAGCCTTTTTCATTTTCTTCTTGCCTTTCAGCTTTGAAGCAGAACCTTTCTCAAACACAAGAGCACTCCCTAGCTTTTTGTTGAGACCCTCAGCTGCCTGGAGTTCTTTAAGCAGCTCCGCCAAGGTATATTTAAACTTATTCATGTTGTAATTGAGGCGGAATTGCTTAAAAGACTCTAGCAGTGACTGCAGTACGATATCGACCTGGGTTTCCCCGTCGATTTCAGCTCCAAGGATCTCTAGTTCATTAAGAAGAGATATCATCTTAAGAACATGATCCCTTACAGGCGTCCCCTCATCCATGATTGTGTTCATCAAGTCTTTCATAGCAACCTGTCTAGCAGCACGACTTTGATCCCCGAACATCTCTCGGAGGCTCTCCATCATGTCATAGGCACTGGTCATTGACTGATGCTGATGTTGCAGAACATTTGACATGGATGCCAAAATGTAACACCGCACCATCTCATCAACCTTGACCCATTCCTTGTGAGCCTGGGTTTCCTCAGCAGTTGCCCCCTCACCAGGTTGCTCAGGACATTCTTGAGTAAGCACAAACTTGTACTCTTCAGCAGTTAACACAATATCCAAAGTTTGGTCCAGTAAGTTTGTTTTCTTTAAGTATAACAGCAAGTGGATTGAAAGTACCCATTTAAAAGCCTGAGAATCACACAACATAAATAATTACGTTTGGGCAAAAATTACTATGGATTTGATTTGAAAATATTAGTTCCCTCTACCATATTTAAAAGGAATCCGCCAGCAACCTGATACACCGCGAATAGTATGACTCGATGGGAAACCATATACTATCCATCATTTGTTCAGATAGACAATTGCCTTTTAATTTTACTATCCAGGCAATGTACTTTGCCTAATAAAATTAAACTGCTGACTTGCTTTGGTCCTATAAATAATAACAGTGACTCAGATGGAGAGGATATTATTATTTATAGCTAAGTGTATACCATCACTTAATTCTAGGTCAAGAGTTCTGTGAGGAACACCTCTGATGGAGAGGTGACCCACACCAACAATCACCCAAAACATTCTTTTAAAGAAGTTTGTACTGATGATTCCATGATCAACTACATCCGATGGGGAGGATGACACTAGAGCCATCACATAAAATCAATCACATCATCTACAAACCAGTGATGGAGACCATGGGATTTATACTTGATAAATTCCCTCTCCCACTTAGAATTTTTAAAAAAATTTGAGGGTTATAATTTTTTAGAAAAACTTTTAATTTAATTAATAAAAAATAATGGAATACTTGACAAGGATTTATTCATCTTTACTTGTGAAACCCACATGTGTAGATAATAAAATTATTCTATTCTCATGATTTTAGAAAATAAGTACTTATGTTTTCAGATTATGGAATTAGTTTTATTTCTAAATACACATGTAGTTGTCCATCATTTTAAATTAATATAAATTAAACATGCAGCTAGACATCTGAAATAGGTCTAGGAACAATTATCCATGTTGTCCTATTCATTAAACATGAAACAATAATAATCATTCAATCACACATAAATAAGGAAACCACAATAAAATAGGAATCCCACTATTATGGTCAAGCTGTAACTCTTGTGAAGAAATCTTCATGGAACCCGATTAGCTCTATGTCGCAACTACGCAACTGCCTTCCAGAACTGTTTTCTGAAATAGCCTCCAGAAATTGCCTCTATCTGAAACTGCTTGTAAACTATCTTCACGAACTGTCTTCACGGATTTACTTGAGATATATTACACAAACCCTATGCCTCCATAAAGGAGTTCACATGCTATTTCTTTGCAGTAAATTAACCACACATCAATCAAGCGTGGGATCCAATACACACAAATCCTATGCCTCCATAAAGGAGTTCACATGCTATATTAAAACTATAACACCCACATTTGTGTTATTGCATTTGTATCATATTGTCATGCATGATAATGTGATGTGGCGTGTCCTATGACACATGGTTGAGTGAGTTTTGACTCACGAGTTGATTTGGGTGTCTGTATTAGAGAACCCTTTGAAACTGTGGTAATTGAGGATTTTGTTGTTGTGACATCTCTCCGAGTGTGAGACGGTCACTGTGGAACACTTTAAATGTTTATCTGAAAATAAATGTTTACCTGTGTATTTCAATATCTGTATTATTTCCTGTTTTAGAATTTATTTCTGTTGTTAGATTTAGTATCCTGGTGAGAACGAATGAACACACTATTAATTTGGTAGGCTAATTAGCAACTTCGGAAACGTCATATAGAAATTCGCGTTTTAGCAACCAAACGAAACTTAGTCGAAAACTTTTATAATTTTGAGGTTTCACTTGTAAAGCTATGAATAAGCTGTATAGAAAGTTTTAGAGACTGATTAGGAGTTTGGAAAACTCGTGGGGAGGTAAACGCAATTCCCCGAGAATGTTGCCTATATATAGATAGAGATGAACTTAGATTTTTATAAGTCTTAACCTAAAGCTTAAGAAAGGAGGCCAAAAGGGGGCTAGAGGGAGATTTTGTTGCTTCAAGCTTTGCGACGCCAAACGACGACCTTCCGTCAGTTTGTTTTCTCCCAGATTTCATATTTGAGTTCCTCGAGGTAAGAGCTTCGTTTTGATATATGTTAGGGCCTGTTTGGCTAAGTTTTCCGAAAAGTTATTTTCTAGAATTTTTCATAAAAGTTGATAAATGGAATTTTGATCCATAGGATTTGTACTAGACGGACTTCTGCACGTTCTTTGTGCACGGGTTTTCTTTGGATCGTATTATAGGAGCGTTATTTGGAGGTGAGTGATTCAACTATGTTTTGGAATGATTTCTTGGCATGTATTCATGTTATGTTTGAATAGCATGTATTAATTCTTAGAGATATATTGTGTAGTTCATATTGAGCAATTATATTGATAAGTAGGCTCAATAGCACGGTGATATGTTTTGATTACCGCGAGCATGGTGATATGTATTTGAGCATGTTAAGTTGCTTATTTGGGTCAGAAGGAGCACGTGGTCACCGTGCCATTTTGTGGAGCCAATATAGGCATTAAGGTCGCACGATTGAAGAGAAGAATCGTGGGTCTTACCCTTTTGCGTGGACTTATTGGCGAGGAGTCACGGATTGGGAGTATGGACGGGCACGTGAGTCTCCGGCGACTAGTATGAAATGTAGAGATGTGAATGCGGACATGTTTATCATTCATGTACATATATTGATTTATTCACTAAGCTTTAGCTTAAATAAATCGAAATATGTGTGGTTATTCAAATAACCATTTCAGGTGCAAATGCCGGCGAGGAATCAGAGAAGTGAGTACGTGGGTTGGGAGTTCTTTTAGAAGGCAACTTGAGTGTAAATCTTGTAGTTTTGGGATCCTAGAAATGTTGTAATAAGAATTTCTATTGTTTTAACCCATGTTTAATTTGGTATGATAGAATGAATCTAGAACGTTGTAATAGTTAGTAACATGTTGTAATTATGTTTGGTAATACTTTAATACAGCTAGAATCACTTTGGACTGAGTTTGATTTAGTGGTTGATCATTGGATGGAAATTAGAAAGCTTTAAAACTTGTTTCCTGCAGATTGGGCTGCTGCCAGGGGAGCAGTCGACTGAGCAGTCGACTGAACCCCTGGGTCTGTTAACAACTGCTTCTCTTTTTAGCAAAAGCAGTCGACTGGACCCCTCGGCAGTCGACTAGACCCCTTAGCAGTCGACTGGACCTCCAGTCTCTGTCGACTGAAATTTGATATTAAAATCCCTGCCCGCCTCCGTCGACTGAGCAGTCGACTGAGCAGTCGACTGAACCTCTGGTTTTTAAATGTGTTTTGTTTTTCCGCTGCGTGTGTTCTTCAAACCTAATTTTTGGGAACGTTAATGAATTGGTTTAGCCTCGGTGGCGTGCCACGGGCTCCGGTTCTGCTATTGTGGGACCGGGCTGTGACAAAAACAGCAAAATTAACCACGGATAAAACCATCGTGGAATCCAATCACACAAAATCCGTGACCATAATAGTGGAATAAGAACGCTGCAAAACAAGGGTTAGCATAGCTCTACGTTCTATCCATCCATCAAAACACGCATAAGATCTGTTTTATTGGACAACATGGTTGCGTCCAACCCATACGCAGAATCAACGTTGCTCTGATACCACTGTTAGGAAACTGCGTTCCCAGAATCCGTTGACAGTGCGTATAAGTTGGTACTGCAATAAATTTCGTGAAATCTATAATAACCCTACAAGGGCGGAACTAGGGTTACCTTGAACTGCAAAAATGGATTGCTGTAGTAGACGAATCTAGAACACGGGCTCGATAACAGCTCACGATCTTCTACCGTATTCCTTTGCTGCCAGAATATCGAACTGAGTGTGGGCTCTTTCGAAATCCTTTTAGTTTTCTGCTCTTCCCTCTTTACGTTCTATTTTCTATTCCCAGTTATAACACTCTCTTTGATTGCTGTGACGATTCAATCCTGATCACATTGATCCAACAAAGATGTGTTTGTCAGGAGGATCAAACGATCCCCGATTTACTTGAATTTTTAACAGCAGCTCCGTCTCGACGTCAAGAACGTTGTGTAAAACATTCAGTAACTTTCGATCAGTATCGAGCAGTCCGAAGCTCTTTTAGTGAGCGTTGTCCGACGCTAGCGATCTACACTCCTATGTCTCTTGAATGCTCATAGAGACTAGGGTTTGGTGGAAACCCTTCTAGAAGAAAGCTAGGAGGTCAAGGGAAGCTTAGAATATGAAATCATGCAACCTGAGAGAAGAGCCAATGCAGCATATATATAGGCTACGATAGGGACCATAAGAAGTCAATAAGGAATAGGTTTCCTTATGGAATTAGGAAACCCTAATTCGAACTGAATCAAATTCCTATTTCCATAAATTATAATTCATACCACTAAAGAATTATAATTGCACTCCTACCCTTATCTCAAAAATATATTTCGAGCTCCATGTTATTAAATGCTTATTATCTCCCCATGTTAAGATTACAGATATCCATTAATTAAATATAATTACTGACAATCATATTTAATTAATTTCTTAAAATTCCTTGAGATCCTCTGCTTAACTTATCTGATATGTCGGATACAAAATCCACCTGCAGGGTTTGACATAATCAAAACTTATAAGCTTTCTCAAGGGGATATCATCAATCCCAAAATTGAGACATGGATTCCATCATTAATTAATATCCACCATACAATTAATATTGCCACCCAATCCAATGAGATATTGACCCATTTAAGGATCTCACCCTTTTAGGGATCAAAGTATAAATATAAAATGTACGTGTCTATAAATTAAATTAGGATTTAGAGCATAAGCACTCATAATAGCCATGAGGTATTAATTATCTTATAAGTCAGTATAAAGATAATTACCCCAAGTCAGTCCTGTTTAATACACAAAATGTACCAGCATGGTGAGTTGAAACTATACCGTTTCCCGCAATCAAGACAAACCTACTACAACACCATGCTGCAGTCCTACCGATGGTGTGTCCAATCCCATCTAAGACTGTAAACCAAAATCTTACATTCTATAATATCTGATGGCCTGATCTTCCGTGTGTAAGTCAAACTCTACACACCAAACCACCTACTATATAGAATGAGAGACACACATTAAATAAATAATATAATACAAACATTGCCCACACAGATTCTCATAAAAAATGGATTAACTGATTTTATTAAATGAATAATAAATCAACTACATAAAGCATGGCTTTTAGTATATATCCCTAACAACAGAAACCCTGAAGTTTCTTCGAAACTGCTCGGACAAGGGCTAGATAGGCTACCATATTGTCCCCCCGGGCTTCGTACTCTTGGTTGACTTGATTGACCACGAGCTGAGAGTCGCTGTAACTTTGGACCTGTTGCGCACCATGGAAATGGCCAACTGCAATCCGACCAATAGGGCTTCATACTTAGCTTCATTGTTGGATGCACACAACCCAAACCTTAGGGCATACTCGAGTTGGATGGCATCGGGAGTAGTCAAGATGATTCCTGCCCCACTGCCTTGCTGGTTTGAGGAACCGTCCACATATAGCACCCAGGTGGGGATGCCAGCCTGTAACCCGGGCGGTAGGACCGATGGGTCGAACTCTTCAACTGGGTCTTCCAGATATGTGAACTCAACCAGAAAGTCTGCTACTGCTTTCCCTTTGATTACCGTCCGGGGGCGGTAGGCCACTTCAAATTCCTCTAACTCCATGGCCCATTTGACAAGCCTCCCGGACGTGTCAGGCCTACTTAAGATCCTACGGAGAGGTTGGTCAGTAAGGACCACAATGACATAGACCTGAAAGTACGGATGGAGTCTCCGGGCGGAGGTGATGAGAGCGAATGCAAGTTTTTCGATGCGGGAGTATCTGCTCTCCGCGCCTTAGAGCGCCCGGCTGGTATAGTACACTGGGAACTGTATCCCGTGCTCTTCCCTGATGAGTGCTGAGCTAACTGCTGAGGGTGATACTGCCAGGTATAGGAACAATTCTTCCCCCGGCACTGGTGTTGGGAGTAGAGGGGGAGATGTCAAGTACTTCTTGAGTTCCTGGAACGCCTCCTCACACTCCTCGGACCACTAAAATGCCTTACGGATGATCTTGAAGAACGGCAGGCACCGGTTGGTGGCTCTAGAGACAGATCTGTTAAGTGCGGCAATCCGTCCGGCCAGACTTTGTACCTCCTTGGAAGACCTGGGCGATCACATGTTGATGACGGCCTGGATTTTCTCAGGGTTTGCTTCAATTCCCCGCCTGCTGACCAGGTACCATAAGAACTTTCTGGATGAGACGCCAAATGTGCACTTGGCCGGGTTCAACCTCATCCTGAACTTCCTCAAAATGCTGAAGGCCCCGGCCAAATGTTCCAGATGGTCGGACTCATCCCAACTTTTGACCAGGAGATTGTCGACGTACACCTCCATTGACTTCCCGATCAGGTCTTTGAACATGTGATTGACCAGGCGTTGATAAGTTGTCCCGGCGTTTTTAAGGCTGAAAGGCATGACTTTGTAGCAGTAGGTCCCCTGGTCCATGATGAACGAGGTCTTTTCTTTGTCCCTAGGGTACATACTGATCTGATTGTACCCGGAGTAGGCGTCCATAAACGAGAGGAGCGAATGGTCGGCCATGGAATCCACAAGGAGGTCTATCCTGGGCAGCGGATAGCAATCCTTGGGGCAAACTTTGTTCAGGTCGGTGAAGTCTACACACATCCTCCACTTCCCATTATTTTTCTTGACAAGTACTACGTTGGCTAGCTAATCGGGGTAGTGGACCTCTCGTATGGAATGGGCTTTGAGGAGCTTCTCGACCTTCTCACTCACTGTTTTCTATCTCTCGGGGGCCATGCCCCATCTCTTTTGCTTCATAGGTCGGGAGTCTATGTTGACGTTGAGCCGATGAGACATTACCCAAGGATCAATTCCGGGCATATCTTCATGGCACCAGACGAACACATCCTGACTCTGTTACAGGAATTGAATCAACTTTTCCCTAAGGCGGGGCTCCAACAGGGTGCCGATGCTTACCGTTCGATCTGGGAGTTATGGGTTCAACGCCACTTGTTCCAATTCTTCGATCGGGCCCACTCTATCATTCTAGTCCCTCGGGTCCATCTCCTGGACGTTCAATGTCTTTATGATGACCTCTCGGTGAAGGGAACTGACATAACAACTCTGGGCGGTTTTCTGATCTCTACTCAGGCTCCAGGGTCCCTGAGGGGTAGGGAACTTAACTGTCAGGCTATGGGTGGAGACGACGGCCCTAGCTCTATTGAGTGTGGGCCTCCCAAGAATGACGTTTTAGGCAGATGGAGCCTCCACGATTACAAAGTTTGACAGCAGGGAGATCTGCTGAGGGTAAGTTCCCATAAGCATGGGGAGCTCCATGGTACCGAGCGGCTGGGTACTTGATCCGTTGAAACCCACCATGGGAGTAGCAACCGAGCGGAGCCGATCCCTAGACATCCCGAGTTGATCGAATGCTGACACGAACATGATATCGGTCGAGCTGCCCGTGTCCACCAACACCCTCTTGACCACGTAATTGGCTATGGAGAGCGTCACAACCAACGGATCATTATGGGGGCAGTGGACGCCTTGCAAATCGCCGGAGGTGAACGTTAGTATGTCAGTTGGCGGGGAGCCGGTGAATTGGACCTGCCAGACATCCCCCGGGATGCCCAAGCATGCCTCTTCCTTGCCGACTGTTAGTCCCCACTGCCCGACACTCCTCCGGAGATAACGTTGATTTGACCAAGAGGCTGTATTCGACCAGGAGCTCGGGCTCCTTGCATAGGTTGTCCATCTGTCGCGATGTATTCTGTAAGATGATCTTGCTCGATCAGTTTTTCTATGGCTATCTTCAACTTGAAGCAATCCTCTGTGTCATAGCCGTGGTCTCTATAAAAGCGGTAAAACTTATCCCAATTCCTCTTACCGGGCAGAGTTTTTAGTTTTGCAGGTTGTTAAAGTAACCTCTGCGCCTCGGCGACGGCCATGACTTTGTGAATTGGTCGGGATAGAGGCTTGAAAGCGATCTGGGGCTGATCCCGACCTCCTCTCTGCTGGTCCTGCCTGGTCTTTTTTATTGGGCCCTTCTCAGAGCCCTCACGCCTCCGCTTAGCCTTCGGGGACTCATCTTCCGCGAAGTCGAAGCGTTTGGACTTCAGGAATTCTTCTGTGTCTATATATTTTTCGACCCTCTCCGAGAGCTCCACCAGGGTTGTCGGTCGATCTCGATGGAATGACGTAGCAACCTTGGTGTATTGAACCCCCGAGCAGAAGGCCATGATGGCTGCTATTTCGTTCAAATTGCAGATCTGGAGCCTCTGCTGATTGAAGCAATCTATATACTCCCTTAGGAATTCGCCCTTGCGTTGCTTGATAGTCAATAGCTGAGTGTCCGGTTGTGACCGATCGAGCATCCCTACGAACTAGCTAATGAACATCTTCATCAGCGTCTTGAAGTCATCAACTGTTCGGGGCTTGAGGGCGTGGAACCACTGCACGGCTGGCCCCTTAAGAGTGCTGGAGAAGGCCAGACACAACAATTTGTCGACAGTGGTGACCAACACCATCTGGGCCCTGTAGGTGCGAATGTGATCCACTAGGCTCCCTGTCCCATCATAAATACTGTGATGCGGTGGTTTAAACTTCCGCGGGATGGGGAATTCGGTGATCCGAGCGGTATAGGGCGACTCAGTCTCCGTGTTGGTATGGTCAAGACGCTGCTTGCGGCTCAATTGCTCGATCTGTTTTTGCAAACCCTGGATTTGAGCATTCACGTCTTCCCGCTCAGATTTTCTATCAATGTCCGAGTGGTAAGTCGGATCAGACGACGAGGCTTCCTCTTCGAAGTGTGTTGACCTCGGAGATAGAACCCGGCTCTGGCTCCGGGTAATCGTATGCCTAAGTTCTCCCCGGCTCCGGGCCGGGGGGTCTTTGGCTGATTCCCGGGGCTTTGGCCCTAATCCCTCCCCCCTGGTGGCGCGGTGCCTGTTGATGATGTCTCTGGCATCTTCCACCCGGCGAGAATTAGTACGAGCTCGCCGCTTGGGGCGCCTGGGCACTCTACTACGGTCACCATCCCGAGTGTGTTCCCAATTCGACGGGGATACTGACGCGGAGTGGGTATGGTTCCGGACACTTCCGGGCTCCCGGTCGGGGACACTCTTCTAGGTCTGATTCTCTGATTGAGGGCGCTTCTCCTACAAGGCCAACTGCGCTTCGATTTGTTGTTGGGTTTGTCGTTGGCTTTCCTGGAGTTGCACGAGCGCCGCTGTCATCTGCTCGGAGGTCATGGAGGTGGCCTGCGGCTCGAGCAGCAAGTTCTCCTGACCGACCAGAGCAGTGTTTTTCTTACCTGTCTTAGGTGGGATGTTGATCAGTCAAGGAATTTGTTGATGAGAAACTTGTCGTTTCCCACAGACGGCACCAAGCTGATGATGCCAAAAATTAGTAAGAGAGATTAAGAAGAGAGATATGGTGACACAATCAATTGTATGTGGTTCGACCCCGTTAATAAGGTGACCTACGTCCACGGGTGCATTAGTGCGCTTCACTAGCAATTCACCGGCGGGCCTGGTGAGCCAACAATTAGGCGGCACTACCAGCAATATCGGTCGGGTATATGCGTATCAGCTGAGTGTATATGCTATTCTTTAAGTTAAGAATGCGATCCCCTCTAATGGGGGCGAGTGGCCCCTTTTATAGGTGCAAGAGACCACCCACATTAGACAACTGATTGATAAGAAAGCCTAATCTAATTACAAGTTGATGAGCACAATTCTTGGGAGGTTTCCTAAATGGCTTAGGAAACCATTTACACTTTTCTATTAGTCTTTTGACTGATTTAGGAAACTGCTGAGCTGCTGGGCTGTCAAACCGCACCTTGTCGAGAGCTGCGGCGCCGCATGCCCGGGTTGTGCGAGCATACCGAGCGGTTGCCCTTGAAAGGCCTCGGGATCGGTGGGCCACCAGCTCACTTTCTAGATAATCCGAGTCCTTTGCTGTTGACGTAGAGATTTGACTTGCAACAGAATATTTCTGGGCGTATCAATATATAAATTTTTCTCCTTTATATTTCAGGATCATTCATAAGCCGGCCAAATAATTTGACGCTTAAGTTGCCATTATCGAGTAGTATTCTATTAAGAGGAAGCTGAATTAAAACAGAGAAACATGGCTAGCAATTAAATTAATCAAATCATTGGCAAGAATGAAAATTGACTCGCCTTGAAGAACTGGCTAAACTTGCTCCTTCTATTTTGAAGGTTTAACCGAGACTTAATTTATTGTCTGATTAGTGGAAACAGCAACATAGTTTATAGTTACTGTGCTATTTTTAGACCATTGATAATGGAGACTTTGGATTTGTAGTTTGTCCCCAATCCCCAACACCATAGTCTAGTATATTATGGCTTGAATTGTTGGGAGGGGGTGTGATTCGTGAACAGTTTTAAAGAAGAATTCTGGTGTGTTTAGGACACCAACTCTAATATATTGTATTATATTAAGGTGTAGTGGCGAAATCAAAAATGTGCATTTAGGGTTGAGTCTATCGGTTTAGGTCCATAGAGAAATAGGGCTCCCTCATCCCTCATGGGCTTGGGGACGCACTCGAGGCAAAAAAATTTGAATCTATCTATATATGTTTTTTTAGGTAGAGGTTTTAGTATCAAAAAAATTAATTTTTTGCTCTATGAGGTTTTCTGGCCGTTTTGAGAATTGAGAGGTCTTGTAATCCTTATTGCATATTGTAGACTTTGATCTTCCTATTTCCTAGCTCTCGACCCCTTGTATAGTTATACCCATGTGTGCATATTATAATATATATTTTTTTCTCAATAATAAGTGATGATTTATAAAAGTTAGATTTATGGTAAAACAATTTGGATTGGGATAAATTAAGAATTGAGAAGAAAATGAGTTTGATCAAAAATTTAAGGTGGAATGGATCATGGATTATAATTGTGCCAATATAGTTCTTTATTATAGCGCAATTGATGGTTTAGGGGTGGGTTGGATAATAATTAGTATTGCATATGCATATATAAAAATTTAAATTTTGGATAAACCAATATGTAAATTGATTTCAAAACCGTAACAATTTTATGTACTAATTTTCCTCCAAAGAAAATTAGGAGCGAATATATACAATATCAATAATTTTTTTTTATAAAAAAAAATGGGCAAAATTAGAATTTTAAAATTTTTTGGAGGGGCTCTGCCCCCTCTTATGGTCCACCTTTGTTAAGGAGAAATTATTCAGGGTGATCGTCATACCACATCATTGTGTTAATGAAGTGTGACGCATCAATCATATTAATACATGTGTTATAACTTCTCCTGATAAACCATCCATAAAATTATGGGGCATAATGTATATAATTATTTATTTTGGAAAGAAATGGCATACTTGATCAAACATCCATATATATGGATGGATATAATTGGTGCGACTGTCAACCCAAATAATTTCTCCCTTTTAAGGTGTGTTATGAGATTCATTCTCGTGAATTGTAATTACTAACTACATAGTAGTACTAGTCATTTGTAACTTCTTTCATAAATGCAACAACATAACTTGTTTAAATACTTACTTAAATGCAACATAACTTGTATAAATTCTACTTATCAAAGAAGCAAATCTTCCTTGTTTCTCTTTTAAGGTGGAACGAGATTTTGACGGAACCCACGAACTCTCTCAACTTCTTCATCAAACAGTTCTCATTCTACCATATTTTTGTGGCCGTTTGGACAAGCTTCAACTTACTCTGCATTGGGAGCACGCGGTTAATAAGCTCAAAGCAAAAACAAACTAGAAAATTGTTTTTAAACGGACCCTATAGGCTTGTCTGAGAAAGTCTAAAACAAGACATAGTTCAGTACAAGTCCAATTTTTATGTTTCTTAAATGGGAGTCCGTATTCAATCTAAAAAATTTCTTAAAACAGATTCTTTTTCAAAGTAACCTACACTTGATTCTCACAAAAATTAGATAAAAAAAGTAGACTTAGATTGAACCATATCATATTTTAAATATTCTCAAAAATATTAACACTTAACCCACTTTGTGAGGTTACTTTTGGGGTAAATACCCTATTTGGAGATAATGCTGTCATTTAACCCACCAATATGAGACTAATTTTTAATATTTAATCTCTTTGTAGGGCTAATTTTGGAGTTAACTGCCTATATGCGGTTAATTTTAACACTTAAATTCTCATATGTGAAGCTAATTTTGACACTAAATTTCCATGTGGGATTATTTTGGGAAAAATTGTAGTAATTTCACTCTAGTCCAAAACCACAAAAAGGTCAAGTGTTTACTTTTGAACTGCAGGGGATAAAGTGAAAATGAGTCTCACTACAAGGAAATAAAATATAATTAACCCTAAAATTAAAAAGACACAAACAGCAAGATAGCCCAAGGAGTGCAAGAAAAATCCTATCACTAAAATGTAAGAAGTATATAAAAAAAAATTGATATGGGGGAGGGGATGAGATTCGAACTCGAACCTACGCATTGGACAGGGGTGGACCCATAGGGGGGGGGGATCATGGCTACTGCAAAAAAATTGAAAATTTTGGAGGTCTATATAAAATTTTGAAGATAACATTGTGGCCCCCCAAATTTGTGACTTTACATATGGAGATTCTTAACACATAGTGTCCACTTGACTTTCATTTTGTTGAAATGGTAATGTGTTAGGAATCAAATTTGGGGATAAAAAAATTTGAGAAAAATAACATTGCAGGATTAACAATAATATCAACTAGTGTGATCGTGTGATATTAAAAGTCCCTATTAATAGTGAAGGGGAAGAGTAATATCCCCTTATTCAGCTCAGGAGATAAAAATGCCTAAATATAATTTGCCAAAACTACTCGTTCGACTCTCTGTGTCACTTTAAAATATAAAAAAAATATATGTATAAATGACCAAAAAAAAAATTTCTCGAGAGCATGGCCACCCCTAACACAAAATCCTGGGTCTGCCATTGGTAATAAAGGGTATTTATGTTTGTCAAATTTTTTACCACTTGAGCTATAACAACCTACGCAAAATTGATATTCAATTGGCCATTTAAGTTTCGAATAGACGTATCTATTTCCTTGAATGTCTATTGTCATTTTCAATCACTTTTATGATACTCCCTTCGTCCCATATTTAGAGTCACTTTTAGGAATTCCAACTTATTAATGGGACAACTTTGATTTTGGTGAGATTTTCAACTTTTCAATATTGCCCTTTTTGAAATTCAAAATTATAGTGTCACATCAAAACAAAGTGAGAGAAGAGTTGGATATAATAAAGGACAAATTTGAAAATTGTGTATTAAAGTACTTTGACTTTTCAAAGAGGACTCTTAAAATGGGACATCAAAAAATGGCATCAAAGACTCTTAATATGGGACAGAGGGAGTATTAATGTTTAGACCTAATTATAGTGCATTTGCTAAAGCTCCATTATAAAGTATTTATTTAGGTGAGCCACTTTATTTTGTCTTCCAACAATTTTATAGTTATTTCCCAAACGCGGTGTATTAATTACACCTACCTGAAAAAAGAAAAGTTATATATGGGCCAAAGACCATTTACAACTAGAAGGTATATCATATATGGTGACCCTTTAACTAAAATTTGATGAAGTCTTCTCTCTGACTTTTTGTACACACTACGTGTACCAAACCATAAACCTTTTTAATTGAACCATGGTATTTAACTTTTAAAACAAATGTTTATATTATTCATATTACCAAATTGAAATTGATACACAACATAATAGAAAATTGAAATATTACGGATTCAAACATCTTTCTCTACGTTGATTGAGCTTTTATTAAGACCTAGTAAACCACCACGCATCTATTTATTTTTCCGGCCATAAAATAATTCTAAAGTACTAAAATACCCCTAGTGTGGGCTTACACTTTCATGTTCAAATAGGGGTATATTAGTCATTTCAAACGAAAAAAAAAAATGGCCCCGAAAGGATCAAAATTACCCAGAAACATCCAACTGCTCTCCTTTGAAACTGTCTTCAATTTCAAACCAAACCCCAAAAGCAAAAAGGCCAAAAGGCTAAAACATTTTATCACAAATGCCCAAAACACAAAGAAGAAAGACACAACATTCAGTTCCAAGAGTCTTTACAATTATACAAACAATTTCATGGCTGCAAAGTTTCAGAGATGTGTAGTAGTTCTCTGCCTTTTCTCTGTTCTATTCATTTCTTCAATTCCTACATCAAATTCTCAATCCAATTCTCCCCAGAATATTGAAACTTTTTATCCACTTTGGTCTGTACCTATAGCCCCACCACCACCACCACCACCACCCAATTCTCCTAACAATGAATCAATATCCCCTCCAGCACCACCACCACCACCAGAGGTGCTGCCGCTGCCACCACCACCTTCAAAGTCGACGTCAAAGAAGACCGTTGCCATCGCGGTGATAGCCACCGCGGCGAGCACTTTGGCCTTATCAGGCATTTTCTTCTTATTCCTCCAGGGGCGCATGCGGCGTAAGAGGGATAATAATAGTGCAGCAGTTATGACTAATCCTTATTCGGCTAGACCGGCGGCAATTCCTCCCATTAATGCAATACCTCCCAATAATGAATTCACAAGATTCAATGGAAATCTAAAGGGGTTGATTGTTGATGAGGATGGTTTGGATGTGCTCTATTGGAGAAAACTACAAGGTGGAAATAATCATAACAGTAAGAGTAGTTTCAAGAAAGAGTCATTCAAGAAAATAAGAGATGTTGAAAAAGGAGATGATCATGAAGAGATAGTGATAAAGAAATCCAAGAGTACTACTCCCATTCAAGAAATTCCTTTACTTAGAGGAAAATCTTCAACTTCACATCACCAAGTTTGGGCAGAAAAGGAGAAACAAGGCTCACCACCACCACCTCCACCTCAACCACTGGCCTCAACAACTCTATTGGCTATTCCAAAGATTCCAAGTCCTACTCCAATGCCGCCTCCTCCTCCTCCTCCACCAGTTCCGGCGAAGAAAGTTGTTGCACCAGCACCACCTCCGCCACCGCCACCCAAGGCGGGTGGTTTGGCTTCATCATCAAAACCTCCACCAGCACCGAAAGGAATGCCAAGTGAGATTAAAAAAGTCAAGTCTTCATCTGCAGAAGGGCAGGTTCAACTGAAGCCTTTGCATTGGGATAAGGTGAATCCTAATGTTGACCATTCAATGGTTTGGGACAAACTTGATGGCGGTTCTTTTAGGTATATACTCAATCATCAACACAAAATTTGGGTTTTTTCAAGAACTTATATTAATTAGTACTTGGGGTCTTACTCTTTTTTTTTTTTTTCCGTTTTGTTTAAACATAAATTCAGGTTTGATGGTGATCTTATGGAAGCCTTGTTTGGATCTGTTGCTGCTAACCGAAAATCCCCCCGAGGAAACAGCAATTCTTCAATTCCAAATGGGGGGAAATCAAGTCCACACCCTCGAATTTCCTTCATTGATTCAAGAAAGTCCCAGAACATAGCAATTGTTCTTCGATCACTAGGCGTTTCCAGGAGGGAAATCATCGATGCACTCAAGGAAGGCCAAGGTCTAAATGCAGATACTCTTGAAAAGCTCACAAAAATGGCCCTTACTAAAGAAGAAGAATCTGAAATCCTCTCATTTGATGGAGACTCAACAAGGCTAGCCGATGCTGAGTCTTTTCTCTTCCACCTCTTGAAATCCGTTCCATCGGCCTTTACCCGTTTCAACGCAATGCTTTTTAGATCAAACTATGACATGGAAATCCTCCAACTTAAAGAGTCCATCCAAGCACTTGAATTGGGGTGCAATGAAATGAAAACGCGAGGACTCTTCGTGAAGCTTCTAGAAGCTGTCCTCAAGGCCGGGAATCGCATGAATGCTGGAACTTCTAGAGGGAATGCACAAGCTTTCAATCTCACGGCCCTTAGAAAACTCTCCGATGTCAAAAGCTCGGATGGAAAAACAACTTTGCTTAACTTTGTGGTTGAAGAAGTGGTCCGGTCTGAAGGAAAGCGTTGTGTGCTCAATAGAAATCGAAGTTTAAACAGAACCGGCAGCCAAAAATCCAACATGGGAAATGTCAATTCTACATCAAATGATGAAAAAGAGAAGGATTATATAATGCTCGGCTTACCCATCGTAGGAGGCCTTAGTACCGAGTTTTCTAATGTTAAAAAAGCAGCCACTATAGACTATGAAGTGTTTTCAAGAACTTGCTTGGCTCTCAAGGCCCGTGTTGATGAAATTAGGCAACTTGTGATGAGTGTGACCAGTGGAGATGGGTTTGTGAGAGAAATGAAAGATTTTCTTGATTCTGCAGTAGAGGGATTAAGGGTAGTGAGAGAAGATCAGACAAGGGTTATGGAGCTTGTGAAGAGAACTACAGAATATTATCAAGCTGGGGCTTCAAAGGATAAAGGGTTCAGCCCACTTCAATTGTTTGTTATAGTTAAGGATTTCTTAGGAATGGTTGATCAAGTTTGTGTTGATATTGCTAGAAATCTTCAGAAGAGGAAACCACGAACAACAACGGATGTTGGATCATCATCAAGGGTCGCGGTCAGATTTCCGAAATTGCCTGATAATTTCATGTCAGACAAGTCCAAGAGCAGTTCTAGTGATTCAGATAATGAATTCTAAGCAAAGCCTGCTTAATACAGAATTATTTGAGTACTGTAAATAGAAAATACAGAGAGAAGATTCTGAGTGATTATTTAAATGTGTTGATTCTTTTTCCAAAGATTATATTAGAGTTTGATTTCACTAATCAGTAATCACAAAGGCTACTGAATTGTTTCCAGATCAAATAAAAACTCAAGAATTTCCATGTAGGCTTTTGAGTTTTCCCTGTGAAATTCTATGTAGCACTTGCAAATAAATCAAGAGAATCTCACACTATTTACAACCCTATACATATACATATGCACATATGCATGAATGCACACAATTTAGCAGATCACATATTTTGTGTGTGGGTGTGTTCTGTATCTATAGGGGCTGTTTGGGAAGAGTAAGTTTCGGTTCTGGTGTACAAGTGAACCAGTTCTATCTAATCAAGTTGTTTCTTAAAGAGTAAAACTTGAGGCACACCCATTTCCACAACTTCACCCCCACAGGCTGATGTGGCAACTATGTAGTGGGAGTATCATATGTGAGGTTGTGTTAAATGGTGGGTCCCATCCCACTACATGGTTGACACATCAGGTTGTGGGAAATGAGGTTGTGAAAATGAGTGTGCCTGAAGTTTTACTCTTTGTTAAATGATGTTTTCTTGAACAGGAGTTGGTGTTCAATCAGAAACTGCCCTCAAACAACTTTTCATAAATTCAAATAGAAAATGAGAACGAGACTGAACTTGATTTTTTTTTTTCATTTCTAACAAGCTAATGTATTATGTGAATTTTTGTTTAGGTTATCTTTGTCCTCAAAGAATGCAGTGGGATATAATCTTTCATAGTCCAAATCATTCTGTATTGGGTAGGGACTAACATTGATAGTACTAGTAATCAAGAGATTTTTACTGTATTATGTGAATATTCAACTATATATTCACAGAATATGACAAATCAAATATCAAAAAGACAGAATTACAAAGAAGATCGAACCTCCCAAGTCCCAACTAGGAAGAAGGTTAATTCCGTCCTTTCACATGCACAAACGGATAGACACACCAAATTTCTCTCTACACCTATATGGACAACTGGATATGCTGCATGTACAACTACTCACTTCAGAATGCGGGTGTTGAAAGAAATTGGGTAGGTGTATATAGTAACTCCCAACATGTAAACAATCACAATTAGAGGGACAGGTAAGTTGCCCCTCCCATTGCACAATTTACTCTACCATGGTCATAAAGGTGCGCATTACACCTCTTTGGCACTTCTCTATGCTCTCAAATTTCAACTTAGGTTTGACCATCCAAATTCGAGATCTCACCGACAAAAAGAAAACAATAAGAAGTAAATGCTTTTGAAGTTCAATGAGAGTTCCAATTTTTTTCTTCTCCTTCTTGTTTTGGTTGATGTTTTTTTTTTTTTTTTTTGAGAGAGAAAAGTGCTTTATTAATGTTGACATTTCTTTTCTTTTTCTTTTTCTTTCTTTTTTTTTTTTTTTAAATTTTTATTATACTTACTTGAATCCGGACTGTATACACATACACACACCCCAATTCCAACCAAACCCCAAAGTCTCACACTGGTCCACAGCAAAACCCAACAAGGTTCACTCGTTCCAGCTAAAGAATAACTAGGAGCAAGCAACTAAAATATGGGGATTCGAACCCTTTTATTCCTCACTAAAAAGAGAGGCTATGCCAATTAAACTACAACCCGCTCAGCATGTTGACATTTCTAATAATAAACAATAGTCAATATACCATATAGATACCCGAGGGCTCAGCTAGATTTTATTTTCTTTTTTATAAAAACGAAAAATTAAAAACTAAAAACTACTGCTTTTTTTTAAGGGTTTTTGGCCCAATTTCGTTGTTTTCAACAAAGAAACTGAAAATGATTACAAAGCATGTTCTAAAAAATAATACTACTAATAATAATTAATTAATTAATTAAAATGTCAAATGACATTTCTGACCCTTGTACTTTGATCAATTCTTCAAATTCATACATGTCTTTTAACAATATTCATGAGATACATACATGTACAAGTGATTCAATCAACCCCAACGCAACATAAAAATATTTTGTTACTCAGGATAACTTTCCTCATTGAATCACATAAATGAGACTTAGTACATGTTTTGACCTTGTAAAACAAAAGTTAGTACATGTATAGATTTGATTCATTTGAACATTTGAAAACATTTGAAAAGACATGTATCAATTTGAGAATTGGTAAAAGCCTAAGGATCGAGAACTACTCAGGCAGTACTCAATAGCGCATGTGTGGCGTTAATAGGACTACAGGATAATTTTTTTTAGGGTAAATTACACAAACCTCTCCTGAGGTTTGCCTTAATTACACGGACCTTCCCTCTTGTTTCAAAAATTACACAGACCTTCCTCGAGGTTTGAATTAGGTAACAAAACGCCCCCTCCCCTAATGGTCCGTTAGTTTTTTTATATTAGCCTCCCCTGAAAATTATAATTAGCGCCCCTAATATTATAAAATTGTCATACTAAAGCCCCCTTTCTCTTATATTTTTGTGCTAATTATAAAATCCCTCCTCCTTCCTATGTTTTTGGGTTAATTTTTTTAGCATTAATTTATATCTACACAATATATACACAAAACATATATAAATAGGTCCAAATTTTTTTCCCCCGAACAAACCTCTATCAAGCCCCCCCTGTATTAATTTTCTAGATCCGCCCCTGTCCCTATGCTTCAAAAGTGGACACTTAACCCCCTCTGATTGTGGACTAAAATAGAACTGTTATGATTTCACTCAAAGAGCGTTAACCCCAAAATTAACATCACAAAATGGATTAAGTGTTTATATTTTTAACCAATTTTAGAATTTTTGTCAGTTTTGAGTGAAATCATAACAATTCCATTTTACCTAATTCAAACCTTGAGAGAGGTCTGTGTAATTTTTGAAACAAGAGGGGAGGTCCGTGCAATTAAGGCAAATCTCAGGGGAGGTTTGTGTAATTTACCCTTTTTTTTATAATTTTTAAAATTGCAAAAATAAAAATAAAAACTCAGCATGTGGTCCTGCCAGCACCACATAGGCACTGCCCGAGCAGCTCGTTGCTGCGGATCCGGACTCTTGATCTAAGTATAAGGATGTCAAAAGTGTCATTTCGCCTAACAAAAGTAAAATAAAAACAGAAAACTAAGAACCGCAACTTTGCCCAACTTTGCGAAACAGACCCTAAACTATTCTTTTGTTCTTCATGTCTAGTGCACAATCATCTAGAGTACCCCAAATGATCACCAAATAATGCCCTTTTTTCGCAGGAGTTGACATTGACTCCCCAGTTGTGAATTTGACTTTTTCTTTGGAAAAAAAAGCAAACGTCAAGAATGACTAAAACGCTCAATTAATGCTAGGTCAAAAGGACAGTGTCAATTAATTACTCAAAACATAAAAAGTAGAAGATTTCTAAGTCAATATTAGTGACTCGATTTCTCAAGCTAAGAGCTGTACACATCTTCATTTCAATTCATAATGCATTAATGCTTCAATGGTTTTTGGTTTCAGTGAAAGAAAAAGAAAGGATCCGGAAGCCACACTGAAAGAAAAGAAGGGTTCCCTAAGTCGCGGAGGTCAGACCAGAAAGACAACATAAAAGAGAACGAGTAATGATACACCCACACTCTCATCCACACCTTCAACCACATTCAGCACATCCTGATCATTGACTGCCCTTAATTCTGGTGGATTCTACATGGATTTCACATAAGACCCACTGGAATCAAGGGACATGATCTACTGAATGTGGTTGAAAGTGTGATTGAGGGAGTGAGTTTATCATTATTGAAGGAGAATATTTCTTTTTTGGTTAATGAGAAAAATAGAAAATAAAAGAGATTTGAGAAATAAACAAACATTTTAGATGTCATAAGCCATTCTTTTTTTTCCTTTAATCATATTTTATAATTTTATTTTTAATTTTTTAATATTATTTAAATATGAATAACAACACGAGAGAAAACATATGAAAATAGTTTTACTTCTTGTTTTTATTTTATTTTTCTTTTTCCTCAAAAAATCCATGAACCAATTGTTTGCATAAAAGTGATTAGTCTTTTAATTTTTAAAGAACCACAACTCCAAAGCATATACAATACAGTTATGTGCAAATCTAAGGAATTTCACACTCCATATAGTTCAGCAGTTTCTACATATATAGTTCACATACATTATTATTGCAACATTTCTACAAGTATAACATAACTGAATACCCAAAAAAACAAAAAAGTATTAACAGCTATTCCGAAGGATGGGCAAGAAGAGATGATTTCCTAAAACTAATACAGCAAAGAGCCGTTACATCGTAAATACACCCAGAACTACAGGATGGACCATATGGCTTGCGAGTTTTAGTCGTTCATCAATGGTGATGTGGTGGCTGCACAATAATATTATGAGACGGGTTGTTACTGAAAAGCAATCTCTTCTCTATATGAATGCAACCATTCTCGGTGTATTTCACCTCTAGATATCGTACATCTGCACCAATTCTATTATCCGATGATGATAGGTCATGAAATAGTTCTTCGTTCAACCTTCGTAGTTGGCATCTATGTATAACGCGTGAATATCTCATCTATGGGTTTCTGGTCTACCATGGTTCTGTTTCCTTGCACCTTCCTGCACCACGAAAAAAACATTTTAAGTAATGGAATATCCATATGAGTACTTAGAAAGCGAGAGTAATCGCTAATCGATTATTGAGTTTTTTTTTTTTTTTTTCCTATTGTGTTCCACGTGGTATTTGAGTGTGTAAATCATTAGTCCAATTGAAAAAGAAACAGCAGGAGAGTAATCACTACAGATGGATAAAAAGGATTTTGTGATCTTATGCAACAAATCCAAAATGATCTTTCATCATCACTTTAAATGATGTCTACTAATTACCATGCATAATGGCTTTCGTTATAAAGGATCATTATTAACATAAAAAAAAAGAAGATAAATAAGAATAAACTTTTAACAGAATGCTCTCTGTTGAACTGCCAAGAAAGCTGTAAAATAGGAACTTGATAGAAAAAAAAATATTGATTATCACTAAAGATAAAAGGCAGTTTAGAAGACATTCAACGCTTTTTAAAAAGAAAGAAAAAAAAAAGGGTAAATTACAGTAACACTCCCCTGAACTATGACCTTTTTCACTAACACCCCCTAAACTTTAAAACAAAACAAACTCACCCCTAAACTATCCTTTGTTGACACTGAAACCCCTTCTTCAGGGGGTGAATTTGTTCATTTTTTGGATAGTTTAGGGGTGAGTCTGTTCAGTTTTAAAGTTTAGGGGGTCTTAGTGAAAAACGGTCATAGTTCAGGGGGTGTTACTGTAATTACCCTAAAAAATTACGATATGCAATATTCAAAAAATTTATAGGATAGCTATTAGGACAGCTATGCTTTATTTGGGCAACTAAGAAACTACATAATACAAAATTGAGTAATAGTTAAATGAGTGTAGTAGAAATGTGCATATGCTGAGATGGATATTTGGTTAAACAAGAAAGGATAGCATTTTCTAGCCAAAAAAATAAATAAATAAATAAAAAGAAAAAGAAAGGATAGCATTAGAAATGACTCTATGTGTGAAATGGTAAAAGTAGAACCCATTCCAAATAAATAAATAAAAATGAGCAAATTGAGATAAAAGCATTAGCATTGGCAATAGCTGGAGTCTTGACCGACCTACTACCATTAATAGCTTGTGACCAATACTAGTAGTGGTTAAGTTATACATAAAAGTCAAAGTTCTTCCTTGCTTTTATAGTTGCACCAAATAACTTTCAAGAAAGCATTAGAAGCAAAGACCAAAGAATTTATAGCCTCATCAACCCATATACTTTCTAACTACTATTAGACACACAATGACAATGTTGGTTGGAAAAGTAATCATATATATGCAAAAATAAAAGAGTGCAGTTTTGTTCACCCAACTTTCTCATTGGCTAATACAATAGGACCCATGACTTTTTACCATTAATTAATCCTTATTTAATCATGAGTCCCACTGCATTAATCAATGCGAGAGTTGGGTGAGCAATTTTGGGGTGAGCAAAAATGTATTCAAAATAAAATGCAGAGTCCATGTTCTTCCTAATGAACCCTTGCGGTAGGTGAAATGTGTCTATTAATTGTCATTCATAACAAACATTCTTATAATCCAATTAAAAACAATCTCAAGTTTGTGATCAGAATAAATTATAACGGTATATACCTTATCCAAACCAGTCTTTGACATCCCTTGTCCCCGATAAAACCCTGGCAGAGGGGTGGCTTTGAAATCTAGGCTTTGTCTTAGCCTTTTGATCTCAGCATTTTTATCCTGCTAATTCAAGTAAGAGGTATTTAGATACTCTGAATGTGGTACACAACATAAAGATGATTGTGCATCCAGATAATAATAAAATTAAATAAATCCAACAGATTTAGAAGTGAGTAATGCTATGCTAAAAATTCCAAATTTGGTTCCCAAATGCTTTTAACAGTTGTGTACCACATCAGTGGTATTTTGTACCACTGATCACTGTCACCCTATAAAGCATTGATGTAGTACAAAATTCCACTGATGTGGTACAACTTTAAAGCATTTGGGAACCAAAATTTGGGCTTTTTTATTTTTTTATTTTGGAAGCATAGCATTACTCTTTATAACAAGTGTACCCTTGATTTTGAACTAAGGTGTGCCCTTTCTGCCTCTTTAGCTGATGATTTTTCCTCTGGTTTCTTCAAAAACTGTCGCACGTGAGTTAAAAAGGGAAAAAAAAAAGCTGTGTTAATATAGGTGGCAAATGAAATACAATCAATACTATATCTGCATCTGGTAGTAGAAAATGAATATATAGGAGAGGGGTGGTGGGGGGGGGGGGGGGGGGGGTTGGTTTTTTATGTTCTTTTTTTCTGAAGATTGAAACGGGCGTTAACATGTACGTACCTCTCTTCGTTTATCAGCTCTTTCATCACTTCTCAAGCCAAAAGAAGAAGGGGAAGCCTTTGCTTTTTTCTGGTCAACACCAGCTCGTGTAGAAGACCTGTTCTAAATTAACCAATGCGAATTTGAGCTTTCGGGCGAAATACCAAAAGAAACCTTAAATTCACTTATAACACTTATATATACCAAAACTTCCCAGACTCAAAGTTCTAACATCAAGTTATAAAATTAGTTGCCTCAAAAGCTTTAGTTTCTAGGAAATGAGCCAAACAATGTATGTCAAGCAGTCACGAGTTCACCATTTCCTAAAAAGTACGATCTCTACTTTAGTGTTTCGTTCAATAACAGCTTAGAATCATTAAAACGTGGTGGTATGAAAAGCATGTCACCTAAGATCACTACCTGGAAAATCAAGTAGTGAAACACTCGTCATTTTTTGCACGATTGATTAGAGCATCTACAGACTACAATGGGCATGAAACTTAGTTAAACTTGGCGTAAAACCATTAACAATGGTGTAGCAATAACTGTGGTATACTGGTATACTATAGTGGAACTTAACCGATTAAAGTTGTTGTATAGCTAAGTTTCTGCTAAGTTCGGAGATACGGCACACACAATGCCGCGTGCTTCCCAAACGGCACACACTGTGCCATTTCGCCACAACTCACCACCACACAACACACACTATGCCGTGTGCTTCTCAAACGGCAAAGTGTGTGCCATTTGGTTCAAGTATTTTTTTTGTTTGGTTGCATGTTTCATCCCAAATTGCTTTACACGGCACAGTGTGTACCGCTTGGCATTTACACGGTTTTTCTTGTGCCGTATGAGTAGTATACGGCTCTCCCTATGCCGTCTCACTATCTACACCATTGTAAGTGTCTTCGAACTTAGGCTAAGTTTAGGTTAAATTTAGGTTCCGCATTGTGGATGCTCTTATGGCTGATGATTGCAAGGCAAGTTAAACATACTTCCACGTCTCCACCAAAGTTTTAAGGTTACCTGCTGGAGTTAGATTTCGGGTTTGATTTCAAAGCAGGTTATAATTAGCCCATCTGCCATTGGCATCATCATATTTCCTACAATTTTTAGGATCCCTCACACACAGCGTAAATGAAATCTATATGATTTGTATATTCAGTGAATTTTTAACATGATACTAGGCAGTGAAGACAGAAAAGTGAGCTAAAAATGGGAGAAAAGATGATTCAAAACAGAAAATAAGACCCACTATAGAAGCTAAGAAATATAAGTCATGAGGACACAATGGACCTCAGCATAGTCAACAAAGCAATAACGAAATTTTCGACAAGAACCCAAAACTCTGGAAATAATCCAAACTCACACATCTTACCCTGATGACATGAAGTTCCGTCTTGTTCCAGATTGATCTCTTTCAGCATTTATTTTCTCAGCACACTTCCTCGTCCTGCAATGCAATTCCATAAAATACAGCACATATAAGTCAACCATGTATTGACAAACAGATACATGTCTAACAATTCAAGACTCCTCTTCAAAATATAGTTTGATCCTCTTGAAAGTATAAACATAAGTACTGTCACATGTTCAAAGGTGAAGAAATAATTGTGGATGTTGGACATAAATTAAAAAATAAAAACTCTGGAATTAAATTTAAACCCCAAACATACAAAGAAATCTTCAATGTTTGATGAATATAAAACAATACCTATATTGTGATATAATAATGTGGAAAGAAGGAATGCGCAAATTAGGCATCCAAAGCACATGAAAGTGATAACAAGAACTCTGTTCCTCGTAAAGTTACAAATTCACTTAGGTTTGTAATAAGTGATCTGTGCTACTGTTAAATAACTATTGATTTCATAAGTTGACTCCACATATATAGTTGAGATTAGCAGAATGAAAAGAAGTTAACCAGCTATCAAACTTTGTTCAGAAACAATAGTACTAGCAGATTTGGTTCGCCTAAGCATCCACTATAGTCAATTCGATTAAGAACATGTTTCATGGGTTTCAAACAAGGTTACCAGGGTCGCGGAACAATTCGGTACGGGAAATTGGATTGCCACCGTCTATGGAATGTAGTACGGTGGGGTACACTTCTCTGGATCACAAGATGGAACGGAATACAGTAGATTGAAATGTTTAACGATTTTTTACATCATTTTCATATATGTTTGCATATATACATATATCTTTACACATGAAAAGCTGGTTAACAGTTCTCCAGATATGTTCATATATACATGGTTGATAGCAGTTATTTTTTATGTGACATGTATTGTGAAGTTAAATTCTAAATTAAAAAATAATTGATTTGAATTTTGTATTTTTACAATATCACGAGATTTTGGTGGAGTTTCTTGTAAGGCTCAACTCATTCAACTCCTTAAAACCCAGGTGTTAAGGAGAGGAGAACTAGATCCTTATAACCCGGACAGGCAACAACACATCTAAGCGATGTGGGACGACAACACGTCCCCGCACGTGTGGCAAAGGCACATACGTGGATTACGGAGATAGAGGACAAATAAGGCTCTGATACCACTTGTAAAGCCCAGCCCATGCAACTCCTTAAAATCCAGATGTTAAGGAGAGGGGAACTAAGGTCTTATAACCCGCATAGACAACAACACACATAAGCGATGTGGGACGACAACAGAGTTATTACAATATCACGTAATTTAAAGTCGGAAGGCTAGAAGAGGCGATCGAGTTCGCTAGCGTACAATGATCTGGAACTATCAATACAAAACAAGGAATGCTAGGGCATGAAAGATTTCAGGTAACACTGGTTTCAAATATCTCATCATGAAAATTCAAAAAGTTCCTATGCGTACATTGACTACTTGCCAGTACATATAATGAGATCAAGAATTACCCATCATTCTCTTTTCGCGGTGTCAAAGACGTGGACAACTTTTGCTCCATCCCCTTTGTTAGCACCTGCCCACATAAAATTTTTCATTCAATAAAAATTAAATCCAACTCTAGCAACTAATAGTTATGTTCATATAAAAAGGAAGATAGAGATAGTTACGTAAACTTTAAAAATCACAAACCTGCTTCGTGCCAGAAGATCTTTCATCACTTGAAGATGGCAATTGGTTGACATTGTTTTGAAATGTCCTAAATGCCCGCTTAACAATGTCCTTATCTCCCATTTTCTCCATAATCAAAGACTTTCTAGTTGTGGTAAGAGAGGTTGAATCATAATTTGCAAGACCCAAGCTAAGAGACATGTGAAGGGACATAGGAGCTACTCTTTTGCTTTCTCCTATAGAATTGTTGCTCTTCGGTAATAATGAACTGTTTGACTTCTTTGTTGATGACCGAGAAGTAGATATGACTGTGGAAGTTGTAGTTGGCTTTGATAATCTCGGAGGAACGGGAATTTTTGGTGATTTGGGCAAAGATGGTGCCAGTTTCTTCTTCACCCCCGCCAAATTCTTCTCCTTCTTGGTGGGACTAATCTGAAATGATATAATCAACGCTTAGGACCTGTTTGGGTATCCTTGAACTATCACATAACATTTTAACCAAAATGACGATGATCTTGGTGGTTCCATTCAAGAAATTTGTGCTCATTTACAAGAAGATGATGCTTAAAGTCTGCCATTTCCCAAAAAAAAAACATAGAACTGGCCATACAATAGGAGATATGAAGAAGTGTCCTATTTATCTAAATCGATTCCTCCAGGAAGATGGGATTTTAAACTATTCGAATTTTGAACGAGGCTATTCAAATTCAAGTGACAACAAAGCATTGCTATTACAAAGTTCAAGAAATATGAGACAGCTCTATTATCTCTTTGCTTTACATATTAATTAACTGTGCGAATTCAAAAGCTTCACCTTATGAGATTTAATTGATGCACCCGATTTGACAGTGGCCGCTTTATTTTCCGAATTGCTTTCTCTCTCCTTGTCCAATTTTGGTGGCAGTTCCAATACACCCTGAGATCCTTTTAGATGAGTATCTTCTTGAAACAAAACAGTGTCTTCGGGTTTCTTTACTTCAAGACTATCTTCTATGCTATCAATTTCTCCAGCAAGGCGGCCATCAAGAACTGAACCTTGAGATTGTACAGCGATCGATGCATCTTCATTTAGTGCATCACAATTGGTGCCATCCACAGCACTGATCGAGTCAGTCTCTTGCTCAACTCCTTGAGGAAAGCTCTCAGATTTTATATCACTCTCAACACGAGTAATATTATTCATGAAACAGCTTGAATTGGTGGTGTCTTGCTCAATTCCTCGAGGAGAGGGAGAGCCGTGACCATTAGATACACCAAATTCTATAACACGAGTACTGTTGTTAATGGCACCGATCGAATTTGAGACTTCCTCAACTCCTTGAGGAGGAGAGCTATGACCATTGAATATACCGCCCCCACCCCGTTCAATATCAGTTCCGCAAGTGTAATTTCCGGTATGATAGTTGCAAGTTTGGTTGTTATCTGATCCTCGGCCTCCCAACAGATGATTAGTTTCCATTTGCTGCTCTAGAACTAGCTCTGCCTTTCGAGCAGCAATCTTCTTGTAATGGGCTTCAAAGTAAGCCTTCTTCTGAGCCACCGATCCCGGTGTTGAACACTTCTCAACTTCTTCCAAGTACTTGTTTGGAGAGAAAGAGGACCATTTTTCCCAAGAAAGTGAATCATTCTCAAATCTACCAAATGAAACCGATACTTCAAGACCAGAACTAGAGGCTATTGACTCTCCCATCTGTGTTATATATCGATATCCCACCAAAACAAACAAATCATTCAAACTTAGAATCAAGAACACAACACACACTCAGTGTGAGAATTTTGCAATAATGAATTGGATATCAAATCAAAAATGATTAATGAAAAACAAACAAGATCTTCTTCTTTTTTTCTTTTCTTTCTTTAAAAAAAAAAAAACACAATAATTGGGTCATCTTTAAGTGATCAAAGGACAAATGGGTGTACCTTATTATCCAGATTCAGTGCTTCCACTGTTGGTTCACCATTAGTTCTCTGTCTACCAAGGCTGAATTATTAACACAGAGGAACCAACATAATACACAAAAATGTTCACACCACGGCCTGCAAAAATCATGGGAACTGAGTCAATACACTGAATCACACTAAAAGAGACCAGGATTAAGCAGATCAGAATGAAGACAAAAAGCTAAAATAGTCTAATGGAAATACAAAACTGTGAAGACATGGCATGTGCAGTGTTTTCAATTTTGTTCTTTTATTATTACAATTTTAAATTTAGCTTTTTTACAGCTTTGAGAACCTTTTCTGACTCTTGTACTTCTTGAAACTCCTAAAATGATAAACTCCCCCCAATCATCAACACAGAATAATAAGTAACATAAAAAGTTGAATATAAATCTTGTAGAACTCTAAAAGGTGTTTCAACTTTTCATTACTAGAGAGAGAAAAGGTTAAACAGATACATACGGAGTATACACTTGCAATAATATTGATTTGAGTATATGATACATAAAAAATAGAAAAGAATAGATACATTTGACTCATATTTAATGCAGATAAAGAGATTAGGTGCCTCAATTATGGAGATTCAATAAACATAGTAGTAGCTGATTTATTTATTTTTAAAGAGACTACTCCACTTTTTGAAGTAAATTTTTTACCTAAAGAGCTTTCATTGACTGAATTCAGAGACACCCAACAAAGACATTAATCAGATCAGCCATGAGAGTTGATGGTAAGGAAGGCCCACTGAGAAAAGACCCACAGTAGAGAGAGAATGTGAGTGTGTGTGAGAGAGAAAGAGACGAAGAGTGAGAGAGAGAGATTACACGTGATAGATCTCTAAATTATTAATGGAGGCTGGAGCCAACACGGGACACGTGTGGAGCCAATGAAACGAGAAGTTATTCGGTGAGCCCGTCACGCCACGTCAGCATGCTGACGTGGTGTGACCATTTAATCCTAACCACCCACTTGCCCTTTCCTTTTAGGGAGATCATGACAAGTGTTTAGTGGAATTTCAAATTTGAAATCTGATAACCACTTGTCATGATCCCCCTAGAAGGAGGGGGCAAGTGGATGGCTGAGATTAAATGGTCACATCACGTCAGCATGCTGACGTGGCGTGACGGGCTCACTGAATAATTTCTCCAATGAAACTAATTGATCTGGGGTAATGCTATGTGAATGTGCACATAAAGATCTGAGTCATTCATTTTGGTGGGGTCCATCCTTGCACACATGGAATCCACCAAAATGAATGGCTTAAATCTTTATGTGTGCACTTTATATGCACATTTTATGTGCACGAATCATTACTCTTGGATTTGACAACATTTAAAAAAGAATAAAACAATAAATTTTGAATCACAACAACTTTTTTAAATGAGTAATGTTATGTTTTTTTTATTTATTATTTTTTTTTAATAGAAATGTACCCGAAAATCCCTCTTTACCAATGTTTTTTACATAAGACCCATCTTATAGAAGTATCTACTAATAGACCCTAACAGTTATGAAGTTGTATATTAATAGCCCAAAACCCCAATTATTAATTTTTAGGTGACGAATTTACCCTTTAATATATGAAATATTAGTTTGCAGTTCAAATTTGAAATCAATTTAGAATTGATTTTGATGACTTTCCAGATATTATGCATGTCGTGGATATGACATATCCCACTTATATAGCAGCACATTTAATGAGATGATTGTAATGTGCCTCAATTATAGGAAAATTTGTTACACAAAAAATATTCCATAATTGTTCCATATTGTATCATGAAAAGATTATACAGAAGAAGGATGTCGATAGTGCTAAATTCGCTTTTGGTAAAAGCTTGAGATATTTACATAAGCTAAAATTTGTCACTCAACTGGTCATCCTCTGTAATACCCTGTATTTTTGTAATGTATTATGTGAATAAGACCCTGTATGCTTCTTTTAATACTTGTTTGAGCCTGGCCTTACCCTTGGTATAATTTGGATACCAATCGATTGAACTGTTTTCCAATCGATTGCCTTATTTTGGATACCAATCGATTGAACTTTATACCAATCGATTGCTTTTGTCAATCGATTGACACTTATGCCAATCGATTGGAGGCAGCTGGGCAGATTCTTTTGCTCTGGTTGGGGAGAGGCCACGTGAACACCTTCCTTCTATATATACCAGCCCATTTTGGGCGTATTTCTGGTTGCTGAAATCAGAGAGAGTGAGAGGGAGAGTCTTGTGTGTGTATTTTATATATATACACTCATATATATATATATATACACACATATATACATATATTTGCACACACACACAGAGAGAGAGATTGAAGAGGAAGAAGAAGAAGACCAGAAAGAAGAAGAAAAGAAGGAGAAGGAGAAGGAGAAGAGAGAAGACAGAGAACTAGAGAGAGAGGGAGGAAGACCACCATTGAAGCTCCAAGCTTCATTACACACAACCAAACACGCCCTTAACGCCTAAAGTGAGTTTTAAACTCACTTGGTAGCCTTACATTGATGTTAGGACTTGTTTTTAATAAAGAAGAGATGCAGAAACCATGTATTCCCGTTTATTTGTTGCTGGACAGTCTTCTCTGTGAAGAAGACGAAGTGTCAATCGATTGGTACCCTTACCAATCGATTGACATCTTTCAGGTCCCAATCGATTGACATTTTGTGCAATCGATTGGCATGGATTGTGATCCAATCGATTGAACTTTTTATCAATCGATTGACACTACTTCTATGCCAATCGATTGAATCTTTTTCCAATCGATTGATGCTACTTTTATACCAATCGATTGAACCTTTATACCAATCGATTGGAAGCTTCAGAATACTATTTTTCTTATAATAACTGTTTAGTTGTTTATTTACTGTTCAGTATTTCCCAGCATGCTTTATTATTGTAATACAGACATGATAACGAGTTAATGCAACGTAGGATCATAGTAACGACAAGACTAACGGATAATGTTTATAATGTTAGATAACAGAATAGTCGTGAATCCTTTGGAGTTAACGTTCATTTCATTCAGAGTAGTCGGGCCACATTGGGATTGTCATGTATCGGTGATAGAGTTGAACTTAAGTAGGTTTGCTAAGATTCGGGAAATTTGCGTGGGCGGGCTTTGGTCGATCATATGTTCTTAAAAGCGGTAGACAGACGAAGGTGTCTATGACTTGCGGTGAACCGGACCATTTGCCCTAAGATAGCCAGATGATCTAATCATATGTTCTTAAAAGCGGTAGACAGACGAAGGTGTCTATGACATGCGGTGGACCGTGATCACTGGTAGACGTCGCTAAGTCGTGGCATAGAATGATGTACTGTTGTTTAAAGCGTTATATCCCTGACATGCGGTGGACTGTGCATATGTTCTTAAAAGCGAGGGATGGACTAACGTGGTATCCATGACATGCAGTGAACTGTGCATATGTTCTTAAAAGCGGTGGATGAGCAATGGTGTGTGATAGAGTTGAACTACTGTCGAGTGTATTCCCCTATCAGGACGCATTATCGATCTTAAAATGAATAGGACGTCAGTAATCGGATCATTGGTTTGATTAAAGGAGTTACCCATACTGAATTCTAATTTGGTTACTATTTATAACTTGTGATAATATCAATAGTCGATACCCTGTTAGTATTTAACTCACTCGGCTTTCATTAAGCTGACGGTGTTTATGCCGCTGGACATTTCTACGTTCCAGCGCACCCTGGTTATGACTATACAGGTGAAGGGCCTGCAGGAGAGGACTACTATGCCGGTGATGGAGTCCCTGTGGAGGATTTCCCTGACGGAGGTCAGACCGAAGAAGACTACTACGCCTAGGACTACCTCTACGCCAACTGAAGACTAGACTAGAATTGTAGCTAATTGTCTTTACCATTTTAGAACCCTTTTTTTGTAGTCAGGCATATGTTGCCTTGACATTTGTACTTCCGCTGTCTTATATTTGATTCGAGACTCTGATGTGTAATAGTTAGTAACTCCTGTTGACTTTATGTTGCGTTGTGATCAGAACCTAGACTTCATTCTTGTTACACTATTACTTTTTGTTGCTTAGTACTGCGTGGTGTGGACAATCATGTGACTTCACCCGTCGCTGCCTTTGGACCCAAAAAGAAAATTTATTTTTCTCTATTTTTGCCGTTCCGGGGCGTGACATCCTCAAATACTTGTTTTGTATTGCAAAAAAATTTAAACCCTACGAAAATTGGATGTTGGGTAAAATTTAACTCTAAAGCTAGCAGTAAGAGGAAGTGCTAAATTTGAGCACGCTAAATTTGCACAACAGTTTTTAATGAATCGTTTTGTTTTTTACACTATTTTTGTTTATTTTTGTAAGTTCAGTTTATGTAACAAATTTTGCATTTTAGTGTAAATGAAATAGTGTAGTGTAAAATTTAGCACTATAAGAAATCACTCATTAGTTTTGTATAGTTGAATGAAAATTCTGGTGTAAAATTCAACACTCAACTGATATGAGTAATCAAAAATAAACTTTGTAGATTACAATATATATGATTTGCCCATCAAGACTGAAGTTGCTATACAAAAATCCCCAAAAGACTGAAGTTACATTTTAGTTCAATATCCACCAAAATCAAGGATTAATATATACATTCAATTTCTAATCTACTACTTTCCCAAAAAAAAAATCCAATCTACTACAAGAACCCACGAGCTTGTTGCATAGCGTTGTGTCTTTCAATTGTCGAAGGTGTTCTCTTCGTGTGTTGGCAATTCGTGCTCTAAACTAGCACAAGCTTCATTTTGCATCACACTTTGGTGTGACTGGTAAGAAATTTGACACCAACTAGTGAGAAATTGCACACTAAGTACCCTGGCACCTGCAAAATTTTACACCAATGTGTGAGAAATCAACACATAAAGCATAAGTGTTAATTTCACACTACCTTATAAATAAGGTGATAAAATTCTTACTAACAAGTCTATCAGAAAGTGTAGACACCCCGATTTTGACCAAACGTCAAGCCCAGGGATTGGTTTCCTCCATAAGACCGATGATGACAAACACCGGTAAAATTGGAAGGTTCCCCAGAATTCAAATTCTTCAAAGATTCTTCAAAATAAAAGTCAAAAATCAAAATAAGAGAGAGAGAGAGAGAGAGAGAGAGAGAGAGAGAGAGGGGGGGAAATTGGGTACTCGGGGGAAACCCGAACGTTGAAAAAGATGTGAGAAAATCAGTAAATAATAATAATAATAATAATAATAATAATAATAATAATAAAATAAATAAATAAATTCAAAGAAGAAATATAATATGAAAGGAGTTTCAAAAGAAAAGAGAAAAAAAGAAGAAAAGAAAAGAAAGAAAGAAATAAACGGATAGTATATACCATGTATCTAGGTATATCTTAATAAAGTACACTACAAATATAAGTACATTAGTATATACTTTGCTAATAATTAGGATTGTAGTAATGTATATTTTGAAAATTAAAAAGAGGGCAAAATTCTGTTAGCCCCGGCACGCGGGAAAGCCGCCAACAACCATCGAGTGCCGCGAGCTGTAACAGACTATTTTTCTCACATGTTCTAGAAGAAAACTTTGCACATGGATTTTCACCCGAGTTTACCCATTTAACCTTGAGTTGTTGGCTTATATAAACAAAAAAACCTTCATCTTCATTAGGGGATACTTGAATCAAGAGAAAAAAATACAAGAGTTACATATATTAGAGAGAGAATTGAGAGAAAGAAGATAGAGTTTCTTGAAGAAATTTGAGGAATTGAAGAAGAATTTGAAGGTTGTTGGAAGAGCTTCACAAGAGATAGAAGAAATCTTTGAGGCCTTGGAGGTAACCTCTCAATCACTTGATAGAATTAGGCAATTCAATCACAAATTCTTAGATCTAGGACCTTTACACATTTTCAAAACCTCTCTTGATCCTACCTCATTTCATCACACACCACTTAGAATTTGTGATTGAATCTCATGGTGTTTTATGAATTTGGATCCAAAATGGAATTTTGGATTTATGAATAAAAGAGTTTTGACTTGAAATTTTCAAATAATATTTTGATTTCCTTTATTTTGTTTATATTCTTCTCAAGAAATCTATGAGATCTTCAATATCTCATTAGATTTCTTTGAGTTTGATCCTCTAATTTCCTATGATCTTATGATTTATATGGGAATTAAAGTGGATTAAGATCATCTCTACATGTAGTTGGTTGAATTTAATTCTTAACTCATAGTTTGAAATCTCCTTACTAAAAAATCTTATGGGATTCATACTATATTCCATAGAGGTTCATGTAGTGGGAATTTCACTTTGTCTCCAAGGACTATTAGCTTGGTAGGAGAAATGATAATATAACTCTATATTCTCCAAGGCCCATTAATTTGAGAGGAGAATAAGGTTTCATGGATCTATATTCCTCAAGGATCATATGTTTGATAGAGGAATTAGGTGTAGATTTTCATAATTCATATTCAAAGTTTATAAGATCAAGTAAGACCTTAGGATTCTCTTGCTAGATCTCCAATTATGTGATCTATGATAAGAATCCATCAAGGTTAAATCTAGAGGTTTCTCCCTATTTCATCATTTGTCCCATTAATCATAATCAAACTTGATTCTAATCCTTTCTAGGATCATGGATCAAATTGGTTTTAAACTATGAACATCAATTTAACAAAGGTGCTGTGAATCCATAAACCAATCGTGATCAAAGATTTTTTATAGAGTCATGATTCATTGGAAATGGATGAGACCAATTGGAGGATGTTCATAACCCATTTAAGTACCTCTGTGATTTTTGTTTTGATGAAATTCCATGCCTAAGATGGTTTGGTCTTATGATTTCAAAATATGCAACTCTCTCTCCAAAATTTCAGAACAGCAAGTCCATTTTGAAATTCACAAATCAGAATCTTAATAGAGTTTCTCAGGTCTCTAATAATTTTTTCTAAGTACCTTAATGTGTTAGGAAGATACCCTAAAAAGATCTAAGTGTTTCTCATCTTTTTACTATGTTTAGAAAATCGTACAAGATCTTTGGACAGAGAGTTGCAGATTCCTGAGTGATGTCTAGTGTTTTCCATATTCCCAGAGATCTAACCGTTCAAACCTTGATTTTCTTTTTGGGTTATAAACTAGACTCACATAGACATATCATATCCAAAAATCATTAAGATCCAACCGTTGGAATTATGTTTTTTCTACTTTTTAAAATATGGTCTGCTCTCTGTAATTTAGGAAAAACAGTCACTATTTTGTTTATTCTCATTGATTTTAACTTAAATGGTTCCCTAATGTCTTGGGACTCAAATCATGTTTTGAATAATGATAATTTAGCTTAAATCCAGAGGCTAAGTGATCCAAATTAGTGAATAAATCCATGTTTTATTCTTGTTCATATTCATTCATTCATGTACGTTAATGCCTATGATTAGAACTAGCTATTGGATAAAGTTGGGTTTCATGCTTAATAAATCTAAGCTAGAGGATCATGATTGATTGTTTTGATATCATATTATTATGTGAAGCATGTGGACTAATCTTTGTTTTGTAGTGCATTTGAGGTACAATTTCTCATCTCTTCTCTAGTTTATTTCATTTGTTGATTTTCTTGATTTTCGACTCCATGCGCGACACCTTAGACTAGGTCTTGCCTTATGTGCTTATATGCGTTCGAGACCTTTTCTTAGGTTTATTTTATATGTATACATTGTACGTTTAAATTCGCAGCTGGATCCCGGGTAAGTTTTCTAGTTCCCTATTTGCACACCATCTTGCTTGCTATTTGAACTATGTGGCTTATGAATGATATTTTTTCCGTTAGCAATCTTACACCCTTTTTCAACATGCTTGTGTAATGTATTATTTATATATGTATTAGTTAAGGTTATGCTTAGATTAATAATTCGATTAAAAAAGATGATGAGTAGAGGCCTATCACGAGATAGGATGAAAGGGCGTGTTTTAGTCCGCCGGGCTCCTTCCCCTTTCATTCCATAATCCCCGGACCTAGAATTTCTGGTTTCGCAAAAGATCAGTTGCTTTTAAAAATGGTTTCTTAATTTTTCTTTAAAAAAAAAAATAATTAAGTGGCGACTCTTTGATTTTTGAAATTGAATTTGAAAGTTGTTTTAAAAGTTTTAAAAGTGGGTTCAAATGCCGGTATCCACAGAAAGTAAGGAGCAAAAGCAAAACTAGAGAAAATGTTTTGAAGCCAAACTAGTGAACAAGTCCAAATGTCCTCCAATTCAACTATTCAAGTGCCCATTGCATTATCTTATTTGAAAAAAAAAAAAAAAGTAAAATTATGGCAATAGGCAATATATAATATAAGTTGATAAGAAATGATTATATTGACATCAACCCTGTATGAATTATGCCAAAAACTAACCTTCTAATGGTTTATACTAATAAAATATAGACTACATTGTTCACAAAACCAGTGCCCAACTTAATGCAAACCAGTGCCCAAATGCTCGAAATTTTTTTAGGATCAATACCACTTGTATAGTTTATCAATTGTCAAATATATGTTGCAAAAATTCCGCAATTCCTGATATCCAAGATCATGAAAAGGTCAAAACTCATTGTATTATCATAGTAGCAGAACATGCATTTTTGTATGCAATTGTATTTCAAAAAGAAAATCATGGGAAGAACACATTTGGTCATATATGTGAAAATTGTCAAGTGCTGTGTGGAAACTTTCTTGGATGCCAATCGAGGAAGAGACCATGATATACATTATATATATATATATATATATATAGAGAGAGAGAGAGAGAGAGAGAGAGAGAGAGAAAGAGATGCCATAGAAGAATCTTCCAACTTCAAGCCTTTGAAGCCCTAGCCACCACAAAATCAAAAGGGGAAAAAAATGTTAGAACTTAGATCTAGCAGCCCAGACCCTAATATACGTAATATATACAATATATATATAGAGAGAGAGGAGAGAGTTACCGTATAGAAAGAGTGAGAGAGACATCGGACGGCGAGGGTAACAGCCGGCGATAAGGGATGAGGTCTCTTGGCGTCGGCAAGTCAACTCTCCAAATCGATCCAAGGCTTTTTCTTTGCTCACAATGGTGGAATCTCCTCTAGCTTTCTCTCTCTAACCTGTCTCCCTTATCACTAGTTTTCATTTTTCCTGTTAGGAAATGTCGATGTTGTTTTGATTTCAAAATCCCAGATTTTAGGAGTGGATTATGGGTTAATTGCAGATGAAATTGCCAAATAGGCTTGGTCAATGGAGATGAAATATCTGCTATTATTTCTCGCGCGATTATTGGGCAAGGACAAATCTGTCATATCAAATTTAATAGACTTATCAGTGAATTATTTTTGGACTTGGACCTATTACAAAGAACTACTACTTATATGGATTTTATAATAGTTATCCCTTTTTTTATTTTATTTCAATATCAATTAATTAAAATTATTTAGGCTTACTACCACATGGGTTGGGAAATACTTTTAGAAAAAAAATTTAAAATTCATAATATTACTCTTTTAAAATATATATACTAGGGGTGTAGCATGTGCATTGCACATGCCCCCGTTCCCGTCAGTAAATTTAAATGAATTTTGTGATAAATGGGCAATTTGTGTAAATTGAGAAAAAAGCTAGTAATATATGTGTGATAATTACAATATTTAACAATTTAATTATATATATGTAATCAATTATGTCGTCATAACCACTTTTGTTATCATAAAAGCTTGAGCTTTTTCACGGGGTTGTGGAGTATTACTTACACCCTTCACTATTAAAGAAACTAAAAACACCACATCCCCCAGAAGATTAGTTAGTCCGTAATAAATTTTTGTAAATATTATTGACTTCTTTGTAATTATTGGATGGTTTCTTTTGTTATTCAACTCCAACGGTAGTAACTATTTTGGATCCTTCAATAGCGTTTTTGGTCTCCTAAATGTTTTTTTTTTTCAAAAACACTCCAACTATTGTATCCAACATGAGTATCGGTTTTAATATTTAAGACATTTTAACCATTGATTCCATTCCAATTATTATTTTAATTATAAAAACCACTTTCTCTCTCCAAAGCCTGTAAGCTTAGATTCTCAAATCATGAGTTTCTAAAATTGATCCCCTTTTGAATCCACCATTAGAGTGTATTTTTTGGTATAAAATAATCCATTTTGGTCTCTTTTGGTTTTGGATACCTAATTGGAGTTGCTCTTACCCAATTGAGCAAGTCTATTTATCTTTCCTAAGTCCTAAGCTTGGTTGAACATACAGATTCGGCTTTAATAACAATCAAGTTTGAGAACTTACTATAACTTTTTAAATTGGGGAACTATAGCATTAGTCTAACTATAATACAATTATTTTTTAGTGGTGTGCACAGTACGTATACAAACTCTTAAGATACTATCAGTATATTTGGGATTCAAATTTGGGTACCATAGCATTGCTATTAATGTTGTGAGTAGTGCTATGGTTCTAAAATTCATAAGTACTATGTGTGGACACTCGGGATTCCACCTCTTTTTTGTTTGAGATTGTTTTGAAAAGGAAAAGAAAATGGTCTATTGAAAACAGATACAAAGTCGCCACTTGGTCTTTAAGGAACCAAGAAACCTAAATTTGACTCACTCAAACGGATAAAGGGCACCGGCCTTTCATAACCAAAGAACTTGGCTCGGGGTTTTGGTATGAGAGAGGAAGGAGCCTTTGTCGTGACTAAAACACCCTCAACTCGCCCCGTCTCTCGACGGGCCTCAATTAGCATCAAAACAATCATCTTTTACAATGTATGGTTCGACAATTAATACTATGATAGTATATTACATCATACAAGGATTTTGAAATGGAAGATCAAAAGATAAGATATTATTCATAAGATCTAAGCCAAATATCACACAATGTAAAGTGAAAGATCACACAAACAAACCTAGAAAAAATCATCTAATCATATATCAAATAGTCAAGACTTCCTAATCTAAAGGGGGACATGAATTGTTATTGAAATAAATAATCAAACAAATCAAAATATGCTTAGCAAGCTAGTATGATGCATGTTAATCTTTGAGAAAAGAAGACCTCTCGATCCCCGGGACGGATGAGAAAGGACGATTAGATCGAGGGGAAACATGAACGTGTGATCATGATCATTCCTTATAATCTTCTTAGATTAGGAGTTGCAAAAATCCCAAATCTTGCATGAATGCAATGTATGTATCTAGAATGTGCCAAGGTTGTAGTGTGTTTTGTGTTCATGGATTCCTAAAATGACTTAGAAGTCTAGAATGTGTATGAATGAATGAAGGAGATCATCATTGGATATGTACAAATGTAGTATGAACTACTTCCTAAGACATGAGCTAATTTGGAATGCATGTAAGCACCAAATCAAAGTATGGAAGTAAAAGTGTGTTTGCTGTGAATAGTGGACAGAACAATAACATGATCTTTTGGAAATTGAAAGGAGGGGTTATTAATGTTTTCAATGCATGATTTTTTATGGAGATCTTCCTTATTGTGTCTATAACACAACCCAAAAATCCAATCTTTAATAGCTATCACAGATTGAGAGAAATTATACAAACAATAGAGATTATTCAGAAATAGAGTCCGTACTGTCGACTGAAATGTTAGAAAATCTTAGAAAATGAAAAAACAAGATCTAGGGGCCCATATTATACATAAAGTTTCCTAAGACATTGAAGTTCAAGGGAAAAATGATTTCCAATCACTCCCTTTGGAAAAGTTTTCTGTAAAACAAGCTGAAAGTCAACCAAGCTGTTGTGACAGAAAAAACAGAATATCTGGAGAGAATGTTTGGGTCCAAATGGACCACTTTCAAGTATTTTCAAGTCAAACCAAAAATCATGGGTGTTCTCTAATGATTTAGGAAGACTTTCCAAGTGATCTTGCATCCATACATTGAGTATTGAGTTCTATAGAAATCTTTGAGCTCAGATCATTCACTGTTTTGACTCACTGTTTTAAAGATTTTGGGAAAAATTTGAGTTTTCTTTCTTGAGATCAAAATGAGAGGGTTTGAGAGGGGTTTTGAAATAGAGGTTTTGAAAGTATATTTTCAACATCAAATAGAGATTATGACCTCTTGAAATATCAACATCAAACTCATCATCAAGAACCCCCAATATTATTAGAGAGATTCTTTTTTATTTTGAATATAACTTCAAGGATACCTTGGAGGTATTGAAGTTATAATCATCATCTATTAAACATGTTTTTGAGGTCAAGAGCTACTATCCATATGGATTCTCTCACCTCAAACTTCATGTCATCATTTAGATGATGATGAACTATAAGTAAAACAAAGAAAATAAAAAAGAAATGAGGTAAGAGGAGATGAACATTGTATATAAGCAAGAAAATAAACAATCAATAGATGATATTCAATGGTGGAACCACAAGCATTCAACCTCTCATATATGTGTGTATGTGGGTGTAGATTGCTCTCTAACTCATTAGAAACTCAAAGAAGATGAAGAAAATGAATTAAAATCTTGTAAATACTAGTTTAGTTTTGAGAAAACTAAATAAAAACTCACATTTGACTTGGATTTGAAGAAGAAAATCTTTATTTCTCTCTCTATTTCTTCCTAACTCTCTATATCTCTCTCAAATAGCTTCCAAGCTCTTCCCCAAATGGAAGCAAATGGGTCTCATTTATAGGCCAAGTTGGGGAGGTAATTTGGATTTTAAAAAGTCTCTAATTGGTCCAAAATCCCGAAATAATCAAAACTATGTCGTTTTATTTGTTGAAAATTTGAATTAAAACCCCAAAAATTAACTAAAACTAACAAAAAAAAATGAAAAATCACTCAGAGTGCCGCCGCAACACTTTTCCATTGCCGCCGCGGTAGTGGGCCAGTGCCGCCGCGACAGTCAACCATCCCGTTGACCAAAATTTGAATTTTGGCACCCAGAACTCCCAAAATTCGCGAAATGGCCCTATTTCGTCCGAAATTCACAAAAAAATCATACGAAATCCAAATTGAGATTGTGATATACTGTTGGAAAGGTATTGAGTTCTAATTTTCATAAAAAATAATTTGGAGTTAGGTCACTTTGGAAAGTTTTGCGATATTCGCGATAAAAGCCGAATTGATCGCATTTTTCACCTTCAGAAATTCATAACAAATTCATTTTAGATCCAGAAATTATGTGCGATATACAGTTGGAAAGCTATTGACCTCTAGTATTTGATGAAAACATTTCAACATTGAAAAGGAGACTTTGATTTTTGGTCAAACTTGCAGTCAAACCAGTCAAACAGTGCACTTCCAGGAAATTCCGGGAAGTTCTGGGAGCCTCCAAAGACTGACATTTCCGTCCGATTTTCTTTTAAAATATATTTTAAGACTTTTCACATAATTTAGGATGATCTGGGAACTTTTGGACGAATTCGGATGATTTTGGTCAAACCTTGGTCAAACTTGATCAAAATTTGGTCAAATCGGTCAACGGAGACTTTCTGGGAACTTTCCGGACTTTCGGGGGTCTCTGGGAGCTTACGATTTCAAATATTCATCTTTTAAAATACCATTTTTTTGTTTTGAACAACATTGAATGATTTCTGAGATTTTGGGCCAATCTAGAGAGTTTTGAGCTTTTAGAGGCATTTTGGTCATTTCTTTGATTTCTTGAGAATTAGAGGCATTCTCTGAAAATCCGATCTTTATAATCATCGAGGTTTGACATGCTTGTGGCCTCCTAAATCTATTAGCTGACAAAATAGGGTGTCTACACTATGTGTGGTACGAACGTTACACCATTTGGGAATCAAATTTGGTTTCAAATTCAAAAAGCATAGCATCGTTCCAAATTTATACCTCGCAATTTAATTCCCAACACATGTGGTAGCAAACTTTATACGCCCAATTTAATTCTTCTTCTTCTTTTTTGCTAATTATCAACACAATTACTTAGTAAGACATGAATGTGACACATGTCAAAATGTCATTGTTTGTGTTGGTGATGGATTTTAATTGTAGGATGTTGAAGTGGTCCTGTTATTATTCCCACTATCACATGTGTTGGGATCTACTCTCCAATGGAAACTAAGTGTTGAAAATTAAATTTGAGATTCAAATTTAAGATCGTCTACAAAAATTTAACCTGAGTCTTATACGATTTTATTTTCTTAATTTCAATCAATGTTCTGGTGAGAAAATACTCATTCTTTAGTAATGCTATGGTTCTACAATTTTTAGTTTTGTGTGTGGAACGAACGTTACAGCATTTGGGAACTAAATTTGGTTTCCAAAATTGAAAAGCATAGCATCGTTCCAAGTTTGACATTTTGACACGTGTCACATTAATGTTTTAGCAAGTTTATATCAATTTAATCTCTGGATTCTAAGTTTATGTAGTACAGATTTATTCGACACTACGTATATGAGCATGTAAGTTTCTCTTATGTAATTTTTTTTACTAAGGTTCTAAAATTTATAACGTTCAATTTTTAACATAATGTTTATATTTTTAAAAATTATTTTATACAATGTCCAAGTTAGTAAATCTTTATAATAAAATTGTTGTTTTTAATTATGTTCATGAGTTCTAAAATTTTGAACTTATTGTTAATTGACATTTTTTGAGTAGTGCTACACACACATTTTTTGACATATATTTTTTGACACACTTTTTTTTTTACACATTTTCGATGGTCGAGATGCATTTGGTGGTAGGACCTGATGACGCCAAAATTTAGTTAAAGTAAATTAAAGCAATTTAAGGAGAGAGAGAGAGAGAGAGAGAGAGAGAGAGAGAGAGAGAGAGTGGGAGACTGGTTTTTTGTATGTGGTTCGGCCCTGTTAATGAAGGTACCTACGTCCACGTGTGTGTCTGAGCACGTTTACTATACTGTAAAAAGCCGGGAACCTGTGGTGAACCAACAATAGTTTGGAGCTACCGTAGGTCGGGCGGGCGTGTTGGTGACTGCTATAGAGGTGCTGTAGAGACTGAAAAGTTGGTCCTCTCCATGGGGGTGAGATTTTGATTGGGGATCTCCTCTAATGGGGGCGAGTGGTCTCTTTTATAGATGCAAGAGACCTACTCATACAAGGATAAAGAAATACAATCCAATTAGGATTGATTGGCTTTAATTGTGGGGGTTTCCTAATTGGATTAGGAAATAATATTGTCACACCCGTTCCATAAATTTGTGATTTTTAAAAATGCATCATTTGAGATTTTTGAAATTATTAATGTTATTAATAATTTGAGTTGAGGTTGACTGTGGGTCAACGGTAAGGTGTCAGTGAGGACACGGGAACATGATAGTTCATATGGCATGAGCATGAGTAAATGACATTTATATGATTTAAATGTTATTTGACTTTATTTGGTATTTGATGAATAGTAATTTTATCTGTGTTGTGAGAATTCTGGTAATCTTTGATATTGTTATATCATTTTGAGAACTGTGGTGAGAACGTGAGTGATACGTTAATTAAAAAGGTAGGTTGTGTAGAGATTCCACAGAATATAGTTTTCGGACGTTATTTTGGACCCAAACGAAACCTAGTCAGAAACTTTTGAAATTTATAGTTTTCACTCGTAAAGGTATAAAAGGGACGTGTGTGAAGTTTCATGGGTTAACTAGAAGTTTGAGAAACTTGCGGAGAGATAAACATAATTTTCAGAATGTTTGTCTATATATAGAAGTGGATGAGATCTCATTCTCATCCAAAACTTCTAAAAATATCTAGAGAGAGGAGAGAGAAATGGGGGGTTTGAGCCAACGGGCTTTGCGACGCCGATCAACGACCGTTCGTCCGACAGATTCTCTCCAGATTTCATATTTAAACTCGTGAAGGTAAGAGCTACGTTTTGGTAGTAATTAGGCCGCGTTTGGCAAACTTTTTCGAAATATCTAATTTCTAGACTTTGGGAAAAATCAGGTAAAACTCGTAGGAATCGCGTATAATTTAGAATCCGACGATTAATTAGCCCCCTAGACGATCCTTCAAAGTTTGAAGAGATTCACACGAGGTATGAATTCTAGATCTATGAAATATATGGATTTTCATGTTTTGAACATCAATTTTGATATTCTTGGATCCGGGCGAAATTCATGTATTAGTTAGGCCCGTTAATTATGCACGTGAAATTATATGAAAAGCATGTATAACTGTTTATGTGAGCATGTTATGTGTCTACTTGGGTCAAAGGGGAGTTTGGTGCAAATTCATCCAGGGTAAGCTCCTCGAACCTTGAGGATTATAATTGTGGTGAAATTGGAATTGTGGTTGTATCTGGATTGGAGGTGGGCCCAACTAGGACACGGTACTTGGTATGGAGGAAGGCCCAACTAGTGTACGAGATGCGTGGGAGAGGTGGGCCTACTACGGCATCGACCGGATGAATGCGTACCACTCACCCTAGAGACTATTTCTATGTGTTTTAGATGCTTAAACCATGAACTGTCATATAAGCATACATTTAGAATTGTACGCTCAGCATATAGCTGAGCAGTGGAGATGTACTCCATTGCAGGTAAGAGGAAAGACAAGAAGAAGCATGAGGAGTGAGGCCGGGGAATGACGGGGAATCAACTGTTTATATTTTGTTCTACTCCGAACTTGTAATAATAACCTTGAATTCGTAGTATGTTGTAATATATTCTGAACTTAGATTTAGTACTTATAATCCCCGGGTAAACTCTCTTGTATTTATGTTTTGAATGATGGAATAGAGTGGTTATATGTTGGTTTGAGATTGGAAGAACCTGGAGTGGGAAAGCTGCAGTTTTGGGCTTGCTGATAGAAATCAGTCGACTGGTTTTTGATTCAGTCGACTGGACCGCTGGGTTGGGCTGGCTACTGCTTTGTTTTGTCTGAGGCTCAATCGACTGGGTTGAGAAAACAGTCGACTGGATGGGGTCCCAGACCATCACATTCTGCTAGAGTAGGGTACCAGTCGACTGAACTTCTTCAGTCGACTGAAAATTTTAGGCACCAGTCGACTGGGTCCCCGACACAGTCGACTGGATGGGCTGTTATATTTTGAAACCTATCTGTTGAGATCACCAGTCGACTGGGCCCTCGATCAGTCGACTGGACCTCTGTTTTCAAAACTGTTTTTCTTTTATCGGATTCAATTGGCCAAAACTTTTCATAACTCCGATTCTTTTGGATTTTTCAACTCAGAGGGTAATGTTTCCTACAGTTTTAAATTACTCAGGGTTGTTTTAAAGTTCTTTCCGCTGCGTATAGTTATATGATGTTTTGGATGAGCCTTGGTGGCGTGCCACATGTCTAATTTCCACGCGTAGTGGGATGGGTCGTGACAAATATACTCTTTCCATAAATCTTCTATCTTGAGTAGGAAACTGTCTAGAATATTCTGGGGCATATGTCGTGGGCCCAGCTGGCCTTCGCTTGTACGAACCGTGCCAATGCGGTCTTCCCGACCTATTGGTCTGGTCGTGAATGAACTGCTTGTGATGGTGAGTCGAGTAGACTAGACTATTCGGGCAAATGCTTGTCCGAGGAGTTGTGCATAATTTGATCGGGACAGGGACCGACTGCTGAGTTGAACCGCTCGGTCATAGGATAGAGCCAATTTTGGGTGTATCAGTTGCCCCCCATTTCTAAGGTTGGCTTGATGCTATATCGGGGCAAGTTTGGAAATCTGTTTGATACCACTGCCATTGTTTGAGCGCTCGGGGAAGCTGCCTTGGAGCTTTTGAGTCTTGTGAGTCCTCGGGAACTGGTTAAGAGTTGAGACTTAGCCTAGATCGGAGTCTTTAATTGCTCGGGAATTGGCCAAGAGTTGAGACTTGGCCTAATTCGGAGTCTTTTGCTTGAGTTAGCTCCCATGATAGTTATCTTCAACTCGTAAACCTTCGCAGAGGTTCTGGGCCAAAAAATTTGACCATGTTAGAAGAGCCGACCTAAAGCGTATTACTTTAGGGTCCTTTTATGCTAACTCCCCAGGATGATTATCTTCTGCCCGGTCAGCCTTTGTCAAGACTGTTGGAAAAAGAGTTTGACCATGTTGGTAGAGCCGGCCTAAATCACGTTGCTTTAGGGTTTTTTTGCTCCTCTATCGTCAGCCAACCTAAGAGATTTTAGTCACCTCTATCGTCGGTTTGGACCTAAGTGGAGTTATTGCCTCTGAGTACTGTAGGCGCTCGGGTTGTCTAAATGTTTGGCTTAGTTACCGCAAGGCCTGTAAGCACCTGGTGTGATTACCTATTTAGTTCATCGTGCCTTTCTGCCCCCCCAAGCTTTCGCTAAGACAAGGATCCTATGGAGGCTAGGACTGTAGGTAACCGACCTGGAACATAGGTGGTTGCAGGGTCTTTTGAAGCTTGCCATCATCAGCCACCTAGGGGGATTTGCCCCTATTGTAGGTTGGACCTAAGCGAAGTCGATGCATTGGGCGGGACCCCGAGGTCTTTTTCCTCGGGTGCAATCCCGAGGTCTTTAGTACCTGGGTTCGGAGCCCGAGGTCTTTTGTGCCTGGGTTCGGAGCTTGAGGTCTTTTGATGTGCCTTGGTGTGGAGCCCGAGGTCTTTTGATGTGCCTCGGGTATGGCCCTAGGTCTTTTCAAGAGCTCTCTAATAGTCTGCGGACCCTCATCCGATGATCGGTCAAGTACCACTGTAGTTGGATTGGTCGAGACTGTTAGAGATAGGAGGTCAGGCCAGGATCACCGGACTCCTGATTACTCTGAGCTGGATTCAAGGTCGGGATCATTAGATCCTGACTGATGTGAACTAGAGGTCGGGTCGGGGCTGTCGGACTCAGACCGTTGCGAACTGGAGGTCGGGTCAGGACTGCTGGACCCTGCCTATTGTGAGCTAGAGGTCGGGTTGGGACTGCCGGATCCTGACTGCTGTGAATTGGAAGAACTGTCAGAACTCCAGGGCTGATCTCGCTTTCGCTTACTTCTGGAAGACTCGTTGCTTACGCGCCCGGGGTCTTTGGTTTTTAAAAATTCTTCAGTGCCAATGTATTCTCCAACTCTTGCAGTGAGTTCAACTAAGGTTTTCGGTCGATTTTTGTGAAATGACGCGCATACTTGGTGTGTTGAACTCCCGAGCAGAAGGCTATAATAGCGACAGTTTCATCAAGATCATAGATTCTGAGCTTCTCTTGATTAAATTGGTCGGTGAATTCCTTGAGGGTCTCATTATTCCTTTTTATGACTGTCAGTAGCTGCATGTCAAGCCTTGGCCATTCATGCATACCAATGAACTGGTTGATGAACTGCTTGCTGAGTTGCTTGAAATTGCGGACCGATCGGGGCTCCAAAGAGTAGAAACATTACATGGACGGGCCTTTCAAAGTGCTGGGGAAGGCTGGGTAATGTAGTTCATCAGAGTTGGTGACTAGGGCCATCTGAGCCTTGTAGGTCCGGACGTGATCGATCGGGCTTCCCGAGTCGTTATAGGGATCTAGGTGAGGTTGCTTAAATTTGCGCGGGACGGCAAACCTCGTGATCTGGCTAGAGAATGGTGATTCTGTCTCGGTATTGGCGTGATTCTAAGTAGGGTTTTGGCCCAACCTTCTGGCCACTCCATCAATTTATTTCTGCAAGTCCTTGATGTGTGCCACCACACCTTCCCGACCGCGGATCTGGGATGTAGGTCGGGTTAGTGGAAGAGGCTTCCTTCTCATGGTGGTGTGTTGTCCCCTGGGATCGGGCTCGGCTATGACTCCGGTTCATCATGTGCCTAAGGCCACCTCGGCTCTTGACCTAGTAACCCTGAACTGGTTCCCGGGCCATATGCTCCTGCCTTTCCTCTCCGGCAGCACGCCTACTGTTGATGTCTCTGGCATCCTTAACGCGGGATGGGTTGGCTCGGGCACGTTGTCTGGTCAAGATCGGTTCCCGACCGTACGCAGCATTCTCGGGTCATTGCCAGGCCACTAGAGAACTGCTTTGCTGGGCCAGCAGGGCTTCGATTTGTTGCTGGATTTGATGATGGCCCTCCAAGAGTTGTGCGAGGGTCGCGGTGATCTACTCAGATGTCATGACTGCCGTAGCCGGCGTCGGGGCCGCGGAACATCCCGATTGGCCTACTGTGCAGTCTTTTCACCCTCCTTCGGAGGCATGGCTATCAGCCAAGAGATTTGTTGATGAAGAACCTGTTGTTCCCACAGACGGCGCCAAGCTGATGATGGCAAAATTTGGTTAAAGTAAATTAAAGCAATTTAAGGAGAGAGAGAGAGTGAGAGACTGGTTTTTTGTATGTGGTTCGGCCCTGTTAATGAAGGTACCTACGTCCACATGTGTATCTGAGCACGTTCACTATACTGTAAAAAGCCGGGGACCTGTGGTGAACCAACAATAGTTTGGAGCTACCGTAGGTCGATCGGGCATGTTGGTGACTTCTCTAGAGGTGCTGTAGAGACTGAAAAGTCGGTCCTCTCCACGGGGGTGAGATTTGGATTGGAGATCCCCTCTAATGGGGGCGAGTGGTCTCTTTTATAGATGCAAGAGACCTACTCGTACAAGGATAAGGAAATACAATCCAATTAGGATTGATTGGCTTTAATTGTGGGGGTTTCCGAATTGGATTAGGAAACAATATGCTCTTTTCATAAGTCTTCTATCTTGAGTAGGAAACTACCTGAAATATTCTGGGGCATATGTTGTGGGCCCAGCTGGTCTGCGCCTGTACGGACCGTGCCAATGTGGTCTTTTCGACCTGTTGGTCTGGTCGTGAATGAACCGGCCGGGATGGTGAGTCTCGGGTAGACTAGACTGCTCGGGCAGATGCTTGTCCTAGGAGTTGTGCATAATTTGACTAGGACAGGGACTGACTGCTAAATTGACCGCTCGGTCATAGGATAGAGCCAATTTGGGTGTATCAGGACCTGTGCCAATCAATGACTGGATGACACTTTATGTAAAAAAAAATGTGTGCTAAACATTTCCCTTTTTAATTGTTTATTGATATTTTTTTTAATTTGGCTACTTATTTTTAAACCTTTCAAATTATTTGGTAGCAAATCTTTATAACGAGAGTTGAATTTTTTTTATTTTTTATTTTTTATTTTTATTTTTTAAATTTTTTTTTGTGGGTGATGGCCTTTAAAATTTTAAAATAGCATATTCATTTTGTCTACACAACGATATTGTCGAATAAGTTTTATATGCTTATAGTTTTGTTTTCTATTCTTCATTATATGCAAAATTAATTGCACAAAATCAAAATTAGATAATAAATAAAATTGTTTGCTTGAAATAAAATAGCTGAAATATAGCATATTGATTTTGAATTTTGTATAATAAAAATTGACTGAATTCATCATAAAAATGACCTAAATGTAATTAGTTGCAAAAAAAGTTGATTGAAATTTAATTTTTAGAAGGAAAAGTTGACAAAGATATAATTAGCCATTATATTGTGAACCTAAACGTAATATAGTTGATTCGCTTATAAATAGTCACAATAAAGCTGACTGAACTCTAATTAAAAGTTAACCAAGATGTAATTAGCCATCATATTGTGAACTTAAATGTAATTAGATGTAATGTAGTCGAATCATTTGTGATTTTTATATTAATTTTATGGGTTTTGTTAATATGTGCCTTTAGGGCATATGTTAAGGTTCTAAATGTGGAAATAAACAATGGATATAGTGTTGGTATCAGTGTCCGGTGTGGGGTTCAGTGTTTGTCGATCTCCTTTGTTTATTTCAATTTTTGGAACCTTAACATCTGCTCTAAGGGCACATGTTAACAAAACCCTAATTTTATTTTGAAAAGCTGACATCAACATAATTATTAGTTTGAAATGATAGAATTACCCTCATACAAATCAATGTATCTATATATCTATATATATCTTTATGTAACTATTGAGATGTACGAGTAATTATGGTATAATGAAGAGACACTTTAGTATTTGACTAACTAAGCAATTACCATAAATGACAAAACAAATAGTGGTAATTGGGAGTATAAGAGCAACTCCAAATTTCCAATCAGAATCCAAAATCAAAAGAGGCCAAAATGAATTATTTTATACCAAAAAAATACACTCCAATGGTGGATTTAAAATGAGATCAATTTTAAAAACTCATGATTTGAGGATCCAAGCTTACTGGCTTAGGAGAAAGAAAGTGGTTTTATCATTAAAATAATAGTTAGAGTGGATCAATGGTTAAAAAATCTTAATTATTAAAATCGAAACTCATTTTGGATACTATAGTTGGAGTGTCTTTGAACAAAAAAAAAATATATATCATTTAGGTGACCAATAACTCTACTGAAGGATCCAAAATAGTTACTACCATTGGAGTTGATTAATAACCAAAGAAGTCATCCAATATTTACAAATAAGTCAATAAACATTTACAAAAATTTATTGCGGACTAATTAATCATACGGGGGATTTGGTATATTAGACCCCTTAATAGTGAAGGGTTTAAGTAATACTCCACAACCGCGTAGAAAAAAAGTAGTAGATTTGTAATATCTAATCACTCCTAGTTTTAACCATGACCAAAGTGGCCGAATGGTAAGTCTTTGGGTGTTATACCCGGAGAGGTTTAGTGTTCGAGTTACGAGGAGAGTGGCCACGGACTACAAGGCTTGCCTTGTTTCAAAAGCCTTGTTTGGGGAGGAGAGACTTAGTATGGTGCGCGCAAGTTGACCCAAGATATCATTCTTAACAAAAAAAAAAAAAAAAAATTTAAATACATGTGGCAATGAGACTATCTTTAACATCCTCCAATCAAAATTCAGTGAATTCACTGCTCCATGTATATGAAAAACATTTGAGATTCAAAATTTAGGAAGTATAACATTACTCATTAAAAAATGGTGCAGCTATGTCATTTTTGTTATGCGGCACATAAAATGACATAGAGGGTGTTTGGGGGAGCGATACACCTGTGATGCAATAGTTTCTCCATAGAAATGCTGAACGCAGCCTGGTGAGCTTGAATTGCAAACGCTGCCTAACAGCAATTTCTGCGTGATTTCGCCGCGTTCAAGCAAAGCTGGGGAAACCCAGCTTAAAAGAAAAGCGGCCAAACTGTTGAATTGAAATGATGCCCATGCCCTTTATTTTTTAGATAAATTACAAGCATATCCTATTAAAAGACAAATATCTGCAGCCAATTTCCTTTTATTTTTTATTTTTTTAGGAGGAAGTGACTCATGTGATATTTTTTGATTTCACTGACACGTGGTTATCTACTTGTGTCAAGTTATTCTTACTATTATATTATATGTGTCAATTTTTTTATATTATATTTTTTATTATCTACTTATTTAAAAGAAATAAATAAATAATAAAATATTTATTATTAATCAATGTGATGAATCAGTGCATGTTAGTTAACTAATAATTGTAATAATTATAAAATATAACTTTTTTTGATAACTTTTTAACAAATTAATACATTTATTTATTTGATTAAGCAACTAAATAATTCTTTAATAACAATTACTAATGTGTATCAATGAAACTAAACTTTATTATGTACACAATAATAATATAATAGTCTTATCATATACGGACACAATTGTCTTTTGGACATTAAAATCACTTTTACATTTATACAATTAAACACTTACATAATTTATAATACCACCGTAACCACTTTTACAATACTTTACCCAAACACTACAACAACCATAATCTATTATGACCATAATCTATTATCACAAAAACAATCGTTAAACTATCGCAATCGCAAAGCTATCGATGTGCCAAACACCCTCATAGTGTAGAAGATCTAGCCATGGGTCATATGTTTTAAAATGTTGTGGTCTACTCATGTGTAAGATATGTGTGATACAATACAGACGTATTTGCACAAATCAATCGATAATATTACAAATATTAAAAATATATATATATATATATAATAGTGAGATCAGGTGCGGGTGTTAAAGGCGGACTTTGGGGCGGACCACTTTTAGCGACGAAAATGTCACTTTTAACGATGAAATTTTTCGTCGCTAAAAATCATTGTTTTAGCGACGAAAAATTTCGTCGCTAAAAGCAGCATTTTCGTCACTAAAAATGGTCCGTCCCAAAGTCCGTCCTTTGACACCCGCTTAAGATCCGGACTGTATATATATATATATATATATATTCCTAAGTCATTTCTAATATCATTGTCATGTGCCGATAAGATTTAACAATGGCATTAGACTCTCAAGTCCAGGACCGTAGTGATATACCATGGAAGTATTGATGGGCCATATCATGTAATAGTTTGATTTTGAGGCTAAAGTCCTATATGGTGGGCCTGTTTATATTTATTAAAACTTTACATAGTCCAAATCATGTGGTTATAAATATAGAAAACACATAACAATGTCTCCTATCCTATCATTGGTCAACTAATAGGTCATTTTTCTTCTCTTTAATATAATGAGGTGATGATGATTTACAAATGTTAATAACATGCTTTTCAACATATATTTATTGAGTAATGTTAAGGGAATAACATATTTTCACAATTCATTTACAACAATCTCTATCTCTCTCTTGGATGACACTGTAGGTCCAGATAAATTTCAATAGGCCCCACATATCACTTAAAAAAGAGATAAAAATAATTATAAATAAATTGTAAGAATGAACTGTAATCCTAGCATTACTAATATTTATTTGACTGTCATTTCTGAAAGATGCAAAATGATTGTCATACCAAGACTGATCCACTAAAATTGCTTAAAGAAGAGGAAAGAGTGAGTAAACAGATGGGCCTAGGCCCACAATTTACAAAGTTGTAAGAATGAATCAGTTTCAAGTAAATACTAGTATTTACAGAATGAGTACTACTATTGTCACTGACAATTTCACACTACTAACACTCTTTTTTTCTTTTGGTGACACTTTGTTTTCAGTGGACCCTACAGTATCACCCAAAAGAGATAGAGTGCTAATAAATTTTATTTGTATAAGTGTTAGTGACCATAGCATTAGTCTTATAAAATACATACATTAAAAAACCTACCAATGACTTAGGACACATCATCCAACTGTATATAACCTTCTAATTACTTCATCACGTTTTTCTCTATACATAATAGAGATAAATATTTATTGTATAGTCTTAATCAAGCACCCTTTTATTAAGACATTAACTTGCCTTGTTTCTTTATCATATGATGCTCTTAAGTTACTCCATTCCCTCCCCAAAGTGCACAACAGATTTTCATAAACAAGATATCCTCAAAACTATTCACTATATGTGTATAAATATAGGTTACATGTTTGTTTAGATTCAAATCCCAAGACACAAATTCTTTCTGCTTGTGTTGCAATAAGGCCAGCCAGCCAGCATGAGGACCAGTTCTTTCTTGCTCCCATTCTTCCTCAATCTGGTTCTTTTATTGGGCCGTGTCAAACCCGACCCAGATCCACTCCAAGACTACTGCATTGCAGACACAAAAAATCCCCAGATTTCCTTCCTCAATGGTGTACCATGCCTCAACCCAAAATTAGCACTCTCTTCCCACTTTGCCACTTCTGCACTATCCAAGCCCGGCAACACTCGGGGCAACCCGTTCGGCTTCAACGTCACTCTCACCAACAATCAAATTCTGCCCGGGTTCAACACACTGGGCCTAACCATGGCTCGAGTTGACATAGCACCCAACGGTGCTGTGCCAATCCACTCGCACCCGCGGGCCTCGGAAGTGACCATCCTCCTCAGTGGCTCCCTTCTTGTGGGCTTTGTCGATACCTCTAATCGTCTTTTTACCCAACAACTGAGGCTCCCTGGTGATTCGTTTGTTTTTCCAAAAGGTTTGATCCATTTTCTATTCAATCTTGATCCAATGAATCCAGCAGTGGCTATGTCTGGGCTCACTAGCCAGAACCCTGGTGCACAGGTTACTTCAATTGCTTCGTTCGTGTCAAAACCGTCCATTCCTGATAATATTCTCCAGATTGCGTTTCAAATTAACGGCCAGGATGTTTCTAGAATTCGGAGGAACCTTGGAGGGTGATTATGATTTTGGATTAAGATTGTGAATAATTTTATATAAAAACCATATTGTTTATATTTCGAATTAGAAGATTGTTTAGGGTGCAAATTCATAGAAAATATAACTACTTTATCAATTTAAGGATATAACTGTAAAATGCACAATATTCCATTTTTTGTCCCCAACTTTTTTACTTAGCCAAACACGAGAAGTGAAAGGTCTTTCCTTTTTTCAGGCATACCTCTTTCATTTTCTCCTACCAAAAATAGCATTAGTTTCTTAAAAAAATATTTACGAATAAACAATTTGGTAAACAATTTCATATAATTGATTTGGATTTTTCCTTTCTCTCGTTTTCTTAAGACCACAAACAGTCCTGGAAGTCACTTTTTCCACACCAAAACTAATAGGTGAATGATATGGATAAGACCCAAATAGTGAAAGATAGATAGGGAAAGTGTTAGGGGCAAGACCCAAAACCATGAAAGATAGAGAAAATAGAGATATATAGAGAGAGACAAGACAGTAAAGACTGTTGGATAATATTTTTCATACCTTCTCATTTCATGGATTTGGCAATTTAAAGGAATACAATTAACTACCATGCACTACACGCACTAATGGAAACGTGGCTACAACTAAGAGATGCATGCAAATAGAAAGTGTTCCTATTTATGAGGGATACATGGGAACATGCAGAACAAATTAACACATGCAATGCAAACTAACTAACTAACTAAAGATGCTATAAAATAGAAAGTTGTAGATGAACTAGTGGACTGTTGGTTTGACCAAGTCTTCCTATCACACCCCCATAGCATGACTCGGCTATTGGGTGTTGTATGGGTTTGCACGCATCAATCCCCACCGCTTGAAGTTTTCTTGTCCTCAAGGATGAAGTCAAGATATGACTTAGAAACCCGAAATTTCAGAGATAGGGCCGGTTGGGTTTGGTTCGGGAGGTGGGTCTTCGGTGAATGAGGCATCTTCAATCATGAGGAGCTTGGGATCGCTACAACGATGGCCAGGTATAAATTTTTCGTCACAGTAGTAACAAAGGCCTTTTTCCCGACGCGCTCGAGCTTCTTGACCGGTGATTTTTTTAAACTGTGTTGAGGAGGTGGTATTGGAGTGGTTTAGTTTGTCGGCGGGTGGTGGACCAAGGATACCGGCAGTAGAGGTAGTCGGTGGAATATAGATTTGTGGTGTACTGGGGGGAGTTGAACGGGGGGAAATGGTGGATTTGTTTTGGAGGGTATTCCGTTCTTCAATTAGTCGGGCCATACCAATTGCCTCCGATAAGGTATGAGGTTTCTTGATTTTGACGTCGAGACGAACTTCATCTTTGAGACCGGCTATAAAATATCCGATCAAGTAATTCTCGGGTAGAGCATCAACAAGTTGGGAGAGTCTTTCGAACTCTTCCTGGTAAGCGCCTACAGTGGTGGTTTGCTTAAGCCGAGTGAGGGTTTCGGAAGGGTCGTCGAAATCAGTGGGTCCAAAACGACGAAGCAAGGCGGTGGTGAAATCGCCCCAATTAACTGGCCCTTTGAATTTGGTGTACCATCGGTGCCATTGCAGGGCAATGCCCTCAAGGTGGAAAGAGGCAAGCTGGACTTGTTGAGCGGGGGCTATACGTTGAAATTCAAAGTACTGTTCGGCCCGATATATCCAACCGGTAGGATCGTCTCCTGTGAATTTTGGGAAACTAAGCTTGAGGTTGGTGGGTGGATGGTTTCGGTCTTGGGTGAGTGTTTGGTGGGAGTTTGAGCTTGAGGCGAAGGGATTGATGTTGGTATTTTCGGGGGTGAGACGGAGTTGTAGAGTTTGTAACTGGGCAAAGATGGCTTGAAGGGAAGTATGTACTTCATCGAACTTCGACTCGTGACGAGCCAAAATTTCGCTCACTTCATTGCGGAATTCGGTGTTGGATTTTCCACGGGTGTCCATGGAAGCGTTCGGCTCTGATACCACTGATATGGATAAGACCCAAATAGTGAAAGATAGATAGGGAAAGTGTTAGGGGCAAGACCCAAAACCATGAAAGATAGAGAAAATAGAGATATATATAGAGAGAGACAAGACAGTAAAGACTGTTGGATAATATTTTTCATACCTTCTCATTTCATGGATTTGGCAATTTAAAGGAATACAATTAACTACCATGCACTACACGCACTAATGGAAACGTGGCTACAACTAAGAGATGCATGCAAATAGAAAGTGTTCCTATTTATGAGGGATACATGGGAACATGCAGAACAAATTAACACATGCAATGCAAACTAACTAACTAACTAAACATGCTATAAAATAGAAAGTTGTAGATGAACTAGTGGACTGTTGGTTTGACCAAGTCTTCCTATCACACCCCCATAGCATGACTCGGCTATTGGGTGTTGTATGGGTTTGCACGCATCAGTGAACTGGAGGTTTTTTTTTTTAGGGTAATGCTAGACCCACACTCAAATCTTATACCCATTCATCTGTTGGAAAATATAAAGGATATGACTATGATATTGATTGACGCATGCAACAGTTTGCACTGTCTTTAAGAACAATTCCGCCCCTCAGAGTCAGTGACTCGATGCAGAAGGTCTCAGCGCTATGTTCTCCAAGATTGAGCAATCAAATCTTCTAAACGTGCACACGAATTGGAAGATTATGTGAGCACTCAGAATAGCCCCAAACTTCATAAAGAATTTTGCAAAACTTTGAAGAACCAGAAAAATAGAGAGGAAATGATCGAGAACATAAAATATTTCTATGTGTAAAATGGGAAGAGAGAATGCTATTTTTATAAGACAAACTGCTCAACGGTCATTTTATTAAAACAGATTTAATAGCCTTCAACAACCATGTTTTTAATACAGGAGTTAATATATTTAATAACCTCTAACGATCATATTTTTAATATTGGAGTTAATAGATTTAATAGCCTCCAACGGCCATATTTTTAATACAAGATACTAATCACGTACATCAATGTAAATAACTTTGTTTGCATTTTTGAAATAAAAAGCCCAATGCCCAAACAAGAGGAAACTCAATAATTCCAACAATCCCCCCTTATTTCAAAATTTTAAACAAATAAAGAATAGAGCAAGATAATTCAATGCATCAGAACTGGTGCATTTAGGGCTATGAACCAGTCCCTAGGAATATAAGAAGCGACTTACAAAAATTTGGTAAAATAAAATTTCTATGAACCAGAATCCCTTAACGTAAACCAGTGTGGCACCTCTTGTCATGCCCTGGATCCACATATGTGAACCCAGGACATGTGGCACGCCACCAAGGCCTTCAAACACCAAGTTAAGAATGAAAGGAAAGGAAAACAAGCACTTTTATACCGTTACGTTAAACAAATCAAGCCCAAGGGTAAAATGGTAATTAATAAGGTATATCAAATTTTATACCAAAATATAGGTTTTTGAGTTCCGGTTCCAACGCAAAAAAAAAAAAAAAAAAAAAATGACGCGCGAAATCTAGTTTTCTAGAGAGAGTTATGTCCGTTTTTGTAAAAGTCGGCAGTGCAGCAAAATGACCCATGGATCAATCCGCCCCAAGACCGGATCGATCCGGTTTTGACAGAACCCCATTTTTGGCCCTCCAGAAGCGCCGGATCGATCTGCTCAAGACCCGGATCGATCCGGATTCTGTAGCACTCAATTTGACAGCAATTTCTCTTGTTTTGCAGATTTCAAACATTACCAAAACCAAAACTAAACTTCATGAAACTTTCCAAAAACATTTCAAAACCATTCTAAACCCATTTTAAACTATTCCCAAGTTATGTTAACATGGTTTTTAAACATTAAACAAGATCCATAATTGCTACAATATTCAAACACTCTTAATTCTTACAAAATCAAACAAAACACATGAGTCCTTATCCATATTCACAACTAACATACCCAACTCATAAAAACAAGAGTTTGAAAGGTTTCTACAAGATATTAAACTCCGGTTACAACACATACATACATCTTGGAGCTACAAAACAAGAACCCAACATAACCAACTAAGTTTAACATGCTCCCAACTTAATCCATACACACCAGTATTACACCGAAATTACAAGTTTTGAACAAAACAACTAAAATACATGGAACTACAATATACACAAGCTTCCTTGCCACGACGAACTCTAAATCACCTCCCCGGATTCTCGTCGTCGTGCTCACCTACAATGGTTATTCAATAACCACTACAATATATAAGCTATATGCTTAGTGAGAGATATCAATCAAGCACACGGATGACATATCAATGTTTATATTCAACTCAACATATAAAATGATCTCCGGATAAGCAAGTATTCCTTCCGCCACTACCCGCAAGTCCACGACTCTCCCAATAGTCCACGGAACAAGCCAATGACCCACGCCACACACGTGCGGTCTAATGCCGTTGTCGGCAACAAGTGGTCGTCACCACGGAACAATCTCATGGCGGATTCATATAAGCTTTCCTTTGACCCACATAGACAACTAAACATGCTCACATAAACATATATCACCATGCTTTTCACAAAATTATAGCTAAACTTGAGTAATTTTAGCTAAATAGGTATGGAATTACACCCAAGTGAACACAAACACAAATCTCATCTAAAAACAAGATTGAAACCACTCACCTCTTTGCAATTCGCTCCTAGTTAAGAAATTAAAGCCCAAATCTACTCCGGGTTCAAATCCTACATGAATTCGACCAATTACGAATTACCGCTCCGAATTGAGTCACGAGAAATCCGACGATTATACTTAATAAAATTAGTACCAAAACGTAGAACTCACCTTTACGAGTCCAAATTCGGTCTCGAAATCGAAATTGGATGTCGAACGCGCCGGTCATTCGTCGTCGAGAGCGTCGTCAATCGTCGTCGAGAGCGTCGTCGAATTTCCATTGTCGAGAATTTTCAGTCAATTCTCTGTGAATCCCATTCATTGTTTGTTGAAGATGATAACTACCTTAGGTGAGTCATGGGACACATGTCCCATGGCATGTGACCCAAGCTTTGGGTTTCTATTATAGCCTCTCCCATGTTTTATGAGTTTTACAATTATAGCCCTGCTAGTTAGAACTCTTTAAAATTATCCCAAACTTAAATAGGTGTTTGTCTATGTTTTGCGTGGGTCCCGTAAGTGGTCACACATAATTATATGAAATTGCTAATTAGCCTACTAATTATTTATCGTGTTCATTTCGTCCTCGCTAAGGTATTCCAAATGACCACATAATTGGTCCCTAACAATAAGCAATAAATTCTAAACAACATATAAATATTTCACATATACCTTAATAAACATTTAAGCATATAAGGGTGATTCCACAACTTTATCCCATCATAATGGAACTTTCTCCACTCATGTTCCAATTTGGGACTGCCACATTGGCCAACATTGGGTTCCCAAACTGGACACCCACAATCAACTAATGAGTTAAAACTCACTTAAACATGTTTTAATAAACACTAATTAATTATGCTAATGCACGCTAAATGGTAATTAACGAGTAATCGCGGGAGCAGGTGTTGCACCTCTAGGCCCTGCACCAGTCTTGAATTTTCATAAGTGCTCTAGAAGACTTGCCTACGTTTTCATAGAAAACGGCCCACTTTCACACTGATACAGGTGAATCCATCAAGTATGCATTGCAATTAGACATACCATTCATTCAGTATGGATTATGGAATTCATTAAGAGTTTAACTCAACCTTTCTCATTCCAATTGCACTATACACTATAGGAATGGACAACAAAATAATCAAATTATAATGCATCTCAAATCAACCAATGACTTGTTATTACCCATATGAACCTATTTCTTAGGTTTTCCAATTACATAGGTTGGGTTACTATCAATGTTGATTTTTGTTATAAGCATAAGCCCCATTCTAGGGGTGGGCAATCGGGTGGTTCGGGTTCGAACCGAAAAGTTCAGTTCGGGTTGTTCGGGTTCGGGTTGGCTAAAATGGTACCGAAATCCGAACTGAACTAATCTTCGAAAATTCAGTTCGGTTTTCGAACTCTTACTTTGGTTTGGGTTGGAAGTTCGGTTTCTGAAATTCAGTCAAGATGTTCTCATATGAATTCTAACCATTCAAATAAAGAATTGAATCATCACTTGGATTGACAAAATCAACAACATAGAAAATCAGATTTTAAAATTGCAAAATCAAGGACCCACTTTGGATGCTCAGATCTCACTTTGGATTGACATCAATTGATTCAATTGAGCACAATAGAGAAAACCCACTTTGGATGCTCAGATTTCACACCGACACACACACACATACACTGTTATACACTTATACACACACACACACACATATATATATATACACACACACATGCACACTCATAGTCACACACACATATATGTACACATACAGAATCACATGAGTCATGACTATCAACTATGCCATGAAAAGATTAAAGATTACTAGAAAAAATTGAGGGTTCAGAGAGAGAAAAAAATTGAAAAATTAGTATACAAACTGAGAGATACAGAGTGAGTGAGAGATACTGAGAGAGAGAGAGAGAACCATACCTTCAAGTTTTCAACCTTGAGATGAGAGACACAGTCACAAAGCACCGATTCATTCCACTGACCTGAGAGAGTCTGAGTAAGAGGCCTCCTCGCTGAACTGACTCCCTGTCCACTGAGACTCTTGAGAGGTAGAGGCGCATGGCCTCGCCGTCGCCATCGCTGGTGCAGTGAGAGACAGAGAAATGGCGTGAGGGTTTGAGAGAGAAAGTGAGAGACTGAGAGACGAGAGTGAAATGCCCTAATTTAAAAATGACTGGGATTCCCAGACTTTATATGTTTTATTTATATACCCCCCACAAACTTCGGTTATTCGGTTTCGACCCGAACTAATTACACATACCGAAAACCGAACCAAACTTATTAAATCAGTTTGGTTTCGAACTGAACTAATTTCAGTTCGGTTTTTATCCGAACCAAATTGTGCCAAAACTTCGGGTTCGGTTCGAAACTTCGGGTCGACCCGAAGTGTGCCCACCCCTACCCCATTCCCCTCGATATTTCATACACCAGTTCTCTTCCTAGTGATTTTGATAAAGAGTCGGCCAAATTCACTTCTGACCTTATTAAATTAAGAGATATAATTTTATCTCAAACAGTTGTCTCACAATATTATGTCTTAGGCGTATGCGCCTACTCATGCCATTATATGACTTAATTATAGCCCGACCTAAATCAACCTGGCTATCACAATGTAAAGAAACCAATAGAACTGGTTTATTCCAAATAGGAATATCTGCTAAGAAGCTTTTAAGCCACTTATCCTCAATACCAAATTTTTTAAGAGCTACAAACTCATATTCCATTGTTAACTTAGCTGTGCAAGTTTGCTTGGATGACTTCCAAGATACTGCACCTCCATTAAGTGTAAAAATAAATTCACTCATTGAATTTGTCTTATCTGAATCCGAAATCAATTTGCATCACTGATTTTGAAAATACATACTTTCCTCCCCAAAAAATTTGGCTAAAATTTGTCCTTGAAAAAACCAAAATTTAAATTCTTTCGAATTTTGAAGTATGCAATATATTTTAAAAAATAAGTTCTTCATTATCTCCGGATATACAACATTTTCAAAAATAATTTCTTCATAGGGTTGATATTTGATGATGCCAAAATTTGGATAAGAAGAAATATACAAAAGAGATAGCTGGACACAATGAGATTTGTATGTGGTTCGGTCCCGTTAACGAGGTGACCTACGTCCACGGTTGCATCAGTGCGCTTCACTAGCAGATCACAGGCGGGGTTGGTGAGCCAACAATTGGGCAGCGCTCCCAGTAAAACCGACTGGGTGTATGCGTATGAGTAAGAATAATATGCTATTCTTTTGGTTAGAATGATCTGCTTTCAATGGGGGAGGGTGGTCTCTTTTATAGGTGCAAGAGACCGCCCGTACAAGGTAAGTTTATAGATTAGGAATCCTAATCTATTTACAGTTTAATTTACATAAATTTAGGGATGTTTCCTGAGTGGTTTAGGAAACTACCTGCTCCTTCCATTTAGTCTTTTTAACTGGGACAGGAAACTACCTAGAGGCTTGCTGACCAAGCAATCACGCCTGCTGGGGGCGCGCCCATGTGGGGTCCACCTGGAAAGAACAACCGGACTTATGACCAAACTGGGCAATTTTGCGTAATAGCCCGGGTTGGCTGTGTAGTCAGTCCAGATTCAAGATGACTTGGCTTCTCTTTGTTGAGGCGGCGAGGCATGACTTTGACCTGATATTTTCATGCATATCAGCTGCCCCCCATTTTCAAAACTGATGGGATGCTCTATCGGATGAGGTTTGAAAATTAAGACTGCTTCTAAAAAAGATCGTTCAGGAAATGACCCCGGGTTGCTATCCGGGTCGTGACCGACCGGGCTGGTCTTCTGGGGTCAGGACCGAGCGGTGGCTGTGTGGGCCCGAGAACAACTTCTGCCATATGTCACCTTATCACTGGCCTGGTCAGGATCCAACGAGGCTCGTATGAATGTAACCGAACAATCACGTCGTAACCAGAGCGTCACGTCTGGCATTAATTGGGCGCGTCTTTTGAGGCGACGTTCTGCATGCCTGAGATAACAATTGTCGACAGGTTTAGGAGGAAAAATTTCCTGGCCATTAGATCTAACTTGATCTGGACCGTCCGCACTCCCTATATAAAGAATATTTGTTCATTTCTTGGATTTTTGCTGCCAATTGATAGAGATATCGAGCGGTTTGAGAGCAGAGAAAGTGTCCGATAAAGCTTCCCGAGCTCTTCTTCTGCGATAATCCTTGTAAGTGTTCCCTTTTCAGTTTCAGTTCATTATCCTCTTCCTCTTCCTTTTCTCTTCTTGTCTGAGCGAGGCTGGAGAGGGCGAACCCTCTTAGGTTAGAACGGGAGTGGGACTTTTTCTTTCTTAGGTTCTACTCTTTTTTCAAGTCGGGAGTTACGTTAGATAGGTTGAACCGAGCAGGTTGTCCCCGGGTAGTTCTGACTGAGTGTCACCTTATCTTTAAGACTGTATACTTTCTTCCTTTTAGGTTGATAACCCTGCCTCCTTTGTACCTCAGACTCGGAGTTCCTGAACCATACCTAGGTTGTTCTCTACTTCCTGGCCCAGTCACCGAAACCCCAAGGATGTGCCACTCTTATTTTGACTCGTCTTCTCGGTCAGAGGATGAGCGGTCCAGGTCAGAGGCGTTGCATCCCCCTCTGATCACCATAGCGAGGGCAGAATTCCAATCCGTCTATTTGACGATGTGTCGGACCACAGAGCCCCCATTGCTTCCGTTTCCGGGGTTTGGGTGACAAAATGCTAGGAGAACCGGACTCCGAAGTAGCCTTCGCCAGTGAGTTCATCCCGTCCACCCTGCGTACTGAAGATCTCAGCCGCATTAGGGATAGGTACAGCCTTCCCGACTATTGCTCCCTGGCCATGTATATCGACGGAGCCCAAATCTACCATTGGGGTTTCACTGCCTTATATGAGGACATCCTCATGGCTGGGTTCCGCATTCCCCTCCATCCGGTCGCTCAGGACGTCCTTATATACTTGGGGATCGCCCCGCGGTAGCTGGCCCCGAACGGTTAGAGATTTCTCATGGGGTCCATCTCCATTTGGCCCCAAATTTTTGGGTATGAGCTTACCGTCCAGGAGTTTCTCTGGACGCACCGACCGTTTCTCGTACATGGGGAGACTGGGTTCTTTTTCCTCGGGGCTCGGTAGGGGAAAAAGATCATAATGAATTGTCCGAGCAACAATAAGGGTTGGAAGAATAAATTCTTCCAAGTATCCACCCTTGGACTCTGTGAGCGGGCCCCGGAGATCCAGATGAGGACTTCCTGGGCGGGAGAACTAAGGGGTAAGTTAGTGCAGTAACTTTCCATTCACTTCCTTTAATTTGCTTTGAGACTAACTGCATTATATTTTGCATTGCAGCAGGGTCAGCTAGCCCACCTAGTATTCCCGGGAGTGCCAAGAGAGAATTAGAAGCTTGGCGGACCATCCTATCAATATTTGGGACGTTCTAACCTGCTCGGGAGATCAGAGAGGCGATCACCAATCCAAATACCCCGCTGAGGCCCCTTTCCTTCCCTTAATCATCCCGGGTAAGAGTTTGATCGGCAACTTAATTTTGATTATCCTCCATTGTCTCGTTGCTCTGATTACTGACTTCGTGGCTGCTTTCCTTTTGTAGAAATGGCTCCAAAGAGGAATTTAGAGTAGCTGGGGGAGAGGCAGACCGCTGCTGCTGCTGTTGCCGCCCGGTTGGCAGTGGCACAAAGAAAAAGGCCCACCGCAGAAGCCTTGGAAAGCGAACGCCCGCTGAGGCAAATCCGGCACGGGACTGCGAACCGTCCGGAACCCATCGGGACTTCAGCTCACCGCGTGGTGGTGGTCAAGACTTCCCTCCGAGTGGGAATACCGTCCGGGGCGCCGATTAAAGAATCAACAGTGATTAGGGAGAGGGTCAAGTCCTCCCTTCTCCCCAGCCAAGTGGAGGCGTATGCAAACATGTCTCTCGAGGCATTCGGGGATGGTTATACAGTCTTTCCCATATGGTAAGCACTTGGTGCTTCTGCTCCTCTTCACCACAACTTCTCCTATGTTTCACTTATTAACTGACCGTCTTGGACTCTTTGCAGGTCCGTTGTATGGCTGTAGGGGGCTGAGTCTTTTCTGCCCTCTTTGGCCGGGAGGGCCACTACTGTTAAAGCCACTCTGTCTGAGGAGCGAGTGACCTCGGAGGCCAGGCAAAATGCCCTGGATTTGGAGAAGGATAAGGTGAAGGGCTTGGCCTTGAGTCTTGGTGCTGTCCAGGCAGAGTTGGTGACTGCCCTGGCGGATCTGGAGGCTTTCCAGGCCATTGCAACTGCTGCCATGGCTAAGGCGAAGGCTGCGACTGAGGCAATGGTGGCAGGAGCCACGGAGGAGGCTTTTGATGATGGCTTCTTCCAAGGCTACGAGGACCTCAAGCAAAGGCTAGCCCGGGACCACCCCGAATGGGACATCTCGTCCTATGAGGGGATTGATTCGGAATACTAGGACCCCAGTCCTGCTGCTGCCGATGCTGTCGCCCCCACCAAAGAAGCTGACAACTCTACCGCCTTAGTCAGAGTTGCTGACAGTTTGGCTGCCCTGGGCGGAAGCTCGATTCTGGGCGGAGGAGCCGACTCGTTGGGAGAGACCGGAGAGACTGAAGACGTGGTCGAGGTGGACGACTAGGGTCCTCGACCTGCTTTCTTCTCTCTCTCTTTTTTTTTTGGGAGGCTACTATAACTGCCCCCCACGCTGTACAAAGTGTTTTTTTTTTCTTAATTAATAATAAAAAGGTCCTTGAGACCAATCTTTCCATCAATTGTTTTAGCACTTTGTTTTTGCACTTGAATGCCTATTTGTGATTGCCTGTGACCGACCGGTTGTTAATCCCGTAGGAACCTTGCCATAGCAAAAATTAAGATTATAACCAGTAGAGAATACTTGGTCTTTCAGGGACCTAATATGGGGGTCCCGCTTGGGTATAGTACAAGTTTGTGACTGTTTACTACCCGGGCGATTTCTCTGGGTACTGTAGGTGATTCGTGGTAAAAAGTGCATATTTCTAGTGTATTACGTGGTCTTTTATGCATACTTTTATCCCCAAAGTCCCTACATTTAGGTACATTCTAATGACAATGTTCTTTTTATTGTGTTAATGCTAAAATATATGTTTTTGCATTGTTTTATAGGTATTAGGATGTAAATCAATGAAATGGAGCTAAAGAAAAGTGATTCTGGTGGATAGAACAACGGAAGCAGTTGAGAAAATGCCAATTTTGACAATGAAAACTTCAGATTTGGAAGATTTTCCCAGAGATATAAAATGTAGATCTTTGAGTTACGGTCGCGTGGCTGTAAACGGGAGGTCAATCCGAGGTCCGAGTGAAAAGTTATGGCCATTCTCCCATCGGTGCGCAGTGTTGTCAAAAATCAGAAGTTCAAGCGATTGAGGAGAGTTCAATCGATCGAACCCTTCGATCGATCAAACTAAGCTCGATCGATCGAACCTTATTTTCACCCAAAAGTTGCGTAAACTCTGTGGGAACCCTATATATAAGTCGTTTTGACGCCAGACGAAGGGATGACGCTCCAGAACGCAGAAAACGGCAGTTTAGGGTAGTTTTAGGGTTAGATTAGGAGTAGATTAGGTTAGATTCATCTTTTTCTTCCTCTTTTTCATTATTATACTGAAGATTATTGAAGGTTCAAGATTATTACAAGTTATTTTCAGATTTATTCCAGGTTTTACTTTCTTTTTTCTTTATTTGATTGTTTATGACTCTAGTTGTTATGATTGTTTGGTTTTACTCTTTATGTATTAGTTTAATCATGTTTCCGTAGTTTAGACGTTGGGAATATGTGATGAAACATTGATTCCCAGCCTCTGCCATGCAACCTTTAGAAACCTTGGGCTCGATCGATCGAAGGTATTTCGATCGATCGAACCAGGGCCATAGTCAAGCGATCGAAGGCATTTCGATCGATTGAAGGATGATATTGTCCGATCGATCGAGAGAGCTTCGATCGATCGAACATGTTAAATCCTGAGATAATTCTTTTAAGTATTCCATGACTTTTTATTTTAGAAATCTGTCATCAAATTGTCCCTATAAGCTCAGTTTGTCACAACAGTTTTTAGAACTTAAAGCCTTAAGGCCTTTTCTTCAATGACTTTTGAAAACCACTTTGAATGCTAACACCATTTAGAGTGTAAGTAATAACCATTGTTTTAAACCGTCTTCTAAGTATTTTAAATCACTTGTGATGATATAGTCCCGGTCATGAAAGGGCTATTGATTCTTTATCTTTAGAAAAATACGGAATACTGTAAAGGGATGTACTCCATAGAGCGTTAATGAATATGCATGGTAGATGGTTAGGATTAATGTGGATTCACGTGTTTCCAACACCTTTAGTTTATTTATTTAATTAGTTATGTTTATACAAGCTTTAGTTTATTATTTAGTTTAACTTAATTAATTAGGATTCGTAGAACCTCCACTTTTATATTCTTATTTTCTTTTCTTTTGCTTTAGGTTGTAACTTAGTAGACATTCTCCCTATTCCTTCCCTGTGGGATCGACCTGGACTTATCCAGTATTACTTGCACGATCACCTACACTTGGGTATTGCACAAGAGCGCACAACTATTTAGGCGTGTCAGTAGGTACTTTAGGAATGTTGAAAGTGTTCTAGGATTCCATGTCCTGTTAGTATTCGGTGTGATTTCCTGTTTAGTCTACCCTGCCCCCCAAGCTTTTGCTAAGGCATGTGTATAAAGGGGGTGACTATAGGAATCGACCTGGAACGTGGGTGGTTGCAGGGTCTTTTGGGACTTGCCATCATCAGCCACCTAGGGGGCATTGCCCCCCCTTGTAGGTTGGACCTAAGCGAAGCCTGTGCCTCGGGTTTTGGATCCGAGGTCTTTTAAGTGCCTGGGGTCTGACCCCGAGGTCTTTCTAGTGAGCAAGCATAGACAAGAGTTGTTTGGCAAAAGAAAATTTTATTACTATATGAATAGATATGCTCGGGTCGAGCTACATGGTTCCTAGCCAACATTATTGTCATGCTTTACTGGAAGTACTTGCAGAGGTGCTGCACGTTCCAAGGATGAGAGAGGTCGTGCCCATCTAGAGTTTGCAACCAATAGGTGCCCGGGCGATTGACTCGGGTAACTAGGTATGGACCTTCCCAGTTTGGCCCCAACTTCCCATGGCTCAGGACTTTCGTGGACTGGTTAACTGCCTTCAGGACCAGATCTCTTATCTAGAAATTGCAATGCTTTACCTTACTGTTAAAGTATCGGGAGACTCTCTGCTTCTAGGCTGCCACTTTTAGATATGCCCGGTCTCTTTTTTCTTCTACCAATTCAAGTTCGGTTCTGAGGGCCTCTTCATTGCTCTGATCACTGAAGTTTGCCACCCGGTAAGAGGGCAACCCGAGCTCTGTGGGGACCACCGCCTCGAAGCCGTAGGTGAGTGAGAACGGTGTTTCACCTGTTGCCGCTCAGGGAGTTGTGCAGTAGGCCCACAAGAGGGTCGGTGGTTCCTCTGCCCATAGGCCTTTGGCATCTTCAAGCCTTGTTTTAATTGACTGAAGGATAGTCTGGTTGGTTACCTCGGCTTGGCCATTGGCCTGGGGGTGCTCGGGGGATGAATAGTGATTGGATATCCCGTAGCCTGAGCAGAACTGCCTGAATACCGGGGTGTCAAATTGCTTACCATTGTCACTAACCAGAACCCGGGGGACGCCGAACCTACTGAGAATATTTTTTTCCACGAAGCTTTCCATTTTCTTCTCGGTAATTGTTACCAAGGGTTCGGCCTCCGCCTACTTGGTGAAGTAGTCCACGATTATGACGGCGAACTTGACTTGTCCTTTTCCCATCGGGAGAGGGCCGACAATGTCAAAACCCTACTGAGCAAATGGCCATAGGTTGAGGATCGGCGTCTGAAGTTCTCCCGGATGGTTGATCATGGGAGAAAATCTTTGGCACGTATCACACCTCTTAACGTATTCTTGAGAGTCTTTGACAATGGTCGGCCAATAGTAACCTTGCAGTAAGGCTTTGCGTGAGAGTGCCCGGCCTCCGATGTGGTTCCCGCACACCCCTTCATGGATTTTGTACAGTATTGCTTGGACCTGTTCAGGGTGGACACAGCGGAGGTACGGTATATAAAATCCCCTTTTGTAGAGGATGTCATCAATGATGTGGTACCTTGCCGCTCGGTATTTAACCCAACGGGCTTCTTCCTTTCCGTCTGGTAACCTACTTGTTGCCAGAAATGCCATGATTGGGTCCATCTAGCTAGGTTCTGGGGTGGCCGGTTCGACCTCCATGCATTCTGAGTTGATCACACTTGGCTTGGGTAGGTACTCTATCCTTATCCCGGGCAAGTCTGACTTAGGAGATGAAGCAAGGCGGGCTAACCGGCCGGCCCTAGTATTTTCCTCCCTAGGTATCTGTGTGATAGAGAACCCCTGAAGTTTCTTTGAAACTGCTCGGACAAGGGCTAGATAAGCTACCATGTTATGCTCTCGAGCCTCATACTCTTGATTAACTTGATTTACCATGAGCTGAGAGTCGTTGTACCCTTGAATTTGCAGTGCACCCATTGAGGTCGCCATTTATAGTCCGACTAGCAGGGCTTCGTTCTCGACCTCATTATTGGAGGCCTTAAATCCGAACCTAAGCACATACTCGAGCTAGATCCCATCCGGTGTGGTCAGGATGATTCCTGCCCCGCTGCCTTACTTGTTGGAAAACCCATCCACGTATAGTGTCCAGGTTGGGATGTCTGACTGTATCCCGGGCGGTACGTCTGGTGGGTCAATCTCTTCTACCGGATCCTCCGAGTATGTGAATTCAACGAGAAAGTCTGCTATGGCTTGTCCCTTGATCACTGTGCGGGGTCTGTAGACCACTTCAAATTCCTCCAACTCCAAAGCCCATTTGACAAGCCTTCCGGACATTTCAACCTTACTCAAGATCTTACAAAGGGGCTGATCCATAAGGACCACGATAACGTGGGCCTAGAAATACGGGCGAAGTCTCCGAGCTGAAGTGATGTCACACCCCGACGTAGCATAATTCAGGAAAGCATTTAATTTTCTTTATGGACTCGTAGGTCGTGACAAGTGAGTATGACCAATTGTCCCTGCAACAAAATAACTTAACAGCATTTCTAAAAGAAAGGATACTAATAAACATAAGCTCCGAAATTAAAACTTACTAAACTATTACATAAGTTCAGGTCTTAGGCACAAACGCCCTTATTCAAAACTAGCATCAAGTCTATTATAACTCCAAAATAAAAGACATAGGAAAAATAAAGCAGCCTCCTGGAAAGTCTTCTGCTCCTAACTAGCATAGTCGAAGTACCCTGGCTGCCCCTGTCCCTGAAAATCTGGACATACAGTCCAGGACGCATCAACGCCGTCAGCTTATGCAAGCTGGTGAGCAAAATAAACAAGTGCTCGCAATGTATATATAAGCAAATAAACAGCGGTGCAATTTTAACTTTAAAAGCAATAGATTCAAGGTTCCAATTCCAACATAAGTAATGGGGGAATAAAGTAAGCAATGAATATGCAACCGTGCATGAACAATGTAATATCTCATCTTTCTGACTCTTTTCCCTCAACAAACTTGATTCAACAAAACCATTACCTCAGATACCAGGAATAATATCCGATCGATATCCAAACCGCACTCAATACCATCGCTTCGGATACCAGGAATAATATCCGATCGATATCCGAAACGAGCGCCTTAGATACCAGGAATAATATCCGATCGATATCTAAGCCGTAACTCAATACCATCGCTTCGGATACCAGGAATAATATCCGATCGATATCCGAAACGAGCGTCCTAGATACCAGGAATAATATCCGATCGATATCTAAGACGTAACTCAACACTGTCACCTCCAATACCAGGAATAATATCCGATCGATATTGAGGTCGCACACCAGACCGCCACTCTTTACTCTTTTCACGCTTCCTCACACACATGCATGTTGACACAACCTCGACCCTAATATGTATGTCAATGTTCACAGTTTATAGTAACAATTATCAATCTCAAAGCTGAAATATTCGTTCAACATAAATCTCGGTCTCAATCGTTCTTACAAGTCCAAATTTTAACTGTGAGCCTTTAAAAAATAGTATATTTGTCAAACAGTTCTTTTAAAAACTTTTAAAACCTTTTCCAAACAGTCCCTTATATAAAAATACAGAAACTGCTCAAAATGCCAGGTCGCGCGAGCGGTCTGCGCGAGCGGTCCGCGCGAGCGAAGGGGGAGAACATGTCGCACGAGCGGTCCGCGCGAGCGAGCCTCGCCCGAGCGAGTCGCGCGCGCGAGTTGTCACAGAATGTCATCTTCTTCGTTTTTCCCCTGTTTCTGATTTCAAACTAAAATTATACCCATTTTCAGATTCTGTTCGTACCAGGACATGTAATATATGGATCTCCTCGGTTTTCCGCGTAGATTAAGAATACGCGATCAATTTTAACTAATACGAATTGTATCGCTTGATTTTCGCGATTAAAGTTAGAGTGACAAAACTTTAAATCGACGATACGTCACTATATGAATGAATTTCTCCGTAGGATTCGAACCGTAGCTTATTGGGACTAAGATCTTTCATTCCCAATTCATAAATTTCATTTTGGTTAAGATTTATAAAACTCCAATTTCAAGCTTCAATGGTAAAATACATAATATATACCATATACACACCTATATATACTGAAATACACGTATATAAACATGGCGAGTGAGTTTATAATACTCACTGAGGGCAAATATACAGATAATTTGAGACCGAGGATTTCCGCCGTCGATTCCGTCGTTGAGAATTTTTCCTCCGATTTCTCTCTTTGATCTAGAGATATATATATATATATAACTATGTATGTGTGTATGTATATAATATATAATCTGAATATGTATGTGTGTGTGTGTGTGTGTGTTCTTTGAGAGAGTTGAGAGAATTGGGAGAGAATTGAGAGATGCAGAGAGTTTGTGAGGGAGAGAATGAGAGAAACGTATAAACATATATACTGAAATATGTGTAGGCTCCAAGAAAGCCATGGAAATCGCATGGTGGGGTTGAGCTCACGTGCTCCCTCACCCAAGGCGCGGTATAACCGCAGCTTTAAATCAAAACTGGTATTTTTCGGTTGAAATAAAAATACAAAAAGTTATATTAGTGTAGGAAATAAATTCCCAGTTTATACAAGAATATAGATATCGATTTTGAAACCATAGAAAGTATTTCCATATTAAGAAAATTACAGTTTTGACCCCAAACATATATTTATAAAAAGAAATAAAATCAAATACTCATGGAAATGAAATGCAATATTTATTTATTAATGAAAAAGAAATTACAGGGTGTTACAAGTGATGAGGGCGAAGGCGAGTTTTTCAATGCGGGAGTATCTACTTTCTGCGCCTTGAAGTGCTCGGCTTGTGTAATAGACCAGGAATTGTATCCCGTGCTCTTCTTGAATGAGTGCCGAGCTAACCGTCGAGGGTGATTCCGCCAGGTATAAGAACAATTCCTCGCCTGGCTCGGGCGTTGAGAGTAGAGGGGGCGATGCCAAGTACTTCTTGAGTTCCTGCAATGTTTCCTCGCACTCTTTTGACCATTCAAAAGCCTTACGAAGGATCTTGAAGAATGGCAGACACCGGTCGGTAGCTCGGGACACGAATCTGTTTAGTGCGGCCACCCGCCCGGCCAAACTCTGTACCTCTTTGGTGGACCCGGGTGACCGCATGTTTAAGATGGCTTGAATTTTTTCGGGGTTCATCTCAATCCCCCTTCTGTTGACTAGGTGCCCAAGAAACTTCCCGGACGAGACGCCAAATGTGCACTTGACCGGGTTCAACCTCATCCCAAACTTTCTCAAAATGCTGAAGGCCCCGACTAAATGCTCAAGATGGTCAGACTCGTCCCGGCTTTTAACTAGCAGATCGTCAACGTAGACCTCCATGGATTTCCCGATCAAGTCCTAAATATGTGATTGACTAGGCGCTGATAGGTTGCCCCGACATTTTTGAGATGACTTTGTAGCAATGGGTCCCCTATTCCATGATGAATGAGGTTTTTTCTTCATCCCCAGGGTACATGCTAATCTGATTGTACCTGGAGTAGGCGTCCATGAACGAGATGAGCGAATGACTGGCTGTGGAGTCCACAAGGAGATCTATCCTGGGTAGTGGATAGTAGTCCTTGGGGCAGGCTTTGTTCAGATCGGTGAAGTCCACACACATCCTCCACTTCCCGTTGCTTTTCTTGACCAGTACTACGTTTACTAACCAGTCGGGATAGTAAACCTCTCGGATAGATTTCGCTTTGAGGAGTTTATCGACCTCCTCTCGCACTGCCTTCTGCCTCTCGGGAGCCATGCCCCATCTCTTCTGCTTCACAAGCCGGGAATCTGGGTTGACACTAAGTCGGTAAGACATTACCCGGGGGTCAATCCCGGGCATGTCTTCATGACACTAAGCATACTCATCTTGACTGTGTCATAGGAACTGAATTAGCTTATCCTTGAGACCGGGCTCCAGCAGGGTGGTGATAGTGACCATTCGGTCAGGGAGTTACGGGTCCAGCGCCACTTGTTCCAGATCCCCGATCTGTCCCACTTTGTCATTCTGATCTCTCGGGTCCATCTCCTAGACATTCAGTGTTTCAGCGATGGCCTCCATCGCAAAGAACTGACATAGCAACTCTGGGCAATGGATTGGTCTTTGCGTAGGCTCCCGGGCCCCTGAGAGGTTGGGAATTAACCACCAGGCTATGCGTTGATACGACCGCCTTGGCCTTGTTGAGGGTAGGCCTCCCAAGGATGACATTATACGCAGATGGAGCTTCCACAACCATAAAGCTCGCTAGTATAGATGCATACTGAGGATAGGCTCCCATAAAGACTGGGAGCTCAATGGTACCAAGTGGTTGGGTGTTGGACCCGTTGAATCCTACCAGGGGAGTGGCCACAGGTCGGAGCCAATCCCTGGATATCCCGAGCTGATCAAATGCTGAGACAAACATGATGTCAGAGGAGCTTCCCGTATCTACCAACATCCTTTTAATCGCATAGTTTGCTACGGAGAGCGTCACCATAAGCGGATCATCATGAGGGTAGTGCAGGCCTAGCATGTCCTCAGATGAGAACGTCAACATTTTGATTGGGAGAGTGTGGGTGGATTGGACATGCCAGACATCTGATCGAGATGCTCGGGCATGCCTCTTCCTGGCCGACTGGGAATCCCCTCCACCCGAAATGCCTCCGGAGATTACATTGATTTGCCTGAGGGGTCAAGGTTGCTCGGGAGGCCGAGTTTCTTGCCGAGGTTGTCTGTCTACTACCGCAAATTCAGCTAGGTGGCCCTGCTCGATCAGCTTCTCAATGGCAATCTTAAGCTTAAAGCAATCCTCTGTGTCATGCCCATGGTCTTTGTGGAAGTGGCAGAACTTGTCCCGGTTCCTCTTACCGGGCGGGCTTTTCAACTTGGCGGGCTCTTGGAGTAGGCTCTGGATCTCTGCGGCGGCCATAACTTCGTGGATTGGCCGAAAAACTAGGGTTAAGCTAATCGGGGCCTGATCCCGAGTGCCTCTCTACTGATCTTGTCTGGGATTCTTTCCCCGACCCTTCTCGGAGCCCTCCCGTTTCTGTTTAGCTTTCGGGGATTCTTCTCCCGTAAAGATGGCGCGCTTGGACTTCAAGAACTCCTCCATGTCGATGCATTTTCTGACCCTCTCTGAGAGTTCCACTAGGGTTGCCGGTCGGTCATGGTGGAACAACGTAGCAACTTTGGTATGTTGAACCCCCGAGCATAAAGCCATAATTGCGGTCGTTTCATTCAGGTTGCGGATCCAAAGCCTCTGCTGATTGAAACAGTTCACGTACTCCCTCAGGGACTCCCCCTTTCGCTGTTTGACGGTATGAAACTGGGTGTCCGGTTGTGACCGGTTGAGTATCCCCACAAATTGGCTTATGAAGAGCTGCTCAATGTTTTAAAGTCATCAACTGTTCGGGGTTTCAGAGCATGGAACCAATGCGCGGATGGGCCTTTAAGGGTACTAGGGAAGGCCAGGCACAGTAACTTGTCAACCATGGTGACTAGTGCCATCTGAGCCTTGTAAGTGCAAACATGATCCACCGGGCTCCCTAAACCGTCATAAGAGCTGAGATGTGGCAGTTTGAGTTTTCGCGGGATGGAGAATGCGGTGATCCGAGTGGTGTAGGGTGACTCGGTCTCTGTATTGGTATGATCGTGGAGCTGCTTGCGGCTCAGTTTTTCGATTTGCTATTGCAAGTCCTCGATCTGGGCCTTTACATCTCGCCCGGTTTTCCTTTACATATCCGAGCGGTACGTCGGGTCTGATGATGATGCTTCCTCCTCAAAGTGCGTCGTCCTCGGGGATAGAACCCAGCTCCGGCTCCGGGTAATCGTATGCCTAAGATCTCCCCGGCTCCGGGACGGAAAGACTTTGGCTGATTTCCAGGGATTTGGTCCTGATTCCTCCCTCCTGGTGGCACGTCGTCTATTGATGATATCTCTAGCATCTTCCACCCGGCGAGGATTGGTTCGAGCTTGCAGCCTACTGTGCCTGGGCGCTCTGCTACGGTCACTATCCCGGGCGTGTTCCCAATCCGACGGGGATACTGGCGCAGAGTGGGTATGGTTCCAAACACAACAGCCAAGTGATGGTCCACACCCCATCTAATATATATAATAGATATATTATCTATAAATTATAATCCAACATTGAATTGAAGAAGAAGAGAATCCCAAAGACTCCCTTTTTCATAGCTTAAATTAAAGACACTGTTCGGCATAAAATATAAACTATATTTTCTCCCTGGAGATTTCGGCCCAACACATATAAGAGAGGCCAAAAGTATGAATTGAACATTTTAAGTTTTAAAGACTTTCTTTGTAACCACTAATTTAATGGTTTTTAAAAATCTCACTCAATACACATGTAGTAAGCTTTGATTTGCATATTGTAACTTACAAATACAAAGAGCTAGAACATGATTTGCATTAAAAGTTGGCATGTTGAAATAGCCCACCATAGTCAGTTTATAACCGTTTAAAATAAACTCAAAAGTTAATGAGTGTTAAAGCTAGGTTTTATTGACTAGAGTTTCAATGTTATTTGTCTTAAAATATATGGGCGGCACATGTGAAATTTGCAAACTATATGTCTCGATAAACCAATTGGAAAGTCTATCAAAAGGGAATTAGGCATTGATCCAATTCTGGTCATGGACATTATAACCGAGGGCCAAGTCAATTCATGAAATACATGGTAAGGGTTAAAAAAAAACATTTGTGAATCCTTACCCAATTAGTGTAGACATAATTGCCACTGAGGACACAACTGTATGTTTTCCCAACCGATATACATGAAAAATATGTATATATCTAACAATTTCTTTTCTATCATTGTATAAGCATACTAATCAAGTAAAACCCAAAAAGTTTTGAGACTACATATCTAATAGCTAATGTGTATACTCACTGATTGAATAAAATGTATAATAACCTATTGCTTGAACGCAAAGCAAGGTGAACCACATTTTGAAACCAAATTGTTTTTTTTTTCTTTCCAGAAACTCAGATTCGAAAACACAAAGACTATGACGCCGAACAAATATTAGATTTGCTCAACATGTATACATATATTATTCTTTAAGAAAAGTCCACTCATATAGTAGTTAAAAGAACATCATGAATTGGATCTTGCATTCTGTAATTTCAAAATATATATATATATATATTCTTTTTACTTCTACATCTTTAAAAGTGAGAGTCAAATCCAAGTAGCTCATTAGAAACTGATTCAATTTCATGGAAGAGATTAAACATCTGAAAATTGTCGAAAATGGAAACTAAAAATAGGAACAGTATTACCGGATCAGTATAAGCCACTTGAGAAACTTGGGTTGAGTCATTTTGTGTCGATCATAGCAGCACCCGAATTGTTCTTAAGATTGTTAGAAAATTTAAAGGATATGACTGTGATATTGATTGAGGTGTGCAACAGTTTGTATTGTCCTTAAGAATAATTCCGCCCCTCGAAGTCAGTGACTCGATGCAGAAGGTCTCAGTGCTATGTTCTCCAGGATTCAGAAATCAAATCTTCCAAATGTGCACACGAATTGAAAGATTATGTGAGCGCTCAGAATAGCCCCAAACTTCATAAAGAATTTTGCAAAACTTTGAAGAACCAGAAAAATAGAGAGGAAAATCAGAACATAAAATATTTCTGTGTGTAAAATGGGAAGAGAGAATGCTATTTTTATAAGACAAACTGTCCAACGGTCATTTTATTAAAACAGATTTAATAGCCTGCAACAGGCATATTTTTATGGGTTATTTAATATAAGATCCAAACTACTAGCTGTTGGTAGCAATTGGTCCAGCCCAATAAAGTAGTTAACAATAGGTCCCTCCCCAATTATTTTGACGATTTTGCCCTTAAACCAACATATGAACAATTACACTGCAGAAATCTTGCATGCAATAAATCTGTTTCATCAATCCCAATATTCACGCACAGTTGGCCATAATCTAGGAAGGCATTCAATAGGGGTTTAAAATTCAAACAAAAGTCAAGAAATCATCATTCCATGTTCTTCAGATAAATTAAACCAAAACAAAGCTTCATACTAAGAGGCCGCAATCATCACACCACCACCACCACCACCACCACCACAACCACCACCACCACCACCACAACCACCACCACCACCACCACGATGACTGAGAGGAGTTCTAATTTCTTCGAGAACGAGTTTGCTTCAACTCACGTCGTGTCACACCCGTTCCAGAATTTCATGGTTTTAAAACATGCATAAATTGAGATTTGTGGAATTGTTAATGTTATTAATAATTTGATTGAGTTGAGTTGACGTGAGTCAACGGTGAGGTGTCTAGTGGAGACACGAAGACTTGGTAACGCCTGTTGCATTGGCATGATTAAATGACATTTATATGACTTAAATGTTATATAACTTTATCTGGTATTTTGTGAATAGTAATTTTACCTGTATTGGTAAATTGTGGTAATCTTTGATATTGTTATATATCGATTAGAGAACTGTGGTGAGAACGTGAGTGTCACGTTAATTGAAAAGGTAGGTTGTGTAGAGATTTCCACAGAATATAGTTTTCGGACGTTATTTTGGACCCAAACGAAACCTAGTCGAAAACTTTTGAAATTTATAGTTTTCACTTGTAAAGTTATAAAATGAACGTGTGCGAAGTTTCGAGAGCTAATTAGAAGATTGAGAAACTTGTGGGGAGGTAAACGTAATTTCCAAAGAGTTTTTCTATATATAGATGAGTATGAGATTTCAAATCTCATCCACAACTCCTAAATATCTAGAGAGAGGAGAGAGAAGGGAGATTTTGTTGTCTCGGGCTTTGCGACGACAAACGACGACCGTTCGTCCGTCAGTTTTTCTCCAGATTTCAGATTTGAACTCGTGGAGGTAAGATCTACGTTTTGATACCACTTAGGCCGTGTTTGGCCAAGTTTTTGTAAAATCTTAATTTTGGACTTTTGGGAAAAATCAGGTAAAACTTGTAGGAATCGTACCAAATTCGAAATCCGACGATTATTTAGCCCCCTAGACGATCCTTCAAAGTTTGAAGAGATTCGCACGAGGTATGAATTCTAGATCTATGAAATATATGGATTTTCATGTTTTAGACATCACTTTTGATATTCTTGAATCCGGGCGAAATTCATGTATTAGTTAGGCCCATTAATTATGCACGTGAAATTATGATAAAAGCACGTATAACTGTTTATGTGAGCATGTTATGTGTCTACTTGGGTCAAAGGGGAGTTTGGTGCAAATTCATTCGGAGTAAGCTCCTCGAACCTTGAGGATTGTGATCTTGTTGGAATTGGAATTTGTGGTTGTGTCTGGATTGGAGGTGGGCCCAACCAGTACACGGTACCTGGTATGGAGGAAGGCCCAACCAGTGTACGAGATGCGTGGGAGAGGTGGGCCTCCTACGGCATCGACCGGATGAATGCGTACCACTCACCCCAGAGACTATTTCTATGTGTTTTAGATGCTTAAACCATGAATTGTCATATAAACATACATTTAGAATTGTACGCTCAGCATATAGCTGAGCAGTGGAGATGTACTCCATTGTAGGTAAGAAGAAAGACAAGAAGAATCGTGAGGAGTGAGGCCGAGGAACGCCAGGGATTTCACACTTGTATATGTTTTGTTTTAAATCTTAAACTTGTGTAAGGATTTGAATATTGTAAGATGTGGTAATAGATCCTTGGATTAGCTTTGTAACATGGTAATCTTGTAATTGAACGTCTGTAGTTATGTTTTAATGCGTTAAAATCAGTTGTGGTTGTGATTGTTATTGATATTGAGTAGTAGGACTTGTAAATTCCAGCACAGGGCTGCCAGCAGAGGAGCAGTCGACTGGACCCCCTGATCAGTCGACTAGATCTCGTGTATTTGAGATACTGTAAGTGAATATCAGAGAAGCAGTCGACTGAACCCCTTGGGCAGTCGACTGAACACTTTTGACTTTAGCTACTGCTTCCATTAATTGAAAAGCAGTCGACTGGATCCCCAGATCAGTCGACTGGACCCCTTTGCAATATGATGTATTTTTGGTTCTGCTTGACACCGTCGACTGAGCAGTCGACTGGACCCTATTACAGTCGACTGTACAGTCGACTGAACCTCTGCACTTTCAAATAGATTCTTGTGAACACTTTCAATTGAACAAAACTCTTTCCAACTCCAATTTTCAATGGATTCGTCCACTCTGGGGGAAATGTTTCCTAAGTTTTAAATACCCAGGGTTGTTTTACAGTTCTTTCCGCTGCGTAAAGTTATATTGTTGTTTGGTTGAGCCTTGGTGGCGTGCCACGTGTCCTATTTCCACGCGTAGTGGGATGGGTCGTGACACGTCGACATGTCAACGGGAAAATGGGTAGTAAATGTGAGTATTTGTGGGGTTTTTTTTTTTGTTCCGAAAATTGTTGGATCCACAAATAATATTGTTGATTTGGAGTTTTTGCATGTGTTAATTTTGGGTTCTGATTGTAAAAACAATTGGGTCTTCATCAAAAAATCGTTTTGGATGGTTTCGTTTGTGATTTTGAAGAAATTGTTTTGCTGGGTTCCCCTATTTTTTCAATTTTTTAGGGTTTCTGTTGTAAAAAAACTTTTGAATAAGTTGATTTCGGGGAATATTCAATGATCCATTATTTTGGGTGTTGAAAAATTCATCTAAACTTCTATAGATACTTTGATTATATATGAAATTCCGCATATGCATTTTGATTTGCAAGTTGTTGATTCAGGGTTCTTCACATACACATTTTTTTGAAAAAAACATGACCCAAATTCTCAGGTTGAAATTTTCTATGGATTGTATATGAAATTTCGCATGTTCATTTTGATTTGCAAGTTGTGTAGGAGATGCCAATGGAAACATTCAAATTCATTTCTAAAAATCATTGGTATTTTCGAATCCTTGTGTCGTGGTGAATGAAAGAGTTAAACGATGGAAAAATTCATATTGTCACGCCCCGACGTAGCATAAATAAGGAAAGCGTTTAATTTCCTTTATGGACCCGTAGGTCGCGACAGTTTGAAGGATCGATTCCGTCCCAAACGTTAAACAATAAAACATAATAATCAGAGTAAAGCAATCAAGGCTTACAAAAATTTTCTATCTTATTACATCTTATGAACTGGGGTCAACTAAGGCACAAACCGCCTTGAAAATAAAACAATAGCTTAGTGTCTGTTACAGTCATCCTTAAACAAAACAGTTTTAAAACTCAAACAAATAAACTTAATACATAAAAATAAACAGTTTCTCTTATTCCAAAGCGGCCATTCTCAATTTGCATAGTCGTACGATTCCTCCTGATTGTAACCTGAAAAGCCTGAACACGAATGTCCAGGACGCATCAACGTCGTCAGCTTCAAGAAGCTGGTGAGTATTAAAAACATGACTTTGAATGTAAATCATACCCATTTACCTTTTTCCATTTTCAATTTACAAAATCAATAGTTTGATCATAAAAAGAATTCATTTTAGAGCACCACGAGGAATATATTAAAAGTTGTTCATTCATTAAAACACATGCTCGTGTATGAAATAATGCACCCCACTCATCTTACCGACTCTTTTCTCTCGACAGACCCCACAACAACCCTCTATCTTACTCCTGTATCTTTGAAACACTAAGATAGCCACACTTTAGCGACGGGGCGCCAGGGAGTGTCCAATGCCTCACACTTTGAATACCCTAACCGCCATGCAAATACCGGGGCAACCCCTCTCGCAGTATCCAGACTTGAGTTATCAGGGAGTGTCCGTAGGCCACACTTTAGCACTACCATGGGTGCCAGTGAGTGTCCATATTTGCCACCGTCGCATTTCAAAGGTACCCACGCCTCTTTTTCAACTACAATCACCACCGCAATCTCAATCACAATCACAATCACAACCACAACCACAATCACAACCACAACCACAACCACATCTCATACTCTTTTCCACACTAACCATTACTCTTTCCACACTGACTGTCACTCACATGCATGTACCACTGACCCACATGAATGTCATGAAACTCTAAAACATAAAGCACTTTACTGAATTAAAGGCACAACGCAAGTACGGGAATTGATAAGTCAAAACACAACGTCCAACTCGCTCAAACATGAATAATTGGGGTTCTGTTTTAAATAAACTACCCAAACAGAACCTTAACAGTATATGAATTTCATCCAAACAGTCCCTTAGCACAAAACAACAAAAACCACAAACTGCAGGAAATCGCGCGCGCGGGCCGCTCGCGCGAAAGGTCGCTCGCGCGGGCCGCTCGCGCGATATGCCCATTTTTCCTTTTATAATAAACTTTTCTGACCGCCTGAAACAGCCAGGGTCGCGCGCGCGGATCGCTCGCGCGAAGGGGTTCTCGCGCGACCCTCGCTCGCGCGACCAGCCTAATTTCCAATTATATATAAAAACTCTTCCGTCTGCCTGGGGAAACAAGGCTCGCGCGCGCGGATCGCTCGCGCGAGGGGTCGCTCGCGCGGGCCGCTCGCGCGATTCCTCGCGCGCGCGATCGTGGCGCGACCTGAAGCTGAGGCTTCGTCTTCTTCCCCCAGACTTCCCTGTTTCAGCAAAACAGGGGTCTTTTTGACCCATTTCAATTCTGTAAGCATATATGTCCTATTATATATGGATTTCTTTGTTTTTCAACAAGGATTCCAAATATGAAATCAATTTTACAAGATTCAATCTATAGCTCCCAAATTTTATGAGTTTTCAAAAGATGTCAAAACTTCATTTTTAATATACTTTTCCATATGAACAAATTAGGCTCTATAACTTTGGGTATAACATATATGATATGTAATCTATCATAATCATCTCTGAAAACAAGTTTTGGTTAAGTTTGAGAAATCTTGATTTTCAAGCCATGGAGTTCATACGTAAATCAATCATGGTGTTTTACAAAATTAAGCAAACACACAGTAAATAGACATGTAATTACATCCTTAGTGAGTTTAGAATACTCACTGAGTAGGAAGATTCAAAATAGATGTTGAGAAAGAAAGGCCAATTAAGAAATCCACTTAAGCTCTAGCTATGGTGATTGAGCTCCTCTCTCTCTAAAATTTGAAGAACTCACTGTGTATTCCTCTCAACTCTCTCTGTAATTCAAATTGTGCAGATTGTGTGTTTGTAATGATCATATAAAGAGAGCCAATTGAGGAACTTGGAGCCCAAGTTGTGCCTCCTACACTCTACAAACTAATTGATTTCCTAATTAACTATATACACAATATACACAGCTATACATACGTAAATAAACACTGATATAACTCTCAAGCTCCACCAAGGGTCAAGTTAGAGTAATAGGGGCCTAAGTAGAAGTGTTTGGGAAATTTGGCTTTTGGTCACAACAATACACACACACACAAAGCATTGCCAAACAAGGCCTAAGCCAATGATCACTTGCCATAAATGGCAAGTAAAGTGTATGTCCAATCACACTTTACATCACTTCCAAAATCTGGGGAAGTTTAGCATAGCGCGGACAGTTTTGGACATAAACTGGTATTTTCGGGGCGCGGTGGTCACCACAAAAATACGGGAATTTCATTTTAACTTAAGAATTGATTTTCTGGTTTTATAAAAATACTGATTGAGTCAAAAGAAGTTACTTTCACCGTGTTGAAATACAGATTTTGAAATCCACACAGGTATTACTAACTTTTGTAAAATTCCAATTTGACCCCAAAAGAATTTTGAATATGAAACATCATAAGAAATAAATTCTACACACACAAATTGAAATAAAAGCAGACAATTTAGCATGAAATAATTATAACAATGAAATTACAATTTAAATATGAAAATGAAATGAAAATGCAGGTTATTACACATATTAACATCTTAACTGTTAGATTTCACAAGTTTTGCTTTTGGAAAAAAAAAATAGGATGTCGAACATCGTCATTGATAAGAAAATGTATTATGTGAAGTTGTACTGTGATTACTATAGGATGATGTGCCTTATGAAATTTCGCAGCAACATTCTGCTTTTTGTATGATGATCTGACTACATTGAAATATCACATGACAAATCACACTCTGAAATTTCGCATTCAAATTATTACATCTGAAGTTTGAGATTCAAATGAGCCATGTGAATCTAATATTCACTTGTGTTGATGAAAAATTTCATATAACATCTGAAGTTTGAGATTCCACAAGTCTGCTTTGGAAAAAGCCATATGTTTTGTCAAACATTTTTATTGGTAAAGATATATTATATGAACTTAAAATGATTGTTGCATGATGCTGTGGCTAATATTGTTACTTTTCTTATTCTTGGAGCACGTGTATCGAGGAGCGCCAGAAAAAAGAAGAAGACCTCGACAAGCAGTAGCTCCAGTAGCTCAAAGTCGATGTAACGTGGTTAGTTTTGCAACCATGGTCGATGAAATAAATCTGAGAGAAGGCACATAATGGAGGTGATTTCTCATTCTACAGTGCAAGGTTAATAAGATGAATAGCGTGGTTTTGTGCCTTTTCCCCTCGGGTTGTGAGGGAGAACAATGTTGGCCTTTTTGGCATGTTTTGAGATTTATGGTATAACTTTTGTTTCATTCACAATGGAAAATTTCAATTTTTATACAAAAAATCATAGGAGTCCTCATGTTGTGGTAAATGAATGAGTTAAACAATGAGAAATTTCAATAAGATTGCGAGAAATTCGTACATCAATAGGTGTATGTAGATATATTCTGTATATCACGAGAAATTTCACGTGTATTCAAATTTCATATGTATGGACGCCAAATTTCACATGTTTGGAATGTAAAGTTTGGAAGTTAAAACGGAAGTTAAAACACAATGTAAAAAAAAAATCCAGAAGGACAAGTGTATATACAAAAAATCAGTATAAAGTCTTCAAACTCTTAAAGATATCAACAATTCGCAAATGAAGTAATGTGAAAATCAAACAAAAAATCTTCCTTGATTCGTGGAGATACCAAGCTGATTTGGTTCAATCTGATTTAAACATGCTTAAATGCTGATTTGATTCACCTTCTATAACAAACTTTGACCATTTAATAGATATAAATGTATGTAATTATATATAGACGTATATGTATAATATCTTTATATATGCAAGGGTAAATTTGTCATTAAAAATTGTAATTACATGGGAATAGGGACCTATTACTACAGACATTAGAGGGGTGGGGATATATTGTTGATTTAAGAAAGGAGGAAGTCCCTATTGATGCATAACCATGGTAGGTGGGGACTTACTACTAAATTTCTATATTTTTAATACAGGAGTTAATATATTTAATAACCTCCAACGGTCATAATTTTAATATTGGAGTTAATAGATTTAATAGCCTCCAACGGTCATATTTTTAATACAAGATATTAGTCACATCAATGTAAATAACTTTGTTTGCTTTTTTGAAATAAAAAGCCCAATGTCCAAATAAAGTAGTGTGGACCACAATAGATGCCACAGTCTCTCTCATCTCCCCATTGGTCTATACTTAAATGTGAAATGTAGATGAATGGGTATAAAATTTATATATAGTCTAACATTATCCTATTTTTTATGCCTTCGGAAAAATGATACCCCAACTTGTTAAGTTGGGGGTGGCACAGTGGCACTTCACATTCCAACGATGCAAGCTTTGGAAACTTTTTTAAGTTATCTCCTCCAAGCCTGATTCTCGGAATTGTCCACATATTTTACTATTTAATTCATTTATTAAATAAATAAATAAGTATATAAAAAGACATTTATTTGCATGTGACCATCCATAAACTGAGAAATTTCAAACTTAGGTAGTTGAATTAAGAAAATGTTGTTGTACGAAAGATTAACCACTGCAATTACTTAAGGGACAAATTGTCACTGTTAAACCTCCATGTTCAACCCAGTGTTCGGTAGGAGTACTAATTTACTAGTGATATGAAATTCAAAATTTTCTTCATTTTTTTTTTTTTTTGGTTTTTGGGGGGGATAAATTACTTCACCTATTCTCCACGGCTCTAATTCACCGTCATTTTTTGAGTAGAATTAATGCCACTGCTTTATTGAAATCGGATAGAGGTTAAAACGTCAAGCATGTCTACTAGTTTCGAAACACACACACCATACTTAGGGATGGTAACAGGGCGGGTATGGGACGGGGTCCTCATACCCCGTCCTGCTTCAGTAAACCCTCCCCCCGCCCCCGTCCCGCCCCGTATAGTGCCTCTTCCAGAACCCGCCCCCGTCCCGCATTCGGGGTCCCCGACCCCACCCCGCCCCACCCCGTCTCGATTATGATTTTTTTTTTTTTTTTTGGGTACACAAATTGAAAAAGTAGTTTTTTTAATGCATTTTTTTTCCCTAATAGTGCAGTTTTTTTTTTAACTTACCCAATTAGTTCCCCAATAGTGCAGTTTTTTTAAAAAATGGTAATACATATAACTATTGAGGAGTAAAAATATAAATACAAGTATATTCGGGGCGGGTTCGGATTTTTTGACCTTACCCCGACCCGAACCCGACTCAGGTTTTAAAAACATTCCCCATACTCGCCCCTAACCCTATTAAGCCTCCCCATACCCTACATATTAGGAACGGGACGAAAAATCCGAAAAACCCGCCTCATTACCATCTCTAACCATACTAAACTTTGAATACAACTCGTACTGCTAATTAAAATTCGTCATTCCAATCAACACATCAAACCTTAAGATAGCTTTTTTGCTTTCCTTAGGAAGAGGCCAAAAACTCTTTTCGAACTTGGACCAAGTTGGTTCAAATAGTTCTATTATAGCTTGATGTGCCCTCACTTTTACATTATTTGATACTCAAATTTCGAATCAATAAAATTACTCACACCCACGAATGTGACGAATGTCTCATGAACATTGGATGCTCTATTTGGTATACCTTAGATGTTGACAGAATCAGACAACCACCCCCCACCCCCCAAGTATACATACATATATATATATATATATATACTCCCTCCGTCCCATAATAAGTGTCCACTTCTATTTTGTACATTGTTTAAGAAAGTTGTATTATTTTAATTTTTTTGGTTCATTAAAGGGTCACTTTCCAATTTTGCCCTTAGATGTGATGGGTGTTTGACTTTTTGTTTGTTTTGAGGCCACAAATAAATGCTACTTTGTCTTTATTATAAGAGTAGTTTTGGAAAGTAAGTAAAAGCTATATGCCAATTTAGAAAAGTGGACACTTATTGTGGGACATCCAAAAAAGAAAATGTGGACACTTATTATGAGACGGATGGAGTATTTGTAGACAGAAAGAATCATTTGGTGAATCCCATAAGCTTCTTTGGACCTTCTGGCATCAAATGTAAAACGTATTTTTGGATTCAATATAAGTATAATACATTAAGGAAATTGTTATTTCCACTCCATCATTGAACTAATACACTCCATGGTACCACTATCAGAGCATGTGGTACCATGTATGTAATGCATGTACCACATGCTTTAAGAATGGTACCATGGAGTGCCTTAGTTCAATGATGGAGTGGAAATAGCATCACCCTACATTAATACTTCATTCGTCTCATTTTATGTGTCTATTTTGGAGAATCCAATTATTTAAGGGGATAAAAAGAATGTACACCTACTTTCCACAATTGTCCATAATCATTATTTTGGTGTTAAATGTAAAGAAGGGTAGTTTGAAAAACTAAATAAAATATACATACTAATTTAAGAAAGTGGACAACAATTTTAAGACATTTCATAAATAAAAAAAATAGACACATAAAATTAAACGGAGGGAGTACTCAACTTCTTCTGATTTTTTCACGTGTAAGACATTTCAATCAATTGTCCATCCCTGTAACTTCGTAAGCCAAGAGAATTTGCACAAGGCAAGTATTAAAATGGTTGAAAACAACTTTCTAGTCAAGGAGCAAGGAAGACGCATGAGCTGGACACTTTAAAATTAAGTTGTATAACTTGGTATTAAAAGTTTGTTATATTTTGTAACCCAAAAAAAAAAAGTTATATTTGAAAATTAATAGTTTTAAAATTTAGAAGTACTACAAGAAAAAAAACTTTTTGTCACTTTTTTTAAGTGACATAAATAGGTATTTATGTCATTTTTTTTTTCAATAAAAGTGACATAAATAGAGGCGACATAAATATTTTAAAAGTGACATAAATACTTTATAAAAAGTGACATAAATGTTTCATAAAACTTAATAAAAAGTAACATAAATACTTAAAAGTGACATAAATACCATTTTATTTATGTCACTTTTAACATAAAGTGACATAAAAGTAGAAAGTGACACAAATACCAAACAAAATTATAACATCAAAGTCTTAAAAGTGACATAAATACTTAAAAGTGACATAAATACTATTTTTATTTATGTCACTTTTAACCTAAAGTGACATAAAAGTAGAAAACTGACATAAATATCAAACAAAATTATTACATCAAAATCTTAAAAGTGACATAAATACTTTATGTCACTTTTAACCTAAAGTGACATAAAAGTAGAAAAGTGACGTAAATACCAAATAAAATAATTACATAAAAGCCTTAAAAGTGACATAAATGTTGTAAAAGTGACATAAATACCACCCTGTAAAAATAATATATACCACCATGTACATATATACAATACAATGCATGCACCCTGTACAAAATTAAATCCAACTCAATATTTCAACTACTAAATTTCATAGATTCATCTCAATATCAACCAATTAATTGGGATGAACAAAAAAAAATATACAATCGATCTGAATCAACTGCAAATCTAATAACACATATATATATATATACATATTACATATTCATCAAAAAGTACTAACAAACCTATGAAAGCAACAAAAAAGAATTAGCCCAACAAAAAGAGTGATTTGTTTGTTAGAACCTTCCATCAAAATGTGAAACATTGTACCTACAAAAAAGATAAAGTTTTCATTAATTAGTTGTATATAAAATAATAAAACAGTAACTATGTTTGGGGGTTTTGAGAGACCACAATGTGTTCGGGGACTTGGAATGATGAAAGAGTCATTTTTTTCGTATTTTTTGTGAACCGTGAATCCGTTATGCATTCCGTTAGTTTTCGCAAATTTATTTAGGCATGTTTGAGATGCGTGTAAGGTTTCTTGGCGTTTGGTCAAGCGGTTTACCGATTCACCACTCAAAACCTCCAAAACTACGTTTTTTCAAGCCTTAGTGACTAAAGAGTCATTTTTTCGCATTATTTGTGAACCGTGAATCCGTTATGCATTCCGTTAGTTCCCGCAAGTTTATTTAGGCATGTTTGAGGTGCGTGTAAGGTTTCGTGGAGTTTGGTTAAGCGATTTACCGATTCATTACTCAAAACCCCCAAAACTATGTTTTTTCAAGCCTAAGTGACTAAAGAGTCATTTTTTCGCATTATTTTTTAACCGTGAATCCGTTATGCTTTCCATTACTTCCTGCAAGTTTATTTAGGCATGTTTGAGGTGCGTGTAAGGTTTCGTGGCGTTTGGTTAAGCGGTTTACCGATTCACTACTCAAAACCCCCAAAACTACGTTTTTTCAAAACCAAAGTGACTAAAGAGTCAATTTTTCGCATTATTTGTGAACAGTGAATCCGATATTCATTCCGTTAGTTCCCACAAGTTTATTTATGCATGTTTGAGGTGCGTGTAAGGTTTCGTGGCGTTTGGTTAAGCGGTTTACCGATTCACTACTCAAAACTCCCCAAACTACGTTTTTTCAAGGCTAAGTGACTAAAGAGTCATTTTTTTGCATTATTTGTGAACCGTGAATCCGTTATTCATTTTGTTAGTTCCCGCAAGTTTATTCATGCATGTTTGAGGTGCGTGTAAGGTTTCGTGGCATTTGGTTAAGCGGTTTACCATTTTACTCCTCAAAACCCTCAAAACTAAGAATTTTCAAGTCAAAGTGATGAAAAAGTCATTTTTTGCATTATTTATGAACCATGAATTTGTTATGCATTCCGTTAGTTCCCGCAAGTTTATTTAGGCATGTTTGAGGTGCATGTAAGGTTTCGTGGCGTTTGGTCAAGCGGTTCACCGATTCACTACTCAAAACCCCCAAAACTACGTTTTTTCAAGCGTAAGTGACTAAAGAGTCATTTTTTTGTATTATTTTTTAACCGTGAATCCGTTATACTTTCCGTTACTTCCCACAAGTTTATTTAGGCATGTTTGAGGTGCGTGTATGGTTTCGTGACGTTTGGTTAAGCGGTTTACCGATTCACTACTCAAAACCCTCAAAACTACATTTTTTCAAAGCCTAAGTGACTAAAGAGTCATTTTTTCGCATTTTTTGTGAACCGTGAATCCGCTATGCATTCCGTTAATTCCCGCAAGTTTATTAAGGTATTTTTGAGGTACGTGTAAGGTTCCGTGGCATTTGGTTAAGCGGTTTACCGATTCACTACTCAAAACCCCCAAATCTACGTTTTTTCAAGCCTAAGTGATGAAAAAGTCATTTTTTCGCATTATTTGTGAACCGTGAATCCGTTATTCATTCTGTTAGTTCCCGCAAGTTTATTTAGGAAAGCAGGGTTCGAAAAAATAAATAATAGAAATTCCAAATTAGGGAAGAACACATAACATAGAGAGAACAGAAGAACACATAAAACGCCACCCCACAGGCGTACTCGTTAAGGTTTACAACCCTAAATAGCAAGTAAAGCACATAAAATACTACCACGCAGGCGTACTCATAGTAACATGGAGTAAGAAGGACCACTTGTATCTAGAAATGCCACCCTTCAGCTCTTACTGTCCTCAGAGATCACGGTTTCACCAATGCCAATTGTTAAACAAAAAGGAAAATAATTAGAAAACCCTAACTTTGAGCATGATTAATAAAAACAATCGGACAGAAACTGATTAGTGATATCATAAAACCTCCGTAGGTTTCTTTGTTATAATTAGGGAAAGCAAATACTTAGAAACTCATCTACACAGAAATCAAGCTTACAAACAACACTGACAGATTACAATGACTCATTGACCATCACATCCATATATAGAGCAGAACTGGGAAAGGAGGGTGAGCAAATGTGAGCAATTTTGGCGTGAGCAAAAATGTATTCAAATAAGAAATACACGAAGACAAAAAAATTAAGAAAGTTGCTACTATACACAAATGTGAGCAATTTTTAGCATTTTTATATAAGTCAGCTTCTATGCAACTGTAGCACCTGGTATAAGCCTTGTCTTCATATGCTACCTAGACGCTACTATAGTCATCCTCTATTATTACTATTAAGATTAGAACCCAAAACAAAGAAGAAAGGAAAAGAGGAAGTACATAAATGGGGTGTTCAGTTCATTGGAACCTCTAGAGTCAAAGACTGGGAGACCAAATTTATCCATAAATTTTTTTGTGCAGAGATGGGACTTTCATTGTCGCCTTCTTTTAAGTCAAGAACTAGAAGACAACTACGGAGTACAAACAAAGAAGTTATCCTAATCTAACAACTATCTCATCCCTTTGTTTGAAAATTTATACTCTCGATCTTTGACTCTTATAGTCTTTCTCCATGGTCGGCCCAAAGGGGGGGGCAAAAGGGGCAATCGCTCCGGGCCACCAAAGTTCACAAATTTTGAGGGCCCCCATGAAATTTTTATAATTACATTTTTTACCTTGAGATTTTTAGTATTTTACATTTATACATCCCCCAAGACCCAATTTAGTGTCATTAACTACATATATATTGATGTACATATATATATATAACTCATAAGCAAAGGCCCTAGAATTTTGAAAATTACACTTTTAGTGTAAGAAATTTTGAGTTTTAGAAATAGGCCCTATAGAATTTTGAAAGATAACATACAATGTTTAAGTTTCACAAATTGACTCATATTATAAGTAGACCCCAAAAGAATCGCCAATTATGTATAAGTAAATCCCAAAAAAATTGCCAATTATGCATGAATATATAGACCCCAAATTGACTCATATTATTAGTTATCTTGTTTTAGTCTAAAATAATGAAATCCACATTAGACCTTGTCCATAGATAGGCTGATTACAATGTGGTGTGTTTGGCTAAATCTCTTCTGTTAGTAATGCTATATATGATTCTAAAACCTCAATCCTAAATTTAGTTCACAAATTTGTACAACATATATCACTACATGTGCAAGCATATAGTACACTGACAAAAGAATTTGAAAATAATAATGGTGGGATTACTACAACATATTCCAATTAAAATTAATTCGACCTACTACCACATATTTTTTAGAACCATTTGAGATGTAACATTTGGGAAGCATTGCATATCATTTTACTTATGTTTATAATAGCAGTCATATTTGCCTCTCCATAAAATGGTCTCTTCTATGTTACCTTTATTCAAAAAACAAGATCATATATGATGAGGAACACAAGGTTTCCAATGCACATTGATAGCTGGATATATGGGTTGTGAATGAACACATCGATCCAGACACATAGAGAAGAGAGTGAGAGAGAGAGAGAGAGAGGGGGGGGGGGAGGGGGGGAGAGAAAGAGAGAAACCTAGAGAGGGGGGGAGAGAAAGAAAGAAACCTGGAGAGAGGGAGAGAGCAATGGCGCAGTGCATGTGGTGGTGGTGATGCTGGCGGCGGTGATGCAAGTGGCGGCGATGGCGGCGGTGATGTTGGTGGTGATGGTCGATTTCTCTGCCAGTGGGAGGAAGATGAGAGGAGTCTGAGGAGATGAGGAGAAGAAAGGGATCTAAAAAGAGTCTGCATATAGTTTCCCTCGCGCACGAAATTTTTTTTATGTCACTTTTAAGGGTATCTCTAATTAATCAGGTTTTTATGTCACTTTTTTGAAAAAGTGACATAAATAATCAGATTTTTATGTCACTTTTTCAAAAAAGTGACATAAAAATAAAATGCTTTATTTACAAAATTGTCACCGCGTTTTCATTTATGTCGGTTTAAAAGTGACATAAATACCTGATTTTTTATGTCACGTTTTTGAAAAAGTGACATAAAAACTTTATTATTTATGTCATTTTTTTAAAAGTGACATAAATAATAATGTTTTTATGTCACTTTTTTTAAAAAGTGACATGTACTTAAAAAGTGACATAAAAAGCACTTGTGAGAAATATTTATGTCACTCTTATTTTGAGTGACATAATAACTATTTTAAAAGTGACATAAAAAACCTTTTTTCTTGTAGTGAAGCATGATAGTTTTCAAAATTTGGATTGTGACACACCTTTTTTTTAAAAACTCAAACGAACATTCATTAAAATTAACCAAACATTACAGAGAAATCAACACACACACACACACACACACACACACACACACACACACACACACACACACACACAAAGGAACTATAGATAGGGACAAAAGGAAATATTCCGCAAGCAGCACGAGAAAACCATCACCGTGCCACAAGGAACAACGCAAGAAGAGATCTGAAACCCAAGGCAACTTCAACCTTGTAGATGGTAGTGACCACCCAAAGAAAGAAGATGACAGAGAGTCAAGCCCAAACAAATGAAGAAACATCATCAAAGGGGGCAACCAAAGTTGCTAGAAACGCTTCCATGGTAACAAGAGCTACACCATGGAAAATAGCATAGCTGAGAAAGCTCCAAAGACACCAATCATAACCCAATGTAGACCAAAATCATCATTGGGTATGATTGGTGGCTTTGGTGCTCTCTCCTTCTACATTGTTTATTTTTATGTTGTAGTTTCTACTACTATGGAAGATTTTCAAGCAACTTTGGTTGCTCCACTTGGTGAAACTTCTTCACCTTTTTGGGCTTGATTTTCTGCCATCTTCTTTCTTTTTACAGTCCCTACCATCTACAAGATTGAAGTTGCCCTGGATTTTAGATCTAGTCTCGCAACTGTCTCTGTGGCGCGGTACTAGATTTCTCGTGCAACTTTCGGAGTGATCTCTTGGCCACTTATGCTTCATTTACTATTGTACCTTCTGTTTTTACACTTGTTACTTTTGTTGTTGCTTTAGTTATTATTTGTGTTTTTTTTTGTTATGTTTGGCCTTAGTTCATTTGGCGACCTTCATCTTCATGTGTCTGAGGATAGTCACTTTATTATTAGGTTTTGTTTGTACTGTTGCTTTTAGCAATGTTTTTAAAACCGGACCGGTCCTTAAACTGGAAATAGTCCTGTAAACGGATCGGATCTGGACCGGATCTACACAAATCAGATCTAGATCCGTTAACAATTCTACTATCCAGATCCGGTCCATTTATCCATCGGATCTGCCTTATTTAATCCATATCCATATTTGATCGGATCTGGATGTTCGGATCCGTTTGTTGGATCTAAAACGACAACTTAGTTGCTTATATGTATTCTAGTATTACCATAGAAACTATTATTTTTATTATTTTCTCTATGCATACACAAAAATCAACCAACGTTTAACCCATCAATACACTTGATTATGTAGAAAAATCATACCTTAAATCAAAATAATTACCACTGAAAGTAAATACTCTATGTATAATCTATTGTATACTATATATGTTGTTCAATTTTATATGTAATAGTAATCTTATCTAGTGTATTATATGTGTATTTTTTGTGCAAAGTTTATTTTTATTCGGATTCGGATCTTAGGTGGATCGGATACCACAAAACCATATCCGATCCGTCAACCTAACATTCTAAATGGATCCGGATTTGGATATGGATCTGGATCTAAAAAAAAAGCTCAGATCCATCAAAAAGTGATGGATCCGGATCGGGATCGGATCCGGTCCATTAACAGGCCTAACTAGAAAGGTGTTCGGTTCACGAGTTGACCGGTTCAACCGGACGGTTGGACCATGCTGTCATAAATACTAATAATAATAATAATAATAATAATAATATAAAAATGTATATATAAAAAAATAAAAAAATATACAAAAAAAATGACCGGTTCAACTATCAGTTTTATCGGTCCAACCGTCAATTCTATCGATATTTCAAAATTCGAATATTTCAATCATTATTCCCAGTTCTCGGTTCAACCGAACGGTTCGGACGGTTGACCATGATGTCATAAATACTAATAATAATTAAAAATATAAATATATATAAACAAAAATTGTACAAAAAAGGACCGGTTCCCGGTTCAACTAACGGTTTTACCGGTCCAACTGCCAGTTTGTCATGACCCATCCCGCTAACGTGCGGAAACAGGACACGTAGAACGCCATCAAGGCTTATCCTATTCATTTCATAACCATACGCAGCGAAAAAGACTTTAAAATAACCTTGAGTGTATAAAACTTATGGAAACATTACTCTCCGAGTTGTAAAATCCATGTAAAATTGAAAACACAATCATATTTCGAAACGAATGATTTTATGTTGAAAGGGGTCCCAAAGGTACCCTAAGAACTAATCAAAACCTTTTGAAAATTTTTGGAAGGTATAGAAAAGATTTCTGGCAGGGGGCATTTCGACCGATCGAATGACCCTATTCGATCGATCGAATGACCCTTTAGCAGAATCCTGCGCAAGCTGCAGAATTTTGCCTAATGCATCACCCAACCTTACTCCTTTCATTCTTTTACACGAGTTTACCTTAGTTTAAACTCCACAAGTTACAACATGTTATCAAAATCAAAGTTTAGACTTACTAATCCATTAATAGAAACAATAGCGGAACAAGCTAGGACTTGTTTGGCGCAATTCACAAAACTCTGTCCATTCTTCCTTTAAACTTCAAAATTGACAAGACAAGCATTCAAAACACGAATCCACGAGCTCGGATTCATTACAACATAACTAAAACGAGTTTTGAGACTTATTACAACATCATAAAACCATACTACACCTTCCAAGCCAAACACAAAAATGCTAGTTATTTGAAACGCTCATTATTACAAGACTTAGAATAGAAAACAAGAACATGTACAAAGGATCCAGGCATCCGTCGGCCTCACTCCTCACGCTTCTTTTTCCCTTTCTTCTTTTCATCTGCAATGGAGTAAATCTCCACTGCTCAGCTATATGCTAAGTGTACAATTTCTAACATATGCATATATGACAAAACATGCTTTTATTTCATAAATCACATCATTAGTCGCTAGGGAAAAAAAATACGCCTTCATCCGGTAGCGACAAGTCCAAGCCTTAAACTGCGACGTTAATGGCTAGTCCAAGCCTACAACCATTACGTCCCCAAGTGCCCTAGCAAGTCCAAGCCTTAAACCATGCACAGTAGCCGTCGCCACTAAAGTTCTCAAACATCGAGAAGCTTACTCCGGCATGAATTTGTATAACCCCCCTTTGACCCACATAAGCAACTCAACGTGCTCGCGTAAATTTAGACATACTTTTCACATTTAATCGCATGCATAATTAACGGGCCTACTATTAACACATGAATTTTGCCCGGATCACAATTTCGTCGTCGAAATATAAAACATGTATTTCACCTATATAACATACGCTAGAAATTCATACCTCGAGCTATTGTCGTATAACTTTGACGGAACGACTAAAAGCCTGAATAAACGCCAAAACTCCGATCCTACGCAAAACCTACAAGTCTACAGGTGTTTTTCCCAATTTCTAAGATTTTATATCTTAGCTAAACGTGGCCTAAAGACTATCAATACGTAGCCCATACCTTGGGGAGTTCGAATATGCAATTTGGTGAAATTCAGAAGGACGAAGGGTCGTCGTTTGTCGTCGCAAAACCCTTAGGATCAATCTTTCTTTTCTCTCTTCTCTCTCAAGATATTATATAAAGTTGTAAGAAATGACAAATTCATCAACTACTATTTATAGAAAAATTCTTCGAGAATCACGTTTACTTCCCCGCGAGTTTCCAAAATTTCCAACTAACTTTTGAAACTTCGCACACGTCCATTTTATGCATTTATGAGTAAATACTACAAATTACAAAAGTTTTTTATTAAGTCTCGTTTGGATCCAAAATATACGCCCTAAAACTAAATTTCGTGGAATCTCTACACAACCTACTTTTTTATATAACGTGACACTCACGTTCTCACCACAGTTCTTAAAAGATATCTAACGATACCAAAATTACCAGAAATCATACTATACTTGTATAATTTACTATTCATAAAAATACCAGATAAGTCAAATAACATTTAAATCGCATAAATGTCATTTACTTATGCCAATGCAAAATTATAACACCCACATTTGTGTTATTTCATTTGCATTACATTGTCATGCATGATAATATGATGTGGCGTGTCTTATGACACATGGTTGAGTAAGTTTTGACTCACAAGTTGATTTGGGTGTCTGTATTAGAGAACCCTTTGAAACTGTTGTGATTGAAGATTTATTGTTTGTGAAGTCTCTCCGAGTATGAGACGGTCACTGTAGAACATTTTAAATATTTATCTGAAAATAAATGTTTACCTGTGTATTTCAATATCTGTATTATTTTCTGTTTTAGAATTTATTTCTGTTGTTAGATTTAGTATCCTAGTGAGGACGAATGAACACGCTATTAATTTGGTAGGCTAATTAGCAACTTCGGAAACGTCATATAGAAATTCGTGTTTTAGCGACCAAACGTTACTTAGTCGAAAACTTTTATAATTTTGGGGTTTCACTTGTAAAGCTGTGAATAAGCTGTATAGAAAGTTTCAGAGACTGATTAAGAGTTTTGAAAACTCGTGGGGAGGTAAACGTAATTTCCAAAAGAGTTTCCTATATATAGATAGAGATGGATGAGATATTTTTCTCATAACTTCTAACCTAATTTCAAAAGGAGGCCAAAAGGGGGCTAGAGGGAGATTTAGGAGTTTAGAGCTTTGCGACGCCAAACGACGACCTTCCGTCAGTCTGGTTTCTCCCAGATTTCATATTCGAGTTCCTCGAGGTAAGAGCTTCGTTTTGATACCTATTAGGGCCTGTTTGGCTAAGTTTTCCGAAAAGTTATTTTCTAGAATTTTACATAAAAGTTGATAAATGGAATTTTGATCCATAGGAATTGTACTAGACGGACTTCTGCACGTTCTTTGTGCACGAGTTTTCTTCAGATTGAATTATAGGAGCATTATTTGGAGGTGAGTGATTCAACTATGTTTTGGAATGATTTTTTTGGCATGTATTCATGTTATGTTTGAATAGCATGTATTAACTCTTAGAGATATATTGTGTAGTTCATATTAGGCATTTATATTGATAAGTAGGCTCAATAGCACGGTGATATGTTTTGATTTTCGCGAGCATGGTGATATGTATTTGAGCATGTTAAGTTGCTTATTTGGGTCAGAAGGAGCACGTGGTCACCGTGCCATTTTGTGGAGCCGATATAGGCATTAAGGTCGCACGATTGAAGAGAAGAATCGTGGGTCTTACCCTTTCGCGTGGACTTATTGGCGAGGAGTCGCGGATTGGGAGTATGGACGGGCACGTGAGTCTCCGGCGACTAGTATGAAATGTAGAGATGTGAATGCGGACATGTTTATCATTCATGTACATATGTTGTTTTATTCACTAAGCTTTAGCTTAAACAAATCGAAATATGTGTGGTTATTCAAATAACCATTTCAGGTGTAAATGCTGGCGAGGAATCACAGAAGTGAGTACGTGGGTTGGGAGTTCTCTTGGAAGGCAACTTGAATGTAAATCTTGTAGTTTTGGGATAATAGGAATGTTGTAATAAGAATTTGGTTGTTTTAACCCAGGTTTAATTTGGTATGTTAGAATGGATTTTAAACCGTTGTAATAGTTAGTAACATGTTGTAATCCTGCTTTAGAAATGTTTTAATACAGTTAAGATTACTTTGGATTGAGTTTGGATTGAGTGGTTGATCCTTGGTGAAAGTTAGAAAGCTTTTAAACTTGAAATTCTGCAGATTGGGCTGCTGCCAGGGGAGCAGTCGACTGGTCCTGTGTTCAGTCGACTGAACCCCTGCGTTTGCTAGCTACTGCTTCTTATTTTAGCAAAAGCAGTCGACTAGACCCCGCCTCAGTCGACTGGACCCCCTAGCCTCAGTCGACTGGAATTGCTATTAAATTCCCTGCCTTCCTCCGTCGACTGAGCAGTCGACTGAACCTCTGGTTTTAAAATGTGTTTTGTTTTTCCGCTGCGTGTGTTCTTCAAACCTAATTTGGGAACGTTAATGAATTGATTTAGCCTCGGTGGCGTGCCACGGGCTCCGGTTCCGCTATTGTGGGACCGGGCTGTGACAAAAATGAACCATCATGTTCCCGTGTCCTTACTGACACCTTACCGTTGACTCACAGTCAACCTCAACCTCAACCTCAACCTCATTATCAACTAACATTGATAAATTCATAAATTCAATTATGCATGATAAAAGTTATAAATTTTTGGTACGGGTGTGACACAGTTCAATTGTCAATTTTACCAATTTTTCAAAATTCGAACGGTTCAACCATTATTCTCGGTTCCCGGATCAAACCAGCCCGTCCGCGGTCCTGGTCGACGGTTCAACCGGATCGACCGGCTGGTAAAAAAAGAGACCAAAAGTCAATCTACTATTTCAAGACTGGTCTAGCCAATATCTATTGTCTTAAACCCAAAGATGTGCCAGACAAGAAAAAGAACGAGCATAAGACCGAAACAGAAAAGAGGGAAAAAAAATCCTAAATCTATGAAATGTAACAACTTGTTTAGTTCTCATTGTCTTATTCTAACTTTCAATATCCACAATTTTTTCTGCAGAATTCGTCATAAAATATCTGAGCCACGCAAAATATCATGAAAAATAGATACAAATTTTTTACTATTACAATACTGCTTAATATCAATAATAGGTCTGAAAAAGTATCTAAAAATATCAAATTAAGAGTTTTTCATTAGTTTTAAGTTGAACGCGACATGGATATACAAAGATTCTCTAAAAAGGGCGTCCTCTCTTTGTTAAAGAGGGGCTTTCTGTTTTGGCCGTCGGATCGTGTTTAAAATCTGTTAAATAACAAAACTGCCCTTAATGAAAACACGATCCGACAGTCAAAACAGAGACATCTCTTTAATAAAGAGAGGGTATAACACCCGCATTTGTCTTATGTCATTTGCATTACATTGTCATGCATGATAATGTGATGTGGCGTGTCTTATGACACATGGTTGAGTGAGTTTTGACTCACGAGTTGATTTGGGTGTCTGTATTAGAGAACCCTTTGAAACTATTGTGATTGAGGATTTATTGTTTGTGAAGTCTCTCCGATTATGAGACGGTCACTATGGAACACTTTAAATGTTTATCTGGAACTAAATGTTTACCTGTGTATTGCAATATCTGTATTATTTTCTGGCCTAGAATATATTTCTGTCGTTAGATTTAGTATCCTAGTGAGGACGAATGAACACGCTATTAATTTGGTAGGCTAATTAGCAACTTCGGAAACGTCATGTAGAAATTCGCGTTTTAGCGACCAAACGAAACTTAGTCGAAAACTTTTATAATTTTGAGGTTTCACTCGTAAAGCTATGAATAAGCTGTATAGAAAGTTTCAGGGACTGATTAGGAGTTTTGAAAACTCGTGGGGAGGTAAACGTAATTCCCCGAGAATGTTGCCTATATATAGATAGAGATGAACTTAGATATTTCATTAACTTCTAACCTAAGTTCAAGAGGAGGCCAAAAAGGGGGCTAGAGGGAGATTTGATTGCTTAGAGCTTTGCGATGCCAAACGACGACCTTCTGTTAGTCTGTTTTCTCCCAGATTTCGTATTCGAGCTCCTCGAGGTAATAGCTTCGTTTTGATACCTATTAGGGCCTGTTTGGCTAAGTTTTTTGAAAAGTTATTTTCTAGAATTTTTCATAAAAGTTGATAAATGGAATTCTGATCCATAGGAATTTTGCTAGACGGACTTCTGCACGTTCTTTGTGCACGGGTTTTCTTCAGATTGAATTATAGGAGCGTAAATCGGAGGTGAGTGATTCAACTATGTTTTGGAATGATTTCTTGACACGTATTCATGTTTTGTGTGGATAGCATGTATTAATTCTTAGAGATATATTGTGTAGTTCATATTGAGCATTTATATTGATAAGTAGGCTCAATAGCACGGTGATATGTTTTGATTACCGCGAGTATGGTGATATGTATTTGAGCATGTTAAGTTGCTTATTTGGGTCAGAAGGAGCACGTGGTCACCGTGCCATTTTGTGGAGCCGATATAGGCATTAAGGTCGCACGATTGTTTGTAGAATCGTGGGTCTTACCCTTTCGCGTGGACTTATTGGCGAGGAGTCGCGGATTGGGAATATGGACGGGCACGTGATTCTCCGGCGACTAGTATGAATTGTAGAGATGTGAATGCGGACATGTTTATCATTCATGTGCATGTGTTGTTTTATTCACTAAGCATTAGCTTAAATAAATCGACATATGTGTGGTTATTCAAATAACCATTTCAGGTGTAAATGCTGGCGAGGAATCGCAGAAGTGAGCACGTGGGTTGGGAATTCTTTTAGAAGGCAACTTGATTGTTAACCTTGTAGTTTTGGGATAATAGGATGTTGTAATAAGAATTCTTATGGTTTTAGTTATGTTTAACTTGGTATGTTAGAACGAATCTAAAACGTTGTAATAATTAATAACATGTTGTATTTGTGCTTCGGTAATATGTTAATACAGTTAGGATTGCTTTGGAGTACTTTTGGAAGTGTGTGTTTGATCGCCGTTCGAATTCAAAAGCTTTTAAACTTAGAAAACTCTGCAGAATGAGAAGCTACCATAAATCAGTCGACTGGTTGAGAAAATAGTCGACTGGGGCCTTTGTTTTCAGCAACTCACTGCATTGTTTCGCAGGGGATCAGTCGACTGGGTCCTTGACACAGTCGACTGGATCATGTTTTCAATTCAAATATTTTATTCAGGCCAAACTTCAGTCGACCGGACTTTATCAGTCGACTGAAAATTTCAAGCCCCAGTCGACTGGGTGTAGAAAGCAGTCGACTGGATGGTGTTTTAAAACCCAACTTTCTGCTGGACCAGGATCAGTCGACTGGGTCTGAGGAACAGTCGACTGGTCGGATGGTTTTCAAAATGTCTTGTTTTATTCCGCTGCGTGTGTTCTTCAAACTAATTTTGGGAACGTTAATGAATTGGGTTAGCCTCGGTGGCGTGCCACGGGCTCCGGTTCCGCTATTGTGGGACCGGGCTGTGACATTTAGTGGTATCAGAGCATAAGTTTAGAGCCTTGGGAGCGAGTGACGTTATATATGCTGAGTGACGTCGAGTGGAGTGTGTAATTATGAAGATAATGGTTATCATTGTAGAAATGCTTCATGTGTTAGCCTTTGTTGATTGTGATGAACTGTGCACATATATCTATATTGTGGCATAGCATGCATGGTCATTATGCATTGAACTCAACAGGGGAAATATTTGAAACGTTATGGTTGATCCACCAAGAGAATTGTCACCGCATTCGCGGATGGACCAAATAGTGAATATGGTGGGAAATTTCATACAAGCGGTAAGTGAAAGAGAACAGATAAATGTTCAGTCTCCACAAGTGGAAATTCGTTATGTCAATGCACCATCGTCACCGCGACCTCAACACACAATCGTGGAACAGTTTCATAAGCGAAAACAGACGTTGTATCATGGGCAAGTTGACATAGACTTGGACGATCATTGGATGATGGACATGGAAAGACATTTCCGTCAGGTAATATGTACCGATGAGGAGAAAATTTTATGCGCATCCGATACGTTGATGGGCGAAGCATTGGATTGGTGGAACAACGTGCTTGAACAAGGGAAGCTAACCACGTGGGAAGCATTTAAAGAAGAATTCAACAAACGTTTCTTCCCGCAATCTGCTTATACTCAGAAACGTCAAGAGTTTGCGAGTTTGGTTCAGGGAGATATGACCGAAGGTGAGTATGTTTCTCGTTTCAATGCCTTGTTACGATTTGGGAAAACTACCGTTCCGACTGATAGGGATAAAGCTCGTAAGTTTGAGGAAGGGCTTAGAGAGAATATCCGTGGCCGTGTGGACATGTTGCAACACCCGACCGTTTCTCTAGTCGAGGAAGCCGCCCGTATAGCTGAGAAGAGTGTCGACCGATATCGACAAGGACAACAAGGAAAGAGACCCAATGACAATAGGGGCAAGAGCCAAGGGAATGCGAAGAAACCGTTTACGCAAGGTTCAGGATTGAATATGGGTAGTCAAGGAGGAAGTGTGTTTGTTGGAGATTCGAGACCGTTGTGCCCAACATGTAACCTGCGACACAGAGGAACCTGCTATCAATTGATCACTTGCTATATTTGTAAACAATTGGGGCATGTGTCTAGGAATTGTCCTTTGAACGCAAATTTGACTACACCAAACACAACCTCGAACGCCAAGAGCTACAACCCAGAAACGAGAGGAAAATGTTTTGAGTGTGGACAACCGGGACACATAGCAAAGAACTGTCCGAGTAAGAGACAACCGGGAATGAGTACCGGGGCATCGAGTGTACCAAGCGGGTCAAGGGTAGAACCTCGAGTGGACAAAGGGAAAGGAGTCGCGCAACAACAAGGACGATACTTCCAGCTCAGGCCGGGGAATACGGATGATACCGTCGTATCAGGTATTCTTCCTATTTGTTCGTATCCTGCACGTATACTTATGGATTCTGGTTTAACGCATTCATTCGTATCACGTGATTTTGTTAAGCATTTAACTGTTAGGTCAGAACCGCTAGGATATGACTTGTGTGTTTCATTGCCTAGTAGTGAACCGCTAGTCACTTCTTCGATATTCAAGTCATGTGAGATCAAGATAGGTGATAAAGTCTTGAGCGTTGATTTGATTCCGTTGATGGTGAATTACTTTGATGTTATCTTGGGCATGGATTGGTTGTCGGTTAATCAAGCCAGAATCGATTGTGAACAGAAACGGGTTAGTTTCTATCCGTCAGGGCGAGAAGAGTTTACTTTTCAGGGTAAGGGAGTGATCGTACCGCCGTACTTGATATCAGCGATTCTAGCAAGTAAGATGTTGAAGAAGGGTTGTTCGGGTTTCTTATGTTCAATTATCGACACGCGAGTTCTTGGACCACTAATAGAAGAAATTTTAGTAGTTCGAGAATTTCCAGATGTTTTTCCCGATGAGTTACCCGACGTATTGATTGAAAGAGAGCTTGAGTTCACAATAGAAGTAGTACCAGGGTCACAACCGGTATCCAAAGCACCGTACCGAATGGCACCGATAGAGTTGAAAGAATTGAAAGTTCAGTTAGAAGAACTGTTGGAGAAGGGTTTTATCCGACCGAGTGTTTCGCCGTGGGGAGCTCCAGTCTTGTTTGTGAAGAAGAAAGATGGGACAATGCGTATGTGCATCGACTACCGGGAACTGAACAAGTTGACCGTCAAGAACAAATATCCGTTGCCGCGAATAGACGATTTGTTTGATCAGTTGCAAGGAGCGCAAGTATTTTCGAAGATTGACTTGAGATCCGGTTACCACCAGTTGAAAGTCAATGAGAAAGATGTTGAGAAGACAGCTTTCAGGACTCGCTATGGTCACTTTAAATTTTTGGTTATGCCATTTGGAGTGACTAATGCACCAGCTGCTTTCATGGACTTGATGAACCGTGTTTTCAAGGATTATTTAGATGAGTTCGTTATCGTGTTCATAGATGACATCCTAATCTACTCCAAAAGCGTTGAAGATCACGAGCAACATTTACAATTAGCATTACAACGATTACGTGAGAAGAGATTGTTTGGGAAATTGAAGAAGTGTGAGTTTTGGTTGACAGAGATTGCTTTTCTTGGACATATTGTATCAGCTAAAGGAATTTCTGTAGACCCTCAGAAGATAGAAGCAGTTACCAACTGGGTGAGACCAATGAATGTGACAGACATCCGAAGTTTCCTAGGATTAGCTGGGTATTATCGGAGATTTGTAAAAGACTTTTCGCGTATAGCAATGCCGATGACACAGTTAATGAGGAAAGATATTGCTTTTGTTTGGAGTTCGGAATGTGAAGAAAGTTTTCAAGAGTTAAAAGGTCGACTAGTGAAAGCACCAATTTTAGCCGTTCCGTAAGGGACTGACGGATTTATTATTTACAGTGATGCTTCATATAGAGGTTTAGGTTGCGTTCTTATGCAAGGTGATAAAGTCATTGTGTATGCGTCGAGACAACTTAGACCGCACGAGAAGAATTATCCAACTCATGATCTAGAATTGGCCGCCGTGATTTTTGCATTGAAGATTTGGCGTCATTATCTATACGGAGAGAAATGTGAGATCTATACGGATCACAAGAGTTTGAAGTACCTGTTTACACAACGAGATTTGAATATGAGGCAAAGGAGATGGTTAGAGTTGATGAAGGACTATGACTTGTCAATTCAGTATCATTCGGGCAAGGCGAATGTCGTCGCCGATGCTCTTAGTCGCAAAGTACCAACCAAAACCGCATCAGATTTGACTTCTCAGAAAGAATTGATAAGAGATATGGAGAACTTAGAACTTGAGGTGATTCCGAGGATTGAAGGTGGATTGATGTCGACGATTGTGGCACAACCACTCTTGATTCACGAGATCACAGAGAAACAACTTCAAGATATGGCTTTGAATAAGATTTGTGATGAGATTCCAATGGGCAAACAACCGGGATTCACGTTTGAGAACAATGTGTTGAGATTGAGGGGTAGAATTTGTGTACCTAGTGAGAAAGAGTTGAAGCGAAACATCCTAGAGGAAGCACATAACACAATGTATACCGTTCATCCGGGAAGCACCAAGATGTATAGAGACTTGAGACATGTTTATTGGTGGCCGGGAATGAAGAGAGAAATAGCACGCTATGTTTCACGTTGTACTAGTTGTCAACAAATAAAGGCCGAACGCCAAGTACCTTCGGGATTGTTACAACCGTTACCGATAGCCGAGTGGAAATGGGAGCACATAACAATGGATTTTGTTAGTGGGTTTCCGAGGTCGAAGAGATCAAACACTATTATTTGGGTGATCGTTGATCGTTTGACGAAGTCGTCGCACTTCCTACCACTTTGAACAACTAAGCCAAGGACGTTAGCTAAGTTGTATATTCGCGAAATTGTGAGACTACATGGCACCCCAGTTTCTATCGTTTCGGACAGGGATAGTAGTTTTACATCGAAGTTTTGGAGAGCCTTGCAAGAAGCAATGGGTACCAAATTACACTTTAGTACAGCTTTTCATCCTCAGACTGATGGCCAATCAGAGAGAGTAATTCAGATTTTGGAAGACATGCTTCGGTTATGTGTACTTCATTTTCAGGGTGATTGGGAAGACCATTTGCCGTTGATTGAGTTTGCATACAACAACAGTTTTCAGTCGAGTATTGGAATGGCTCCTTATGAAGCTTTATATGGTCGTGTATGTCGTTCACCGATTAGTTGGACGGAAGTCGGAGAAAGAAAGATTGAAGGGCCGAAAATTGTACAAGAGACAACGGATAAGATAAAGGTAATTCGACAACGATTACTGACAGCCCAAAGTAGGTATAAGAGTTATGCCGATAAGCGCAGACGGCCGTTGGAATTCGATGTAGGAGACTTAGTGTATTTGAAGGTGTCACCTTCAAAGGGAATAACCAGATTTGGTAGATACGGGAAACTCAACCCGAGATATGTAGGACCTTTTGAAATCATTGGAAAGGTTGGACCCGTAGCTTATCGTTTGAACTTGCCGAGCGAGTATGCTCAAGTTCATAACGTGTTTCATGTATCGTTGTTACGCAAACAATTAGTGGAAGAGAGAGATCAAGTGATGACTCCGACATCGAATGAGATTCAGAGTGATTTAACGTATGTTGCGTATCCGGTAGAGATCTTGGATCGAAAGGATCAAGTCTTACGGAACAAAGTAATACCGAAAGTAAAAGTGTCATGGCGTAGCCAAACTACGGAAGAGATGACGTGGGAGATAGAAGATGAGATGCGTACTCAGTATCCGCACCTTTTCGAGACTTGAGGTATAAGTTTGGGGACAAACTTCTTTTAAGGGGGAGAGTATTATAACACCCGCATTTGTGTTATGTCATTTGCATTACATTGTCATGCATGATAATGTGATGTGGCGTGTCTTATGACACATGGTTGAGTGAGTTTTGACTCACGAGTTGATTTGGGTGTCTGTATTAGAGAACCCTTTGAAACTATTGTGATTGAGGATTTATTGTTTGTGAAGTCTCTCCGATTATGAGACGGTCACTATGGAACACTTTAAATGTTTATCTGGAACTAAATGTTTACCTGTGTATTGCAATATCTGTATTATTTTCTGGCCTAGAATATATTTCTGTCGTTAGATTTAGTATCCTAGTGAGGACGAATGAACACGCTATTAATTTGGTAGGCTAATTAGCAACTTCAGAAACGTCATGTAGAAATTCGCGTTTTAGCGACCAAACGAAACTTAGTCGAAAACTTTTATAATTTTGAGGTTTCACTCGTAAAGCTATGAATAAGCTGCATAGAAAGTTTCAGAGACTGATTAGGAGTTTTGAAAACTCGTGGGGAGGTAAACGTAATTCCCCGAGAATGTTGCCTATATATAGATAGAGATGAACTTAGATATTTCATTAACTTCTAACCTAAGTTCAAGAGGAGGCCAAAAAGGGGGCTAGAGAGAGATTTGATTGCTTAGAGCTTTGCGACGCCAAACGACGACCTTCTGTCAGTCTGTTTTCTCCCAGATTTCTTATTCGAGCTCCTCGAGGTAATAGCTTCGTTTTGATACCTATTAGGGCCTATTTGGCTAAGTTTTTTGAAAAGTTATTTTCTAGAATTTTTCATAAAAGTTGATAAATGGAATTCTGATCCATAGGAATTTTGCTAGACGGACTTCTGCACGTTCTTTGTGCACGGGTTTTCTTCAGATTGAATTATAGGAGCGTAAATCGGAGGTGAGTGATTCAACTATGTTTTGGAATGATTTCTTGACACGTATTCATGTTTTGTGTGGATAGCATGTATTAATTCATAGAGATATATTGTGTAGTTCATATTGAGCATTTATATTGATAAGTAGGCTCAATAGCACGGTGATATGTTTTGATTACCGCGAGTATGGTGATATGTATTTGAGCATGTTAAGTTGCTTATTTGGGTCAGAAGGAGCACGTGGTCACCGTGCCATTTTGTGGAGCCGATATAGGCATTAAGGTCGCACGATTGTTTGTAGAATCGTGGGTCTTACCCTTTCGCGTGGACTTATTGGCGAGGAGTCGCGGATTGGGAATATGGACGGGCACGTGAGTCTCCGGCGACTAGTATGAATTGTAGAGATGTGAATGCGGACATGTTTATCATTCATGTGCATATGTTGTTTTATTCACTAAGCATTAGCTTAAATAAATCGACATATGTATGGTTATTCAAATAACCATTTCAGGTGTAAATGCTGGCGAGGAATCGCAGAAGTGAGCACGTGGGTTGGGAGTTCTTTTAGAAGGCAACTTGATTGTTAACCTTGTAGTTTTGGGATAATAGGATGTTGTAATAAGAATTCTTATGGTTTTAGTTATGTTTAACTTGGTATGTTAGAACGAATCTAAAACGTTGTAATAATTAATAACATGTTGTATTTGTGCTTCGGTAATATGTTAATACAGTTAGGATTGCTTTGGAGTACTTTTGGAAGTGTGTGTTTGATCGCCGTTCGAATTCAAAAGCTTTTAAACTTAGAAAACTCTGCAGAATGAGAAGCTACCATAAATCAGTCGACTGGTTGAGAAAATAGTCGACTGGGGCCTTTGTTTTCAGCAACTCACTGCATTGTTTCGCAGGGGATCAGTCGACTGGGTCCTTGACACAGTCGACTGGATCATGTTTTCAATTCAAATATTTTGTTCAGGCCAAACTTCAGTCGACCGGACTTTATCAGTCGACTGAAAATTTCAAGCCCCAGTCAACTGGGTGTAGAAAGCAGTCGACTGGATGGTGTTTTAAAACCCAACTTTCTGCTGGACTAGGATCAGTCGACTGGGTCTGATGAACAGTCGACTGGTCGGATGGTTTTCAAAATGTCTTATTTTATTCCGCTGCGTGTGTTCTTTAAACTAATTTTGGGAACGTTAATGAATTGGGTTAGCCTCGGTGGCGTGCCACGGGCTCCGGTTCCGCTATTGTGGGACCGGGCTGTGACAGAGGGCGCCCTCTTTAGAGCCTGACTTAAATATATATATATACACAATGAGGTTCTAAAGAGGACGCCCTTTTTTCTTAAAAAGAGGGCCTCTGTTTTAGCCGTCAGATTGTGTTTTCATTAATGACAGTTTTATCATTTCACAATTTTTTAAACACGATCCAACGATCAAAACATAGGCCCTCTCTTTATTAAAGAGAGGACGCTCGCCCTCTTTAGAACCTGACTTAAAATATATATATATATACAAACATTCTCTAAAAAGGGCCACCTCTCTTTATTAAAGAGAGGACCTCTGTTTTGGCCGTTGGATTGTGTTTAAAAACTGTGAAATGACAAAACTGCCATTAATGAAAATATGATCCGACGGTTAAAACAAAGGTCCTCTCTTTAATAAAGAGAAAGCGGCCTCTTTAGAGTCTGACTGATATATATATATATATTATATTGGAGGACTTTGTCCTATTAGGACACATTAAAAATATGACATGGACACATTTTACTGACTAGGATGATGAGTAGGATGATTGAGGGTCTAAAACCCTCATTCATGCCCCCACCCTCCTCCATTCTCTCTCTCTCACGAGTCACGCCCCACCCTCCTCTCTCTCGATCCAGTTCTCTCTCCATTCCCAACATTGACTCTCTCTCTCTCTCTCTCTCTCTCTCTCTTTGATTTGCTGATTGGGGGTTAGGGTTTTTTGGGATTTGCATGGACGGAGGGTTTGCAATGATTTCAAAATTCGTCTGCGACAAAACCATGGTGGCGCCGCTAGCGACAACGGAGAAGGAACAAAAGGAGCATAATCGATAGTCTGTCCCAATTGAGTTTCACTGATACACTCCTCACCATATACCGCCCACATGATTCATCTTGGTAAGTGAACTTGGGTAGATCTGTATACCAATGTAGATCTCTCTCTCTCTCTCTCTTAGGGTTTGTTTTATTAATTTCAGCAGTGCTGCTTTGCAATTTCTTATGTATCTTTGTTTTTTATTAGGAAGACTCCTTGAGGAAGACCGCCTTGACCTTTTTTATTTCAGTTGGTTGATTTCTCTCTCTCTCTCTCTCTCTCTCTCTCTCTCTCTCTCTCTCTCTCTCCATATCTACAGAAGTTCAAGTTGTGTTTGAGTATTGCCAAAGTCAAGGCAAATGTCCATGAGATATCCAAACATCCACTAATCGATTTTTTTTTTATTTTTTTATTTCAGTGTTAGTTGTAATGTTTTTTCTTTTTCAAAACATTGTTCGTTACAATTCTAATCTTGATGAAGAAATCTCTTATCTAACCGCCTTTTGTTTTTCCGAATGCAGCGTTTTTGTTGTTAATTAATTGACTCATTTGGTACTCTCTCTCTCTCCCTCTCCCTCTCTCTCTCTCTCTCAAGATCTCTCTCTACCCCTGCTCCCCTATTTTGTTCTTGCTTCGACAAAAATCAGTCTCTGTTTCTCCCTCCGTTGAAGCTATTCTCGGGATATGAGCGAATGATGGAACTGAGAATTTTCCCTTCTTTATGCCTTTGCAGATATGCTGAATAGAGTGAAACTGCAAATGTTTTTTTTTTGTTTTTGTTAGTTTCATTTCTCTTTCATTCTTTTTTTCTTTTTAATTCAATGGCCAATGGCTTCATTTGAATATTGCTCACTCTTCTAAAATTTTGTGAAGTTTTCTCTTTCATTCTCTTTTTCTTTTTCTTTTTCTTTTTCTTTTTTTTTTTTTTTTTTTTTTTTTTTGTGACGTCTTCTCTTTTCTTTTTAATAATAATTCAGTTGACATTGGTTGTAATGTGTTTGCAAGCACAAAAAATTGGATATATAGAGTATTTGTTCTAAGATTTGACTATATGGGTCTGTCCTCTTTCAATGTTTTTATTTGTGTTTTTTTTGTGAATGTTCTTTACATTAAACTTTGATTTGAGTGAACACATTGATTTTTTATTTTCTTTGCCTAAATTGTTATGCCCATAATTTTAGCTTTCCCTAAATTGTGTTTTTCCTTTCCACAATTTTGCCCCTTAATGATTATGTGGTTTATACTATTTTTAAGTTAAAAATTCTCATCGAATCAATGTTCTTCAAGAGCGAAGCATGGGTCATTTTTTTTTTGGGAAATTTGTGTTTCATTAATTGAGGAAAGTTTCTATTATGCAAATTATTTGTTCTTCAGCATTAGTATGGAAAATTATTATTATGGAAAATTGTAAATGTTGAAAATTTAGAAAATTGTGTATTTTTTATTTCCAAACTAGCGTGTGTTTAATTGTTTCCAGAATAATTTATTCCTAAATGTAGAAAATTATGGAAATGTGTTCTAATTGTTTCCATATAAATGCTGAAAATAGTCCTAATTAATGTTTCCGCAATACCCTTTGAACATTTCAAATTAGTTGTTTCCATAATTGTGTTTTATATTATTTCTTACATTAGTTGTGTGTTCATTATTTCCAGAATTTCCTTTAGAGATAGTTTAGAAAAATGAGGAACATTGGACATTTATTAATGAGTTTGGAGAACATAATGGGCTTTTAGTTGTTTTCATAATAATTGTTTACTAAATTTGGAAAATTTTGGAAACATAAAATTCGGAGAACATGATTTTGTATTTGTTTGTTTCTATACAATTTGAAAAATCGCATGAAATTTGGAAATGGGTAATATTATGTATTTATTATTATTTCCTAAAATAAGGTTTCCTAAATTTCCTTTAGACATTTTTTATGTGTATTTTAATATTTTTGTCCAAATTTAGGTAATTATTATTTCTTAGACTATTTGTGTTTATCAGCTCCTAATTTAATGTTTCCTAAATTTCCATTGGACATTATTTTAGAAAATGTTGGAAGACATAGAAATTTGGAAAACATAATTTTGCAAATCTTCAGTTTAGATAATGGGTTTTTTGAAATTTTTCGTAATAAGATTTTTCTAAATTTTAACCTCTTTTTTTTTTTTTGGGAAAACATAAGTTTGTGTTTAATTGTTTACATGAATAAATGCTGAAAAGATGCATGTAGACACCCCATTTTGTCGGCTATCAGATCTAGAAGACCCATAGCTTGGTGGTTCACAATGATCGTAAAAGACTCAAAAGGACTCCTGGAAATCAGCTCTATCTCTCAGAAAGCTCAGATTGACCAAAATGCCCCTGAAAGCCCGAAGACTCCCAGATTTGGTCCCGAAGTTCTGAAAACATGCTATGTCGTAAGAGAAATAATAAAATGAGTTTTTAAGTAAAACCGGAAGAAATCGTCAGCTCCCAGAGACCCCCGGAAGTCCCGAAAGTCCCCGTTGACCGGTTTGACCAAGGTTTGACCAGGTTTGACCAAGTTTGACCAAAATCGTCCAAATTCACCGGAATCATTAGAAAAGTATTAAAATGAGTTTTAAAAGAGAATCGAGCGAAAACGTCGGCTCTTGGGAGCTCCCGGAGGTTCCCAGAACTTCCCGGGAATCCCAGATTTGACCAGTTTGACCAAGATTTGACTTTGGAATCGGGGCACCAAAACAATTTTCAAATATTTTTCATGGATTCTAGAGGTCAATAGCTTTCCAACGGTATATCACACATAATTCATGGATTTAAAACGAATTTATTTTGAATTTCTGAAGGCGAAAAATGCGATCAAATCGGCTTTTATCGCGAATACCGCAAAACTTTTCAAAGTGACCTATCCCCGAACTATTTTTTATGTAAATTAGACTCCATTACCTTTCCAACGGTATATCACAACCTCAGTTTGGAGTTCGTACGCATTTTCTGTGAATTTCGGACGAAATAGGGCCTTTTCGCGAATACCGGAACCTCTGGGGGCCTAAACAGCATTATCTGGACGAAGGAGGAGCAGTGCCGCCGCGGCACTGGCCCAGTGCCACCGCGGCACTCCCCTCCAGAATAGTGTATTTTTGTAATTTTTCTTGGGGATTCATTTTGATTAATTGAAAACCAAAACGACGTAGTTTTATGTTCACAGATGTTTGGGACCAATGTGAACATTTCCAAAATCCCAAAACCACCCCAAATTGGCCTATATAAACCCCCCATTGCTCTTCATTTTGGGAGGGCCAAGTGCAAAAGCTTGAAAAGTTGTAGAGAAGAAGAGAGATAGAGATAGGTTTAGAAGAGAGAAAAGGAGCTTCCTCCTACTATTTTGCTATAGAAAGTGAGTTCTAATCTTGTGTTCTTCCATTACCTCTCTTATACTTCACATCCCAAACACCCCCAATCACCATTCTTGAGCATTCTTGAGTTAGGAAGCTACTTCCATGTCTAAATGTCAAAATCTATGAGTGAAACACCAAGCTACAAGTCCAAAATCACATTGATTATCATCCATTGATTGTTATTTACTTGCTTGTTCATATTATGTTCATCTCTTCTTGCCTCATTTCTTTTTATTTTTCTTTATTTACTTACTTGTTCTTCATCATCTAAATGATGACATGAAGTTTGAGGTAAGTGAATCCTTATGGATAGTAGCTCTTGACCTCAAAAACATGTTTGATAGATAGTGATCATAACTTCAATACCTCCAAGGTATTCTTGAAGTGTATTGAAGTTATGTTCTAATAAAAATAAATCTTTCCAACAATCTTGGAGGTTCTTGATGATTAGTTTGATGTTGAAATTTTAAGTGGCTATAATCTTCATTGAGTATTGAAAATATGCTTTCAAAACATCTACTGCAAAACCCCTCTTAAAATCCATCATTTTAATCTCAAGAAAGAAAACTCTAGTTTTTCCCAAAACTTTCAAAACAGTGAATAATCTGAGTTCAAAGATTTTCCTACAACTCAATACTCAACATATGGATGCAAGGCCACTTGGAAAGTCTTCCTAACCTATTGGAGAACACCCACGATTTTTGGTTTGACTTGGAAGTACTTTAAAATGGTCCATTTGGATCCAAACATTCCTTTCAGACATTCTGTTTTTGCTGTCACAACAGCTAGGTCCACTTCCAACCTTTTTTTCAGAAAACTTTTCCAAAAGGGGTGGTCCTAACTTATTTTTCCCTCAAACTTCAATGTCTTAGGAAACTTTCTGTATAAAATGGGCCTCTAGATCATTCGTTTTCATTTTCTAAGATTTTCTAATATTTCAGTCGACAATATGGACTCTGTTTCTGAGTGACCTTTGTTGTTTATGTGATTTCTCTCAATCTGTGGTAGTTATTAAAGATTGGCTTTTTGGGTTGTGTTCTAGACACAATAAGGAACATCTCCATAAAAAATCATGCATTTAAAACATTCCTAACCCCTCTTTTCAATTTTCCAAAGATCTAGTTACTGTTCTGTCCACTATTCACAGCAAGCACATTTTAACTTTCATTCTTTGATTTGATGCTTATATGCCTTCCAAATTAGTTCATATCTTAGGAAGTAGTTCATACTACATTTGTACATATCCCATGATGATTTCATTCATTCATTCATACACATTATAGACTTCTAAGTCATTCTAGGAATCCATGAGCACAAAGCACACTACAACCTTGGCACATTCTAGATATATACATTGCATCCATGCAAGATTTGGGGCCTTCATGGCTCCCAATCTATGAAGATTATAAGGAATGAACTTGATCACACGTTCATGCTTCCCCCGATCTAATCATCCTTTCTCATCTATCCCGGGGATTGAGAGGTCTTCTTTTCTCAAAGATTAACATGCATCATACTAGCTTGCTAAGCATATTTTGATTTCTTTGTTTATTTGTTTCAATAACAATTCATGTCCCCCTTTAGATTAAGAAGTCTTAATTATTTGATACATGATTAGACGATTTTTTTTTAGGTTTATTTGTGTGATCTTTCACTTTGCATTGTGTGATATTTGTCTTAGATCTTATGAATGATATCTTATCTTTAGATCTTCCATTTTCAAATTTTCTTATGTGATGTAATATACTATCATAGTATTATTTGTCGAACCAAACATAGTATAAGATGATTATTTGGATGCTAATTGAGGCACGTCGAAAGACGGGGCGAGTTGAGGGTGTTTTAGTCCCGACAAAGGCTCCTTCCTCTCTCGTACCAAAACCTCGAGCCAAGTTCTTTGGTTATGAAGGGCCGGTGCCCTTTATCCGTTTGGGTGAATCAAATTTGGGTTTCTTGGTTCCCTAAAGACCAAGTGGCGACTCTGTATCTGTTTTCAACATACCTCATTTTCTTTTTCTTTTCAAAACAACAATTTCAAACCCTAAAAAGGCGGGCCCCTCCCAAAATGCCTGTGTCCACAATGCATAAAATTGGAAAATAGATAAAATGGTGTGTTAATTTTTATTTTCCAAATTTATGTTTGCTAAATTTCCTTTGTACATTTTAAATGTGAGTTTAATATAGTGGTATATGTTTTTCTGTACAAATTTCATCATTAATCAAATTGGGCTATGCTAGGAAAATATATTAGGTCAAATATTTTGGATGGGCTAGATTTTCATTTTTGTACTAACAAGGTTACGTCTTTAACAAGTTATGGTAGTGCCTTTAGGCAAGTTATGGTAGTGCCTTTAGGCACAGGCAATAACTAGTATATATATATATATATATATCAGTAAGCAACTGAAAACATGACGTGCAACACATTGTCGAAAATCAAGAAATATGAATTGATAATAGAATGAAAAGTTACAAGAAGAAAGAACAACAATCTGTTATTCCTCCGTTACAAAATTTTACCAATCACCCAAAATTGTTCCGTTCACAAGAACCCCCAAAATCTTGATTTAAAAAAAAATCAAAAATAAATCCACCGTCTCCTACCGTAACCAATCTGTACAACACAGCTACCGAAAGATAAGAAAAAAAAAAAAAAAAGAATCATACGAAATAATTCGGATACCCAATCAAATTTGAAGTACGTAAAATCAACGGCTGATGATCATGAAGTTTCAATCTACTGTGATCCACCTGATTAGGCTTGTAAAGATCATACGGTTGCCAAAGAAAATCAACTGGACAAGGTTTCTTTATATCAAGTCGGACCCAAGGCTTGCCCTTACCACTCCAATGGAACAAACTTGATGGGCCCGGGTGGAGTGATCTACAGCTACCCTTCACGTTGTCCCCACCAAGCCCATGTTGATTCCACCTATGATCAACGGCCACGATGTTTCCACCAAACACCAACAGAAACGGGGGCAACGAACCCAACTCGTAAATCCTCCTCTTTCTCTGCAGTTCCATCCAGTTCTCTATTTTCTTCCGGTAATGCCCCTCCCTCCATTTCCTCAGATCCATCACCATCACACCCGTGTTGAAGTAACACGGGTTTTTCGACCCGAACACCCGGGACAGAACCGGGTCGGACCAGAAATTTTCGGTGAAGTACTTTGTTAAGTTGGCGTGGCAGTACTCGGGCGCTCCGATGACTCGCGACTCGGTGAGTTGAATCGTCCAGAGCTTGTGAATGTCGTCGACGAGTATGACATCCGAGTCGAGGTATATGACCCGGTTGACACACGGGTCGAGGATGTCTCCGAGGTAGTTTCGGGCGTAGTTTAATGGGTTTTCTAAGGCTTGGCGGATCGATGATGAGATGAGGTTAATCACTGTGTCTTCTCTGAAGATGTAGACCTTGAAGTTGAGAGAAGGGAAAGTGGATCGGACGAGTCGGTTCAGGACTCGGGGAGTAGCCGAGTCGAACTCGGCGGCGATGAAGTGGAAGAAGACGAGTTCCGGGCACGAGGAGTGGCGGAGGACGGAGTGGACAGCGGCCATTGACCCCCGGAGATACTCGGAGTCGAGAGTCATAGCGATGTGAACGAGTGATGGGTCACAGGAGGATACGAGTCCCCGAATGGACGAGGGTGGACAGTCCACGCCGTTACGGTAGTCCGGCGCTTCAGCGAATCGGAATATGTTATCGTGCGTATGGTCGGCGGAGTTGGGAGGGATGGAACGAATCCCGAGGGAGATCAACGGACAGAGAAAGACGCATGAAATGAAGAGGAGGGCCATGATTGATCGTAAACGAGAACGAAAGCGAACCATTGCGGTTTTTTGGGGGGGGGGGGGGGGTGGGGATTCTTGAAATGGGGATAGGAGGATGGTTCTAGAAATTGAAATACTTAGAAAGAGAAAGGTCAACTACTTATATACGAGTACTACATCTGCGGTTGTACGTACTACTACTGTAATTTTGTATATATACAACAAAATGTGTAATTTGTGGGATTAGGGAGAGAATTATGGGAACAGGGCATTTGCTGGTTGGTTTGGGAAATTCAAACAAGACGCGGTTTTCCGTTCCAATATACTCCCTAATGGAGTATAACGGTGGGGGGAGAAGAGAGAGAAACATTGGGGAGTGGAGAATTTGTGCGTTTGCGTGTATTGTTGGGATTTTTATTAGAGACAATTTAGGGTGTTATTATTATTATTTTTTTATATAAAAATTAGAGTGTATTTGATAATTCAATCAAGTTGTGTGTTGAAAGCGGACATGGATAGTAGGTCTTGCGTTCAGGGATTATGGTGACACTCTCGCCTTTTCTGACAGAGTTATGATTCGAAGTGGACATTTCATAACAGTTGCCAGTTGGGAACACTCCTGATTACACCCACAGGAGATTCTTAGGTTGGTCACCAATTTTCACTCTTTTTTGCTCAGCAAACATATTGTTGAAAACAAAATTTTTCTACACTTTTTTTGTGTGTTTTTTTGTGGTTTTTTTCTTTTTTTTTTTTTTTTTTTTTTTTTTTTGTATTTCAGTGGGATATCTATATAATCATATGATTAATTATTGAGAAATAGTAATGCAGTGGTTTTGAAGTTTATAGTATTACAAAAAAAAAAAAAAGCTTGTATTCCACAAGTGATTATCAATCCATATGACAGTAGCCTCACTTGATTTTTATTAGACTATGTTGAAGGTAGTCCTACTTTTTTTTTTTTTTTTGGATGAAAATGTGGTCTTACTCCTAGTCCTAGAATGTTAGAAGAACCATATTAGGTATACAAAACTGGGCAAATAGCATTTTATTTCGCTGGGAAATAGTGGTTGATAGCTGCTTTTAGTCGCAACATAGGAACATTGTGTTTCTTTAATTGGTAGATATATAAAGCTGCTTGTTGCAATTGGTCATTATCTATGCTTTGTACATAAGATTGTCAGTAGAAAGAATTTTATAGAGTAATGTTTGGGTCACACCCATCTATACTCAAAAAGCATCCACACCTTGAGGTAGATCAATGAGAAGAGAGTCTCTTCGGTATATCAAAGTGGTTAGAGGCGGATCTAGAAATTCTATGTTGGGGAGGTTTAGGGGTAGTTGAGTTTCGAGGGTTTCATGGCAATATTTCGGAGGCAATTTATTTTAGCAGTTTATTTATGCTTATTTTTCATACAAATGATATAAGATAGCGCTATAAATATGGAGTAATACAAAAACTGAAGAAATCTTCTACATTATTATGATACAAATATCAAAGTTACCCAAAAAAAAAATATGTTATAAAACTTTGCGACCTTTTACTATCCATATAAAATTAAAGCTAACAAATGGCACCTAAAAGTAACTACCAGATGCCATTTTTTTTTTATTATCAAATGGCACATAAAAAAAGTTAATATTAATTGACACTAAAGGTACAACAAAATGATACCTTATTACATTAAATTAAGACCAAAAAATTGAATAATACTTGAATGTATTGTAGCATTTTTCAAAACTCAAAAACTAAAAAAAAAAATAAGGAGTTTCTACATTTAAAGGGGGACTTTGGTATAAAAATATATAATTTGTTAGGGTATGTATGAATTTTTTGTAAAATCAAGCAAGGCATTAAGCCCCCTTGCCGCTCAATAGACCCGCCACTTAAAAGTGGTTAGGGTGTATGTATATACAATTTAGTAGTTTTGATAAGAAATGTTTGTTTAATATTTTTGTTCTGGGTGATTTTAAAGGATAAATATTTTTTATTATAGAATAAATATTTCTTATCCAAAATCACTATATTCTATATACATCAAACTACTTTGGTGTATCGAAGAATTCACCCTGCCATAAGAAATGCGGTATTTTTGTTAAGACTTATTTTTATGGATAACTTTTGGAGCACATAAGAATCTCACAAAAATAAAATATATAAATCACAATGTGTCTATCTCTTTCCTGGTAGGGTCCAGTGACACTGTGAGATTTATAAAGAAAAAAATAGACATAAAATTTATGTATCTTATTTTTATAAAATTTTAACGTGTCACAAAATTATCCTATTTTAATAGACAATACACATCAATGCAAATATGCAATGACGCAGTGGAAATGTGTTTAAGCACAAACAACTCTTTTACATAGACAATTTGTGTTTTTTTTTTTTTAGAGTACGGGGACTAATTCTCATGTCTGCCCTCTGCGACTTCGGGATCAATACCTATTGTCGTTTTTATCGGAGTAGAACAAGGGGCAAACCCCGGGCACGTGCACCGACCCCACAACACACGCACCAGGTAAATCAGGGAGGCAAGCTAGCAGTAGGATCTGAACCCACACCAAGCTGTACATTTTTAAAGTCCATCTTGAGATTCATCCCTCTAACTAGCTTACACGACCCCTGGGAGGTTTTAAACCCCTAACCTCCCTTTGAAAGGCTAAAGGTCTTGGCCAAATCCTTAATATTTACCCATGAGAAATTTTGAACATAAAACCAAGAGAATAGAACACCCTCCTATCTTAGTCCGCCTCCCTGCTTGGGCTACCAGGGATTTGGTTACACAGACAATTTGTTGAGGCTTTATATGCGAAATATTGCATTCACCATTGGATTGACATGCGATTGCCATGTGTTAGCTCCAATAGACCACACCGGTGAGCTGGCATTGGCAAAACTGAGGTATGGGTGAGGGAATCAGTTTCAGTTTACAAAACAAGAAAACTTCTATACATTTTTTTACTTTCATAATTGTGAGACTCAGTATTAAAAATATACTCGTTCCGTTTTGTATTAAGTCTCTTTTGAGAATTTAAATTTATTAAGGGGGGCAATCTTAATTTTGATGAGATTTTCAACTTTTTAATATTATTTTTTTTAAAATTTAAAATTATAATGTCACATCAAAAAAAGAAGAGAGAAGAGTTAGATATAATAAATGATAAATTTAAAAAATGTGCATTAAAGTATTTTGACTTTTCAAAGAAGACTCTTAAAATAAAATATCAAAAAATGACATCAAGGACTCTTGATACGAACAGAGAGAGTAGTATATTTTTAAAACACTATTTATTTAATATTGGGTCCTTTTATTGTGAGAGAGAATCTAACGAACAAAACCCTAGGAAATGTATGGAAGTCATGTTCTAAAACAAGTATTTTCACAGTAACACAACAGAGAGATCGACACACTTTTGTGAGATGTGAACAAAAAATTGTGTAAAAATTGTGTGAAGTTTTATCCTTAACAAAAAGAGAGCATTTTTACTTACCTCAAAAATTGATCACTAATGCTCATCTAAATATCTCATTAGTCAATATAGTGAGGCTCGAGATTAAACATAATTAATTTAATCTTAAATCTTGTATAATATTAATTAATAAAATACTTGACTGAACATTTATGAATTATTTTTTGGGTGTATAAAAGTATTTTCTTATAGTAGCAAAAATGCTCTCTTGACTTACTCCCATTGGCCATTAGCTAGAGGCTAGAGCCTACAGAGTACTATACAGTACATGCCAAACCACAAGTGCAATGCCAGTTGTGCTTATGATGAGGCCAGCTGTGAGCTAGGGTGACTGATGTTGACGGCTGCGATTAGCCTGGCAAAAACGCCACTGACCTGGCCTTAATTGGGGCCCCAGTTTTGCCACGTGGTCACGTTCTCTCCGACTTTAAAAACAAACGGTCTTATCGGATGGCATAAATTAAGTTAAGTGAAAATGCTCCAATTCATTCCGGCTCAAAGTGAGACATCAAACTTTGAGTAACTCTGTTTAGAGTGTCATTTTTCTCCATATTTTTTGGTTCACCATATTTTTTTATTGAATAATATAATGGGATTCATTAGTTTGTATTATTAATTAATTTTTATTTAATTACAGATTTTATTGTATAAGTCAATGAAAAAAAGGGTGAGTAGTGATGAACTAAAAAATGGGTAAGCAATTGTTTTTCTCCTCTGTTTTATCCATGAAAATTGTTGTATATTTCAAGTTTGTCATCTGCAATTTCAAAATCAGTATCTATTGTCGTCCTTTTTTTTTTTACTATCAGAGTAGAACATGAGACAAACCACAAGCACGTGTACCGAACTCACAATACATGCATCAGGTAAATTAGGGAGGCACGCTAGCAGTAGGATCTGAACCTATATTGAGATTCATTCATCCAACTAGCTTATACGACCCATGGGGGATTTTGAACCTCTGATCTTCCTTAGGGAGTCCAAAAATACTGGCCAAATCTCTTAAATTTAGCCATGTGAAGTCTCGAACCCAAGACCAAGGAGATAGAACACCGACCCTATCTTGATCCACCTACCACTTCCATTAGCCCACAAGGGATTTGATTAAAGAGTAGAGAGAGTGAATAACGTGACTGATATTCTGCTTCCTCCCAAATTAAGCATCCTACTTTGGTAACTCAACTATTTCAAGGGACAAAAAGAATCTACACCTACTTTTTACAATTGCATCTAATCATTATAACTATTTTTTTTTTGGTCTGGATATAAATAGGGGTGGGCATTCGGTCGGTTCGGTTTTGTTCGGTTCAGTTTGGAGAAATGGGAACTGAAACTGAACTGAATTATATTTCGGTTCGGTTCGTTTTGGTCAATTCGGTTCGGTTTGGTTCGGTTTGAAAATTCGGTTAACCGAATTTTGAAAAAACTATACTTTCTTTTCTTTTTTTTCTTTTTTTTTTTTCATTTTCACAACTTTTTTATATGTTTCTTGTCCCATTTTCTTTCATATTACAAAGAAAACATATGTTTATATTTACTTATATATATTATACTTATATTTTTGTAATATATATAGTTGTGTATAAAAATATATTAATAATATATAAACTAAAAAAAAAATTTGGTTTTTTGGTTCGGTTCGGTTTGGGAGAGTGGAACTGAAAACCGAACTGAAAAAAAAATATATAGTTCGGTTTGAAACTGAACTGAAATTTTTAACTGAACTGAAATGAAAATTTTAGTTCGGTTCGGTTCGAATTTCGGTTAACTGAACTATTTGCCCACCCCTAGATATAAATTTCAAGAAAGAGTAGTTTTGGAAAGTGTATGGTCCGTTTGATAAAACTGAAAAATTAAGTACTGAAAATTAAGTGCTGAATTTTAAGTATTGAAAATTTTAAGCGATTGAATTTGTAATATTGAAAACAATGTTTCAAATATTGAAATGAAATGCATTTGGTGATTATTTTCAGTATACATTTTTCACTTAAAGTTTTTAACAGATTTTTTTGATAGTTATTCGCTCTCGGGATATGTATGATTCAAGTGCAAATCAATCGTGACAAGTAATACTCAGGTAAATACGAGGTAGATTTCCACGGGGACTAGACCGGAAGATTATAGTTTCAAGACTCGAATACACTACTTTAGTAACCAAAAAGAAAGAAAAGATGGTTTATTTGAGATATTCTAACACTAAGACTAAAACTAATATGTAAGCAAAACTAAGGTAGAAACAACAACTAATTAAATTAACTAGTTTAGAAAATGGTTAAATTAACCACTACAAGCGAGTTAGATTGACAAATTTGATTTAATAAAGGGAAAAAGGGTTAGGGATCATGTTACCAATCTTGAATCACATAAGGATAAGCCTTAGGGACTTGGAAGGGCCTTTTTAAGTGAACAAAGTTTCTCGGAAGCTAACAATCAAATATGTCGGCTATCAACATCACTATGAAATATAAAAACTTGAAGACACTAAGGGCAAATGTTGGATTGATAATATAGATTCAATATGCCCCATTGCATGACAATGGAGGTAAAGAAACAAGCATATTACAAATCTAACACTCTTCAATCGCTTAGGAAGATCAAAACCCTTTAGACTTTCAATAAATATAAAGATCCATAGGTGGGTTCATGACCCCTAACCTAGAAAACTAGCTACACATGGATTTTACTATGTTAACATTAATATAAACATCTAAGGAGTAGAAAAACATCACTATTAATGAAAGCACATACTTCAAGAGAGAGAGAATCCAACAAAAACTTCAATAAATGTTCCAATAAATGCTCCAACAAAATAATCAAGCTTGAAAGTTCAAGAATCTCTCACAATCTTACTCACAAGCTTTAAACCTAAACTAATTTATGAACAAATAAACAAGAAAATCTAGAGAAATACAAGAGGGTTAAAGAGAGAGTATCTAAGCTGCTCCAAAATAAGGTCAAGACCCCTAAATTCAAGTTAAAATGGGGTATTTATACAAAGCCTTCGGAGTGGCAAACTTGTAAAACAAAGGGTGCAGAAATAGGGTCATTCGATCGGTTGAGCGGGCCCCTTTGACCGGTCGAATACCCCTCTGCATTGAATCTTCACAGCTTCTCATCTAGTTTGCATACCATTCACTAAGATTGCCATAACTTCTTGCTCCGTTTGAGGAAAAACTGAGGCTGTAACGACCCTGGTGCCGAGTGCTGTAGGGGGAGTTCGTCCCACATCGCCTGGGGAAGGAAAGGTAAGGTACTATATATTGAGGGCCATAGTGGAACCTAGTAAGACGCGTTTTGGGCAGGCTTGTGGGCCTGTGCCAAGAAAAATCCATGCGGGTTGGGCCCAAAGTGGACAATATCTTACTGAGGGAGACTTGGGTCGTGACAGAATGGTATCACAGCCTGACCCAGCTGGAAGTGTGCCAACGGGGACGTTGGGCCCTAAGGGGGGTGGATTGTAACGACCCTGGTGCTGAGTGTTGTAGGGGGAGTTCGTCCCACATCGCCTGGGGAAAGAAGGGTAATGTGCTATATATGGAGGGCCATAGTGGAACCTAGTAAGACGTGTTTTGGCAGGCTTGTGGGCTTGTGCCAAAAAAAATTCGTGCGGGTTGGGCCCAAAGTGGACAATATCTTACTGGGGGAGACTTGGGTCGTGACAGCGGTCACGTGAAGAAGACTCGCAAGGCTAGCTTTACCAAGTTAAGAAAAATCTCCAAACATGTGGTTTTGGAGTCCAAAAGTGAGCAAGAAGTGGCTGCAAAGGAAGTGATCTTCAACCGAAACTTTGCGTCCCAACTCGGATTGCCAAAAAGACCTTCAAAACACTAAAACAACCATGTAAAAGATAACAATAAAAACAAGGGTTATGCACGTAATGCGCGTAAATAATGTACTTCGAAGCTCTGGGAATGGTAATTTGCACAATTACAATTCTAAACTTGTACAAAATATATGATAAATCACACCCTGTAGACACCCCAATTTTGACCGAACTATTAAACTTAAGGGGATTTACCTTTAGAAATCAATGATGAACAATGTCCTGACGATTTTCTTCAAGTTTATCGCTTCAACTTCTGAAAAGCTTCAAATTTCTAAACCTTGCTCCTAATACCCCTAGGTTTGGCTAATCACTGACCATCTGTCTCGAGCTCACTGGATCATGAGTTACTTTCTAAAAAAAATGGAATAGATTAAATAATAATAATAATAATAATAATAATAATAATAATAATAATAATAATGATATTTTATAAAAAGAGTAATATTTGGGGCACTAACAAATTCCACTAACACTTATACCCACACTCTATCTCTCTCCTAGTGGCACTGTGGGGTCCGCAGTGGACTCAAAGTGCCACTAGGAGAGAGATAGAGTGTGGGTGTAGATGTTAGTAGAATTTGTTAGTGCCCCTAGCATTGTTGTTATAAAAATAATATTGTTTCCCATACTTTTAGATTGAAAAGAAAAATATTATATTTGGTGAATCATATGATTAATTTAGATTTAAAATAAAAAATGTGTCTATACATACATATAAGAAAAGGAAAATAATAAAAGAAAGTATCCCATGTGATTTGGAGAGTTAGATTCCTTGGCATATTCCTAATCTAAGCAAATGCCCAAAGAGCCCTTTGTTGGGTACTAATCGCCCATGTGTTTTGAAGATACTCTAGAATGTTCCTTTATTCTACCCAATTTAAATGTCTTTCAAGTTTCGTGGAATTACATAGAATGTCATGGAGAGTTAGAGAAACTATAGAATATTCCTAACCCACCCCAAATTAACCTATCTACCCTTATCTTAGCCACCAAGGAAGTCAAAGTCTACAAAAGTTTTCTCTCATTAGGGTAGAGGGGAACACTTGAATGATATAGAGAAATATTGGGAGAAAACTCTATCCAACCATCAAATCGCCATTGAAAAAACTTGAAACTTGAGGAAGAAGAAGATGAAAAACTAGATGAATTCAACATCTCTATAAATTTTGAGAAGGTCTAGAGGTAAAACCTTCAAATCGATATATATAATAATTCAATCACAATTCATAGGTCTAGAATCTTTACACATTTTCAAAAAGTCTCTTCCTACCTCATTTCATCACACCACTAGAATTGTGATTGAATTTCATTTTATTTCTCTCATTGATTTGAATCTAAATAGGGCTTTGGGTTTAAAATAAAAGTAGTTTGTAAAAAGAAATTTTACTTGGATTTTTCAAATAAACTTTGATTCTACTTCCTTTTGTTTATATTTTCTTTTTGAAATCCATGAGATTTTTAATATCTCATTGGATCCTCTTGAGTTTGATCCTCTAGTCCCCTATGATCCTATGATGTATATGGGGAATAAGGAAGATCATATTTTTATCCACACATGATTGGTTGAGTTTAAGTTTCAATTCATGACTTGGACCCTTCCATTTGAAATCTCATAGAGTTCTTTATATATCCTACGAAGGTTCATGTGAATTTGGTTATATCTAATCTCCAAGGACCATTAATTTGAGAGGAGAATAGAATATAATAAGTTCAAATGGCATAACCAAAAATTCAAAGTGACCATATCGAGTCCTGAAAGCTGTCTTCTCAACATCTTCCTCTTTGACTTTCAACTGATGGTAACCGGATCTCAAGTCGATCTTCGAAAATACCTGAGCCCCTTGTAACTGATCAAACAAGTCATCTATTCGCGGCAACGGATACTTGTCCTTGACGGTCAACTTATTCAACTCTCGGTAATCGATGCACATACGCATCGTTCCATCTTTCTTCTTCACAAACAAGACTGGAGCTCCCCACGGCGAAACACTCGGTCGGATAAAACCCTTCTCAAGTAGTTCTTGTAACTGAACCTTCAATTCTTTCAACTTTATCGGTGCCATTCGGTACGGCGCTTTAGATATCGGTTGTGACCCTGGTACTACTTCTATTGTAAACTCAAGTTCTCTTTCAATCAATACGTCGAGTAACTCATCGAGAAAAACATCTGAAAATTCTCGAACTACTGAAATGTCTTCTATTAGTCGTCCAAGAACTCGCGTGTCGATTATTGAACATAAGAACCCCGAACAACCCTTCTTCAACATCTTACTTGCTTGAATTGCCGATATCAAGTACGGTGGTACGATCACTCCCTTACCCTGAAAAGTAAACTCTTCTCGCCCTGACGGATAGAAACTAACCCGTTTCTGTTCACAATCGATTTTGGCTTGATTAACCGACAACCAATCCATACCCAGGATAACATCAAAGTAATTCACTGTCAACGGAATCAAATCAACGCTCAAGACTTTATCACCTATCCTGATCTCACATGACTTGAATATCGAAGAAGTAACTAGCGGTTCACTACTAGGCAATGATACACACAAGTCATATCCTAGCGATTCTGACTTAACAGTTAAATGCTTAACAAAATCACGTGATACGAATGAATGCGTTGAACCGGAACCCATAAGTATACGTGCAGGATACAAACAAATAGGAAGCATACCTTATACGACGGTATCATCCGTATTCCCCGGCCTGAGCTGGAAGTATCGTCCTTGTTGTTGCGCGACTCCTTTCCCTTTATCCACTCGAGGTTCTACCCTTGATCCGCTTGGCATACTTGATGCCCCGGTACTCATTCCCGTTTATCTCTTACTCAGACAGTTCTTTGCTATGTGTCCTGGTTGTCCACACTTAAAACACTTTCCTCTCGTTTCTGGGTTGTAGCTCTTCGTATTCGGAAAGGTATTTGGTGTGGTTGAGTTTGCATTCAAAGGACAATTTCGGGATATGTGTCCTAACTGCTTGCAAAAGTAACAGGTGCTCAATTGGTAGCAAGTTCCTCTGTGTCGCAGGTTACATGTTGGACACAACGGTCTCGAGTCCCCCATGAACGTACTCCCTCCTTGGCTACTCACATATGATCCCGAACCTTGCGTGAACGGTTTCTTCGCATTCCCTTGACTCTTACCCGAACTGTCATTTGCTCTCTTCCCTTGTTGTCCCTGTCGATATCTGTCGACACTTTTCTCAGCAATACGAGCACTTCCTCAACGAGAGAAACGGTCGGGTATTGTAACATATCCACACGGCTGTGGACGATTCCACCGCTTTGTTCTGTTTTCGTTTGAAATTTGAATCAAAGGAAGAAAATGGTCTGTTGAAAACAGATACAGAGTCGCCACTTGGTCTTTAAGGAACCAAGAAACCTTAATTTGACTCACCCAAATGGATAAAGGGCACCGGCCCTTCATAACCAAAGAACTTGGTTCGGGGTTTTGGTACGAGAGAGGAAGGAGCCTTTGTCACGACTAAAACACCCTCAACTCGCCCCGTCTCTCAACGGGCCTCAATTAGCATCCAAATAATCATCTTATACTATGTATGGTTCGGCAATTAATACTATGATAGTATATTACATTACATAAGAAACTTGAAAATGGAAGATCTAAAGATAAAATATCATTCATAAGATCTAAGTCAAATATCATGCAATGTAAAGTGAAAGATCACACAAATAAACCTAGGAAAAATCGTCTAATCATATATCAAATAATCAAGACTTCCTAATCTAAAAAGGGGGCATGAATTTTTCTTGAAACAAATAATCAAAGAAATCAAAATATGCTTAGCAAACTAGTATGATGCATGTTATTCTTTGATAAAAGAAGACCTCTCAATCCCCGGGACGGATGAGAAAGGATGATTAGATCAAGGGGAGTATGAACGTGTGATCATGATCATTCCTTATAATCTTCTTGGATTAAGAGCCATGAAGGCCCCAAATCTTGCATGGATGCAATGTATGTATCTAGAATGTGCCAAGGTTGTAGTGTGCTTTGTGTTCATGGATTCCTAGAATGACTTAGAATTCTAAAATGTGTATGAATGGATGAATGAAATCAACATGGGATGTGTACAAATGTAGTATGAAGTACTTCCTAAGATATGAACTAATTTAGAATACATATAAGCATCAAATTAAAGAATGAAAGTTGAAATGTGCTTGCTGTGAATAGTGGACAGAACTGTAGCATGATCTTTTGGAAATTGAAAAGAGGGGTTAGGAATGTTTTAAATTCATGATTTTTTATGTAGATGTTCCTTATTGTGTCAAGAACACAACCCAAAAGGCCAATCTTGAATAGCTATCACAGATTGAGAGAAATCATATAAACAATGAAGGTCACTCAGAAACAGAGTCCGTACCGTCGACTGAAATGTTAGAAAATCTTAAAAAATGAAAAAGAATGATCTAGAAGCCCATTTTATACAGAAAGTTTTCTAAGACATTGAAGTTTAAGGAAAATATAAGTTAGGACCACCCCTTTTGGAAAAGTTTTCTAAAACAGAGGTTGGAAGTGGACCTAGCTGCTGTGACAGCAGAGGCAGAATGTTTGGAAGGAATGTTTGGGTCCAAATGGACCATTTCCAAGTACTTCCAAATCAAACCAAAAATCATGGGTGTTCTCCAATGAGTTAGGAAGACTTTCCAAGTGGCCTTGCATCCATATGTTGAGTATTGAGTCCTAGGGAAATCTTTGAACTCAGCTCACTCACTGTTTTGACTCATTGTTTTGAAGATTTTGGTGAAAACAAAGTTTTGTTTCTTGAAGCCAACATAAGAGGGATTGAGAGGGGTTTTGAAATAGATGTTTTGAAAGCATGTTTTCAATACTCAATAAGGATTATAGCCACTCAAAATGTCAACATCAAACTTATCATCTAGAACCTCCAAGATTGTTGGAGAGATTTATTTTTATTTGAGCATAGCTTCAATACACTTCAAGGATACCTTGGAGGTATTGAAGTTATGATCATCATCTATCAAACATGTTTTTGAGGTCAAGAGCTACTATCCATAAGGATTCACTCACCCCAAACTTCATGTCATCACTTAGATGATGATGAACTAGTAAGTAGATAAAGAAAAATCAAAAAAAGAAATGAGATGAGAAGAGATAAACAATAAATAAACAAGCAAGTAGATGATGATCAATAGATGATATTCATGAAGCATGAGACTTGTAGATTGGTGTTTCACTCATATGTAATGACACTAGACATAGAAGAAGCTTCCACTCTCTTGAATGCTCACTAAAATGGTGGTTGGGAGTATTGAATGTTGAAATAAATGAGAGTAATGAAGTAAAAACAAAGTTTAGAACTCACTTTTGTTTTGGAAAATCAAAGAAGGAAGCTTCTTTCTCTCTATTCTAACCTTATCTCTACAACTTTTCTCCCAAACTTTTTCAAAGCTTACATTTTACTCCCCCAAAATGAAGAGCAATGGGGAGTTTATATAGGCCAATTTGGGGTGGTTTTGGGATTTTAGAAGTGTTCCCATTGGTCCCAAACATCTGTGAACATAAAACTACGTCGTTTTGGCTTTCAATTAATCAAATTGGACCCCCAAAAAAATTACAAAAATGGACTCTGCGAGGGTTGAGTGCCGCGGCGGCAATGGGCCAGTGCCGCGGCGGCACTGCTCCTCAGAAGCCCAGAAAATTACGTTTAGGCCCCCAGAGGTTCCGGTATTTACGAAAAGGCCCTATTTCGTCCGAAATTCACAGAAAATGCATACGAACTCCAAATTGAGGTTGTAATATACCGTTGGAAAGGTAATGGAGTCTACTTTACATGAAAAATAGTTTGGGGATAGATCACTTTGAAAAGTTTTGCGGTATTCGCGATAAAAGCCGATTTGATCGCCTTTTTCGCCTTCGGAAATTCAAAATAAATTCGTTTTAAATCCAGGAATTATGTGCGATATACCGTTGGAAAGCTGTTGACCTCTAGTATCCATGAAAAATATTTTAAAATTATTTCGGTGCCCCGATTCCAAAGTCAAATCTTGGTCAAACTGGTCAAACTTGGGATTCCCGGGAAGTTCTGGGAACCTCTGGGAGCTCCCAGGAGTTGACGTTTTCGCTCGATTCTCTTTTAAAACTCATTTTAATACTTTTCTAATGATTCCGGTGAATTCGGATAATTTCGGTCAAACTTGGTCAAACCTTGGTCAAACCGGTCAACGAGGACTTTCCGGGAACTTCCGGGACTTCCGGGGGTCTCTGGGAGCTGACGATTTTATTCGATTTTACTTAAAAACTTATTTTATTGTTTTTCTTACGACATAGCATGTTTCCAGAACTGTAGGACCAAATCTGGGAGTTTTCGGGCTTTCAGGGGCATTTTGGTCATTCTGAGCATTCTGTGAGACAGAACTAACTTCCATGAGTCCTTTTAAGTTTTTTTCGATCATTGTGAACCACCAAGCTATGGGTCTCCTAAATCTGATAGCCGACAAAATGGGGTGTCTACAACGGCCACGGATATTCTCCCTAAGTCCTTCCTCAAACTTACGAGCTTTATCCCTATCAGTCAGAACGGTAGTTTTCCCAAATCGTAACAAGGCATTGTAACAGGATACATACTCATACACAGTCATGTCTCCCTGAACCAGACTTGCAAACTCTTGGCGTTTCTGAGTATAAGCAGATTGCGGAAAGAAACGTTTGTTGAATTCTTCTTTAAATGCTTCCCACATGGCCGGCTTCCCTTGTTCAAGTACGTTGTTCCACCAATCCAATGCTTCGCCCCATCAACGTATCGGATGCGCATAAAATTTTCTCCTCATCGGTACATTTTACCTGACGGAAATGTCTTTCCATGTCCATCATCCAATGATCGGCCAATTCTATGTCAACCTGTCCATGATACAAGGTCGGTTTCCGCTTATGAAACTATTCCACGATTGTGTGTTGAGGCCGCGGTACCGGTGGTGCATTGATGTAACGAATTTCCACTGGTGGAGGCTGAACATTCATCTGTTCTCTTTCACTTACCGCTTATATGAAATTTCCCACCATATTCACTATTTGGTCCATCCACGAATGCGGTGACAATTCTCTCGGCAGATCCGCCATAATGTTTCAAATATTCCCCTGTTGAGTTCAATACATAATGACCATGTATGTTATGCCACAATATAGATATATGCGCACAGTTCCTCACAATCAACAAATGCTAACACATGAAGCATTTCTACAATGATAACAATTATCTTCATAATTACACGCTCCACTCGACGTCACTCAACAAATATGACGTCACTCGTTCCCAAGGCTCTAAACTTATGCTCTGATACCACTAAATGTCACAGTCCGGTCCCACAATAGCGGAACCGGAGCCTGTGGCACGCCACCGAGGCTAACCCAATCCATTAACGTTCCCAAAATTTAGTTTGAAGAACACACGCAGCGGAAAAACAAAACACATTTTCAAAACTAGGGGTTCAGTCGACTGGGTTAGGACCTCAGTTGACTGAAGAAAGCAGAGAGTTTTCAACACAGTTTAACAAACCATTCAGTCGACTGAGACTAGGGTCCAGTCGACTGGGCCTCCAACTTTCAGTCGACTGAATCCCCCCCTTCGGTCGACTGAAGTAAGCAGAACCAAAATGAACACATAACCTTCAGAGGTCCAGTCGACTGAGGCAGGGCCCAGTCGACTGCTTTTGCCATAATAAGAAGCAGTAGCTAGCAGGCAAAGGGTTCAGTCGACTGAACACTGGATCAGTCGACTGCTCCCCTGCCAGCAGCCCAAAATCTGCAGAAAACAAGTTTAAAAGCTTTTTAAATTCAAACGGGGATCAAACACACACTTCCAAAAGTACTCCAAAGCAATCCTAACTGTACTAACATATTACCGAAGCACAGTTACAACATGTTACTAACAATTACAATATTTTAGATTCGTTCTAACATAACAAGTTAAACATAACTAAAAACCATAAGAATTCTTATTACAACATTCCTATTATCCCAAAACTACAAGATTAATGTTCAAGTTGCCTTCTAAAAGAACTCCCAACCCACGTGCTCACTTCTGGGATTCCTCGCCATCATTTACACCTGAAATGGTTATTTGAATAACCACACATATTCAATTTGTTTAAGCTAGCGCTTAGTGAATAAAACAACATATGCACATGAATGATAAACATGTCCGCATTCACATCTCTACAATTCATACTAGTCGCGGGAGACTCACGTGCCCATCCATACTCCCAATTCGCGACTCCTCGCTAATAAGTCCACGCGAAAGGGTAAGACCCACGATTCTTCTCTTCAATCGTGCGACCTTAATGCCTATATCGGCTCCACAAAATGGCACGGTGACCACGTGCTCTTTTTGACCCAAATAAGCAACTTAACATGCTCAAATACATATCACCATGCTCGTGGTAATAAAAATATTTCATCGTGCTATTGGGCCTACTTATCAATATAAATGCCCAATATGAACTACACAAGATATCTCTAAGTATTAATACATGCTATTCAAACATAACATGAATACATGTCAAGAAACCATTCCAAAAACATAGTTGAATCACTCACCTCCGATTTACGCTCTTAAACTTCGATTCAAAGAAAACCCGTGTACAAAGAACGTGTAGAAGTCCATCTAGCACAATTCCTATGGATCAAAATTCCATTTATAAACTTTTATGAAAAAATCTAGGAAACAACTTTTCCAAAAACTTGGCCAAACAAGCCCTAACATATATCAAAACGAAGCTCTTACCTTGAGGAGCTCGAACATGAAATCTGGGAGAAAACAAACTGACGGAAGGTCGTCGTTTGGCGTCGCAAAGCTCGAAGCAACAAAATCTCCCTTGGCCTCTTTTTGGAAACTTAGGTTGTAAGCTTTGTAAAATATCTCACTCATCTCTATCTATATATAGGCAAAACTCTCGGGAATTACGTTTACCTCCCCACGAGTTTTCAAAACTCATAATCAGTCTCTGAAACTTTTTATACAGCTTATTCATAGCTTTATAAGTGAAACCTCAAAATTATAAAAGTTTTCGACTAAGTTTCGTTTGGTCGCTAAAACGCAAATTTCTACATGACGTTTCCAAAGTTGCTAATTAGCCTACCAAATTAATAGCGTGTTAATTCGTTCTCACCAGGATACTAAAACTAGCAACAGATATAAATTCTAAAACAGAAATTAATACAGATATTGAAATACACAGGTAAACATTTATTTTCAGATAAACATTTAAAGTATTCTACAGTGACCGTCTCACATTCGGAGAGACGTCATAACAACAAATCCTCAATCACTACAGTTTCAAAGGGATCTCTAATACAGACACCCAAATCAACTCGTGAGTCAAAACTCACTCAACCATGTGTCATACGACATGCCACATCGCATTATCATGCATGACAATGAAATGCAAAAGCAATAACACAAATATGGGTGTTATAGTATGGCTTTTTTGTGTAGCTTGTGTCGCTTCGGCCTCTTCTTTGGCGTGCTCCATTACTTTAACTTTTCTTTGAAGTTTGGCAATGGTAGCACAAAAATCATCCTCTTGATTGAGTTCGAGGATTCCTGGAGAGGACGACTTAGGAGAAGGAGCAGTGGTGGCCGGCTTTGCCTTATTGGCATTCCTATCATGGGGATTCAATGTGTCCCAAGCTTGAGTTGTGTTGGCCATATACTCAAAGTATGCCTCTGCCTCCTCGGGGGAAAGCATCATGAACTGTCCATGGCACATGGTTTCAATAAGTTGTTTGGAGGCGAGTTGGAGTCCAGCATGGAAAGTCGAGACCAACTTCCATTTCTCAAAATTATGATGAGGACACATATTGAGCAAGTCTTTAAACCTCTCCCAACACCTAGTGAAAGATTCAAATTCCCCTTGCTTAAAACTTTGAATCATTTGTCTCAGAGTGTTTGTACGATGCATGGGGAAGAATTTTTTTAGGAATTGGGATTGCATTTCATGCCATGTCCCAATGGATCGAGGTTTCAAGGAGTTAAGCCATGTTTTGGCTTTGTCCTTGAGAGAGAATGGGAAAAAGTTTGAGTCGAAGAACGTCCTCCGAACAATTTTGATCGCTAAACGTGATGCACACATCCTCAAACTCCTTAAGGTGGAGGTATGGTTGCTCGTTATCCATATCGCGAAAGGTTGGAAGCAATGAGATCATTCCGAGGTGGTAAAGGAATTGTCCGGCATTGTAAGGGAAAACAATGCAAGACGGAGTCGAAATTCTCTCCGAGTGGAGATAGTCCTTAAGGGGACGCGTGTTATCCCCTTGATAATTTCTCTCACCTTGTTCGCTCAAATTATCGCCCATTGCGGCGGAATTGGTAGATGATTAAAAAACTACGATTCGGAAGGCGTCGGTGATGAAGATTGTGGACGCCAATATGAACTTGAGCTCGAAGATTCTGGGTGTTCGATGAAAGGGATGCCACCAACACCGCTATGCATTAAAATATTATAGTAGGGTATCCGGGTCCGTTTAAAATGCCAGGAGTCTAGTCCCGGCAACGGCACCAAAAACTTGTTCGCTCTCGGGATAAGTATGATTCAAGTACAAATTAATCGTGACAAGTAATACGAGGTCGATTTCCACGGGGACTAGACCGGAAGATTATAATTTCAAGACTCGAATACACTACTTTAGTAACCAAAAAGAAAGAAAAGATGTTTGATTTGAGATATTCTAACACTGAGACTAGAGCTAACATGTAAGCAAAACTAAGGTAGAAACAACAACTAATTAAATTAACTACTACAAGCAAGTTAGATTGACAAATTTGATTTAATAAAGGGAGAAAGGGCTAGGGGTCATCTTACAAACCTTGGATCACACAAGGATAAGCCTTAGGGACTTGGAAGGGCCTTCTTAAGTGAACAAAGTTCCTCGGAGGCTAACAATAAAACATGTGGGTTGTCAACCCCACTATGAAATATGAAAGCTTGAAGGAACTTAGGGCAAATGTTGGATTGATAATATAGATTCAATAACCCCCATTGCATGAAAATGGAGGTAAAGAAACAAGCATATTACAAACCCAACACTCTTCAATCACTTAGGAAGATCCAAACCCTTTAGACTTTCAACAAACACAAAGATCCATAGGTGGGTTCATGACCCCTAACATAGAAAACTAGCTACACATGGATTTTACTATGTTAACATTAATATAAACATCTAAGGAGTAGAAAAACATCACCATTAATGAAAGCACCTATTTCAAGAGAGAGAGAGAATCCAACAAAGACTTCAATAAATGTTCCAATAAATGCTCCAACAAAGTAAATCAAGCTTGAAAGTTCAAGAATCTCCCACAATCTTACTCACAAGCTTTAAACCTAAACTAATTTATGAACAAATAAACAAGAAAACCTAGAGAAATACAAGAGGGATAAAAAGAGTATTTAAGTTGCTCTAAATTAAGGTCAAGACCCCCAAATTCGAGTTATATTGAGGTATTTATACAAAGCCTTCGGAGTGGCAAACTTATAAAACAAAGGGTGCAGAAACAGGGTCATTCGACCGGTCGAGCGGGCCCCTTCAACCCGTCGAATTCCCCTCTGTATTGAATCTTCACAGCTTCTCATCTAGTTTGCACGCCAATTACTAAGATTGCCATAACTTCTTGCTCCGACCTCCGATTGAGGTAAAAATTGTGACCACGTGAAGAAGACTCGCAGGGCTAGCTTTATCAAGTTAAGAAAAACCTCCAAACATATAGTTTTGGAGTCTAAAAGTGAGCAAGAAGTGGCCGCAAAGGAAGTGATCTTCAACCCAAACTTTGCGTCCCTACTCGGATTGTCAAAAAGACCTACAAAACACTAAAACAACCTGTGTAAAAGATGTAAACAATAAAAACAAGGGTTATGCACGTAATGTGCGTAAATAATGTACTTAGAAGCTTTGGGAATGGTATTTTGCGCAATTACAATACTAAACTTGTACAAAATATGTGATAAATCAATAGTTTTTCTATTAAGCGATATGTTATCAAACGTACTAAAAATAAATTAATACATAAATTTTTCATTTTCTCCGCTTAATTGGGTTATCAAACACAACCTAAGTAAAAGTTATATATACTAATTTAGAAAAAATGGACAATAATTTTAGGACATCCAAAAATGGAATAATGACTCTAAATTTGGGACGGAGAGAGTAATAAATTAAGTATGACATTTTAATTCTTATCAGAAAATAAAAAATAAAAAATTATGCAAGATTTGATATATATATATATATGTATATATATATATAAGTAGGGGTGTAAACGTTTCAGTCCATTATTCAGTCAAGTTGTTTGGTTTGGTTCGGTTCAACTTAGTATAATACAGTTCAATTCAGTTTTTACATTGCATCAATATTTTTGAAAATCAAACGAACTGATCGGTTTGTTCAATGTGGTTGGTTTGCTTACACCCATATTTATGAGTTGTAAGAGCAACATTTTTTTTTTTTTTTTATAAAGTTGCAAGAGCAACTTCAATAGGTTATTTTTATGTAGTGTAAACTTAAGCTAGGTTAGCATACAAGAAAAGATAGAACCACAGTGATGTAAGTAGGAGCCGGACTTGGGAAAGCCGGTCGTGTATGGGCAGGCCAACAGATAGTCGGCTGAGGAGGGCCGGCTGAGAGAAAGCTGACCGGTTAAGACTTTGCTGGTTATGTGTGGGCCAGATAAGAGAAAGTCGGTTCTGTGGGGGCCGGCTGTGCTGTATAGTAGTGAATTTAGTGAAATGGTAAAGCTAAGTTTGACTACTATATACCTAAGTTAGTTATTGTTCAAGCTACACCGTTGCAACGATTTGGTATGACATTTATCCCAAGTTTCCTTACATACTCCCCCACTGCAGTTGCCCTAAGATCTAGAAACTTAAGTGCAAATTTATTACTCCCTCCATCCCTTAAAAATAGTCCACAATTGGGAATTCAACTTTTTAAGGGACAAAAAAAATCAACACCTACTTTTCACAATTGCCCCTATTCATTACAACTATTTTTTTAGTTAATTTTGTCTTGACGTAGATTTTAAAGAATGACAGTTTTGTAAAGTGACTAAAAATTGTTTACCAATTTTAGAAGATGGACAATAATTTTGGGACATTCAGAAATAGAATAGTCTAATTTCCAAGAAAAGGAAAGGTAAGCGAGAGAAGCCATTTTCATGAGTGGCAATGGTGGAACCTCTTGCTATTGGGACTGCTGTGGAATTTGCTTGGAATCTTGGTATTCGAAGTGCAATCTTTGTAATTGATTCGAGTGTGGTGGTGAACCATCTAAATGATGAGAGTTATTGTTTTGCAGAATATGGGTCTATAATGGAAGACATCAAATGAAGCTCAAATCTTTTAATAAGGCTGCACATTCATTAGCAAAGTCTAGTTTGAACGTTGACGATTAGTCTCCACTCTCCAGTTGGTTTTATGTCCTCCTTGCCTTGTTCTTATGAATATTTCTTAATAAAACTTAGCTTGTTTTCCTCACAAAAATAAATAAATAAATAAAATCTTAATTATTCATGCCTGTTGAATATTACTTTCCTTTTAACAAAAGATTTTTCTTCCTTGCATGAATGAGAATATTTTAATACCCCATTTCCCTTCCCTTGCATTCCACCACTCTAAATAGAGCAATTGCCAAAAAAAAAAAATAGACAATTTGAGCTCCAAGTAATAAATATTTGAATTGGCATAGGAATTGTAACAATTTTTTTAGGCAAAAAAAACTCATATGGGTCATGAGCAAGTTGCTATAAAAACATTGGTACATCTCTGCTACTTCTTGCACTAATAAATAAAGGGAAAAAACTATGCTAGTGCAACTGGAGCAAATCAGTACAACTCATACAATTTTATTCTCTTATGGATGAAATAGACAATATCTGAAATTGAATTTTTTTTTTTAAATAATTTTGTTAATTACTTTTAAATTATTTTCATTTTAAGCTTATATTGTGGCAATTCACAAAGAGTTGTGGACTGACATAAAAATATGGCACATAAATTCAACTGAATTAGAGAAATTAAAATTATTAACTGAGATTGTCTTATCGCATCGTTAGACTGTCTTGGTATTATGATGCTTCAATAATACTCCACGAGCTATGTGGCTCCTGTGTTGAGGCTTGGGGATAACAATCACGGAGTATTTTTTGGATTCAATAATACTTAAAATCTATCAATTTTTTATTTTATTTTTCAAACTCATTAACTCCTTTTAAGGTGAAGTCGTGTTTTCAAAAAACGACTTCTAATAAATTACTTTATTTTTCGGTGAAGAAATAAGGGTAACTTAATATATAGTCTTAATATATGCATCTAACTAGAAATAGGCTCCTTTTTCAAATGAATCTAGAAATAGGTCCCTATAATATTTTAAGGACAAAACTGCCCCTGTATATATATATATATATATGAAATCAGGATTTCAAATTCAAATCAGGAAATTTCTCACTTTTAACACGCTTTCCACTTTTTTGTGAGAAATTATCACATTTTACCCAGTCCGTTTTTTGAGGTCCACTTAAAATTGGACCGTCTATATATTTAGATAGAGAGAGAGAGTGAGAAAGAGAGAAAATCTGCTAGAGAGAGAAAGATGAAGACAGAGAGGGAGAAAGAAGAGAGAGAGGGTCGCAACCCCTCCACCGCCACCGACGACCACCCACCACCTTCCTCCTCCTCCCCTCTCTACCTCCCTTCACCTATATCAACCATGCACCACCATCTCCGGCCACCACTCTCCACCGGTGACCACTATGTGGACAAATTACCCACTAATTCGTGAGAAAAAAAATCAAAATATCTCACTGAAATCGAATCGTTTTAGGCGCGAAAATTCGATTTCACCTTTGTTCTCGAAAATGCGAGTGAAAAGTAAGATTTCAAATTTGCAACCTATCATCAACAAAATCAACCGATTGCGAGACGAGACAGAAGACGATCACTCCGAATTGGTTCATGGATTTGATGCATTCATCGACGGTTGTGCCATAGATTTACTCACTTCCATGAATTTGTATACACAGTCCGAACTGTGTAAAAAGTGAAAAATTCTCACAAAAACGTGCAAATTTCTCATATTTTGAAATTTCTTTAGGTCCGATTTAAGGTTCGCTTAAGATCCGAACCATTTGTATGCATACATATAGTATTGATGAGGATCTCCTTATTGTATAGGCTGTAAGAAATTCCTCACTTGTTATGTAGATGAAGTTAGTGAGAAATTTCTCACTTTTATAGGCTGCAATAAATTGCTCATTTGTTATGTAGTGAAATTAGTGAGAAATTTCTCACTTTTATAGGCTGTAAGAAATTACTTCCTCATTGTATGTAGATTAAATTAGTGAGAATTTTTTCACTTGTATAGACTGTAATCAATAGATAATGTGTTATGTAAATGAAATTAGTGAGAAATTTCTCACCAAAAAAATAAGAAATTCCCACATCACTTTGTCAAACCGAAAATCCCTTGATTATAGGGATATTAATTCCCTTATTCATGATCTCCTAAAAATACGTTTCCCGTTTCCCAAAACTGCATATAACACAATTTTGAAAGTTTTTTCAACTTACAAAACAGTATATACAAAAAAAAAAAAAGGTGAGAAATTCTCACATTACTCTGTTAAACCGAAATCCCTTGATTTTAGGGATATTAATCCCCTTATCTATGATCTCCTAAAATTTTTTTTCCCATAACTATATATACACGATTTTGGAAGTGTTTTGAATATACACAGCTCTCTCTCTCTCTCTCTCTCTCTCTCTCTCTCTATATATATATATATATATATATGAATTTCGTACTATATTAAGAGAATTTCTCACCTTTTTCTCAGCAACCTTCAATAAGGAAACTTCTTGATTTTAGCACTTAGTATTTAGTCTTAATATAGACACTTAACTAGCAAACAAATTTAAAAGTTGAGTAAAATAAGGAAACTTCTTGGAAAACAAAATGAAAAACCATGCATACGATATGTGAAATTAAATACATTCATGTGAATTTCTCATGCTGTTTACATAAATTCTCACATTTTTCTTATCAACCTTTAAACTTCCACGCAAGATTATTTGTTACTCCATTTTTTTGATACGAAACAAATAACCATGTTTACATGCAGATTTAAAAAGGATCTTTTTTGAAACACAAATCAACATAATTTTTGGGATACAGCACATTATCCATGATCTCCTATAAATCCTCTTCATTTATTAACTACCTTATTTAGACTTTTTTGAATTTCACATGTTTGCTTATATGTGAATACATATAATCAGTTATGTATAGATATCTATATATATCACAAGGGTATAATGGTCCAAAATTGAACTAACTATTTAGGAATAGGGACTAATTATTGATTCCTATTGCAAATTAAGGATTAATTTTTAAAAACCAAATCAAGTAAGGATCAATTTCTATTAATGGCCATAATTAGGGACTAAATTGTATATTTCTAAAGAAATAACAAGGGAAGAAAAGGTGAAATCAAAACACAGCCTTAAAGTTGATTAAATTTAGAAATAAGTTGGTAAAAACGATGAATCCGGTCAAAAAAGACCCTGAGAATGATGGGTTTGATATATTAAAAAAAAATATATATATATATATATATATATTTGAAAGACAGTATTAAACTATAGAAGCCTGTAATGATGTGGCGTTACGTTCTCACTCAATAACTTCTCAGTGAATCCTAGTAATTAATTATCCAATACCAACCCGGTGGTGACAGAGCTATCAGAGGGTGAGAAGATGATTAGGGCGCGCATAGGATTCTCTGACCCAGAAAAGAAAATCCAATGCCATGCCATTATGCCACTGCTTGAAAGGCACTGATCGATGCTGCTACCTGTCAGACGGTGTCGTTTGTTTGTCCTTATCTGATATTTTTTTTTCTCTCAACACGTGGACCTGAGGGAAAGCTGGAAACAAAGCTCGTAAAAAATGAATTGTGTATCGATGGTGCCAGTGTGCCACTGTACGACAGTACGACACCCCCATAGTTTGCTTTTTACTTTACAATCCAGAATAAATTTGCCCACCCACTTTTCATGTGTAATAAAATAAGGATAAGATTATTGTGGGAAGTTTCTTAAGAAGGTACTAGATTTTTATGGTTGGAGTATCTAGCAATAAATGTTTTTTTAGATTTTTGAGAATGTTATGATTAGATGATCATTCAATGGTTAAAATTCGCCTTCTTATATGAGAAGTTGCTCACTATAACATTGCTCATAAAATAAAATTGATTTAATGAAGATAATCAATAAATTTGCCCATCCACTTTCATATTTTAAATACATGTATCTTATGCCGTTTAAATTTTCTGTGCACCACCACTTACACAGTACAATGTACGTGTATTTAAAACTGAGTGTGCAAAAGTGTGTACAAAATTATGTATGTCTATTAGTGCTCTACTTAGATATGCAACAGGTGAGTAAAATGTGAGTGAGCAAATTTATGCTCTTTAAAAATCCCATAATTATTGAAGATAATCAATGAAATTTGGTCCAATAAAAGTACTTGGGTAAATTATATTTTGCACCCCTATACTCTAGACATTGTGGCACTTTCGTCCCTATAATTCAAAATATGATACTTTGATCCCTATAATTTTGTTTCGGTCTCAATTTGGTCCGGTGCTAACATTCTGTTAAATTATTTAATGGAGGATGTAAACCATTTGCTTTTAAGTGTCATTTCTTGTAAACTATAGGGGTGTTAAGTGTTATTTCTTGTGAACTACAAGGTTAAGTGTCATTTCTCATAAAGAACTTAACCGTCTTCCTTCAAAAAAAATTAACAGAAGCTTAGCACTGGACCAAACTACACTGAAACAAAATCACAGGGACCAAAGTATCACGTTTTAAAATATAAAGACCAAAGTGTCGTAACGTGTAAACTATAAGGGTGCAAAGTATAATTTATCCTAAATACTTCCTTTTTCTGGTTCACAAATATAACAATGGGTAATTCTTTGGTGACAACTTTCATACAATCTCTTAAAAGATGTGTCTATCTCTCTCATGTGTCACTGTGGGATCCAGTGACATCACATGAGAGAGATACACACATTTTTAGGAGATTGTACGAAAGTTGTAGAAAAGTTGTCACCAAAGAATTACTCTATAACAAATATTCTTAGATAAATATAGCAAAGTGTTTTAACCATATCGTTCCAAAGTTCCCAAATCCATCAGCTGCTGCCAAACCATTCTTGAACCCTTTTTTTTTGGCTGAGAGCCAAACCTTTTCTTGAACACAAGGCCTACTAACATGCTTGGCCACAACACAGTTACACAAGAATATTATCCACCAAGTTATCCTCCAGCCAAAAAGTAGCAACTATCCCGCGACAAGCCGACTTCCCAATCATTTTTCTTTTTTGGATCTTTATGATATATCTCAATTTGGTGTAAATATTTTATAACATGGTCACAAATTACAACTTTGTCCCAACATATTACTCAATCTCAAAATGATGTAACTATTTTTTTTTAAACAAAGTTTGATTCTCAAAATTACAACATTTTAGGGACTGATTATAACATTGTTTGGTCCATAATCACTAGAATGTATGATACATCCAGCATCACTAGGATGTATCGTATCCTCCATGCCCTTCCATCATCACTTTACCCTTCTTCTTTTTTTCTTTGTAGCACTCAAACCTCCCAAGAAGTGTAAATAATCAACCCACAATTCTGTGTTGTTTGACGAAGAAATAGTTCTTTTTTTTACTTATTAATAGATCAAGGGTTCTAAGTAACCGAAAAGCGGCTACACATACACCTAACTATTTATAACCTTATTAGCGAATATATATATATATATATATATCATGTTCTTGTTTTGAAGAAACAAGCTCTAAGTTCTGTATGGCTTCAACAGAGCACAGAGTACTATCAACATGCTGTCCTTAGGATCAAATGAGTAATATTAGGTACACATAAACAGAACACCTAAACAGGATACCTACTGATGTGTCGTGATATTTTTTAAATTAATTCGAACTTTGTTTAGGTGATGAATAGTTTTGAAAATTCACATCGGCAGGTGGATAGTTTTAAGTGTCCCATTTAGGTGTGTACCTAGCATTACTCTATAGATACGAGTTTATCCACCAAGTGCAAAAGATATTGGCATAACATGGCATGCAATGCCAGCACAGAGGCAAGAAGAGCAGGTCCAAGGCAATCCTACACATTTCTCTATCAATTTGGAGGTATCACAAAAGAAATGAATGTTTGTTCTAAAATATTAAGAGAAGTAAAATTCACAAAAGAGAAACGAAAGCTATTAATTCAAGCTGAAAATCTCTGTACATCCCAAAATATTCAGCGATTCCAGGAGCACAAGAAAAGCAAATTCAAATTTATCGAGGCAGTGCTAATTAAGCCCCCCAAAAAATGATTAAAAGTGAAAATATTCATCCACCAACACGAAAAGAAACCAATTCCTATACCAAAAAAGAAAAAATAAAAACCAAACAGGTAAACAGGAACGGGTCACAGTTTTTCCATACAACTTTTATTGAAAAACTCTCGTCTTTCCCCCCGTTTTCTTTATTCTTGGTCTGGACACGGAAGGTAGAAAACTTTCCTCAATGGTTCCCTCAAGGAAGCACAGCTCTCAGCTCTTTCCTATCCGCTCCAAATGACTGCAAACAGAAAAACAGATAACAATATATGTGAACCGACAATTAAGAATGAACCTTTACAACTAAAGACGAGGCTAATTGGATTCTCTGTTACTTGCTCATCTGCTAACACTATAGATCTTAACACCCGATGTAAAATAAATCTTTTGATTTAAGAAACATCTAGGGCACCTCTTGAAGCAGTCATATATTGGTGCTATGTTAAAACTCACAATCAACAGCAAGATTATGGGTTTGAGTTTGACAGCAGTTACTTGTTGCCGTTTGGGCCTCCCATGATATTCAATAAGGTTGTTCATACCTTATCAAGCATATTAATATAGAAGCCCATCATCTTGAATTAGTTCATTGAGAAAAACAGGAAACTCCTTCATGTTTCTTCATATGTGGCGATTTCTAGGTTTCCTCGCAAATGATACAATTGATACTTAAAGCATACCTTTCTACACAACTACTATTTGAATGTCACCTAATTCACACGCCCATAGTGTATAATCAAAGGGTAAGTTTTCTTGCAGAACAAAAAGGGATTAGTGGTGGTGACTGGAAGTGGCGACTCCTACTTGGCATGACCAGAGTAGTCCCTACCCCCCTGGGAACCAGGGACAGGAGGGACGTACAAACGCTGCAAAGCAGGCGCTCCCTCAAGTCTGTTGAGTCATAGCTTGGCCCAGAAGTACCAACGCTGCAAGTGGACACCCAGCTGGTGACCTAGCAATAATCCTCAGTGATTCCCATTGCAGGATTCGAACGAAGGAGTAAAGGAGCTATTAGCCACCAAACCACTTTGGAGATGCCAATTACCAATACCACAAGGCCACCACCTTTGGAGCTTAATCAAAGGTTAAGTTGTGTCAAGTCTACCTCTCCTAACACCCAGCTAGGTGGGACCCAAATCAAGTAACACCACTTTTAAGGTAGTTTATCTAGCAAAATGCGTTACTAGTTACACTACCATAAGCATACTATCCTCCCTGTGTTCAAGCTTTTGATATGTGCAAGAAGTGAAATTACAAGCAGAAACAAGAAACTGATAGTTTATCTAGCAAAATGCGTTACTTGTTACACTACCTACCATAAGCATACTATCCTCCCTGTGTTCAAGCTTTTGATATGTGCAAGAAGTGAAATTACAAGCAGAAACAAGAAACTGAATGTGAGAAATAATCTATTTCATCTGTATCCCCTCTCAAGTTCAATTGTGTTCAGATGCATGGTAAGCAAATTTGGGTGGTGATGTTCTCTGACCATTTGGAAGGGACTTTTTACCCTTGAGGGAGAAATCTTCCCAAAAAACTCTCTTCTGTGTCTTCTTTTTGGTTCTTATTCCCTGAGTTTTAGAAAGGTATCAGATGGAGCCTAATATAACACACTCCATGGTCCTCGGTGACAGTTTAGGGGTGTTCTTGTTTTGAATACATACCCTTAAAGATTCGAAGTTTCATGTATTAACACTTCATATTAGAAAGGATATTACACATGTCTACATATTCAAGGCAATTTGAACAATTAGCAGATTCAAAAGGAAGTCTACCTCAACTCCAAAGCCTTTCACGTAAACATTGGTAAAGAGTTCAGAAGGATCTGGCATTGGGCTTTCCTGGAATTGCAGGGGAAAAAAAGGGATTATAACCAGTAAGAGCCTGCTTAGGTTACCTTTTAAATAATTACTATTTGGAATTACAGATTATTTAAAAACCTACAAATTGGGGGTTCTTAAAGAACCTGTTTTTTTTAGCTTTAAAAAGGAATCAGATTTTTTTTTAAAAATACTTTGAAAAAGATGGTCCAGCTGTCATAGCTTTTTGAAAAACCACTTGTAAGTGTGATTGTTGCCCCGAAAAAGCTATATCCCAAATGGGCTCTAATACAGAAAGAAGATCTTACTACCATAAAAATCGAAAAACTTAAACACAACATGCTTATCACCTTGGCTTGAGCAATGGCTTCGTCTACCTCTTTCCTCTTTTCCTTCTCAATATCCTGCCCAATCAAGGGGACAACAATAAACAGATCAAAGGACGCCAAACTATTTATTAGGTTATTCTCTCACCGTGTCACCAACATCAACCTCAAATCAAGATTATAGAATACCCAAATACTTGGTTCTTTAATATAACCATCATAAACTAACGAAAAGTCTATGTATAGAATCTATTATTAACTAGAAAAATTTAACTGTCCTAAGTCCAAAAATACCTTTAGCTCCTTCTCAGTGGCAATATCATGAGATAATATCAGCTTTCTTATTCTCTCAACTGGATCACGCTCCTGGAAGTGTTTTAATACATACCAAAAGACACATACAATATGAGACATAAAAATCAAGCAAACTACCTTATGAAAGAGTTCATTGCGAAAAACAAATCAACCTGTCGCACACCACTAATCTCATCACGCGTGCGGTAGGTGCTCCCTGGATCAGACATAGAGTGACCATGGTATCTGTATGTGTCCATTTCAAGAATCTGAACACATAAAAAAAATGACAAAAATAGTTATGTTAATTGAAATAACTAAAACTATCTACGAAAATACTGTCTGCCAGATAGTCTCAATTCCAGACATATGATTCAGAACTCAGCTTTCACTCCCCCAAAATTGGCAAGTAAATACCCTATAGTTGGGTCACCTTCTAGAACTACATTGGCGAATCCCTTCAATATCAATCATCTATGATTCAATCTCAAAGTAAATATACACATAGATGTAAGGATTCAGGAAACACAACAAAAAAAAATGCGCTAACTACTATTGTCCCGTGTAAAGAATAATTGAACGGCAAAAAATATACAACTACCTCAAAGGGAAACAATGCCATTCTAACTGAGTTAATTCCAAAAGAAGCCTATTCCTCTGTATTATCAATAGGATCACATCCATGCAAGAAAATATGAAGAAAAAACACTTAAAACAGTACCTTGGAAAGATATCCTGATTTAAAACTCGAGCGAGAACCAGTTCATCGAGTATCAAACATATACTGAACTGAGTCAGATGAATTTCCGACTCTGAATAAAACAGGAAAATTAATACTCTATTTGCAGGGAACTGAAGGGCCTGTGCTGGTTTTCTAAAGCTCCGAATGGAGTTCTAAAACGCATGTAGCAGCTTTTAACCCTTTTTCCACTTAAAATCCATGTTACCCGGACTCGGGTACGTGTGTTGGGTGTGAACATAAATCCATCCGGGAGTCTGGCACAGTAGACCCCAATATTTTAGGATATGGGGACTCGGCCATAAAAGATCCAAAATTTCGGTACGGGTATGAGGATACCCCAAACAAGAAATAGAAGAAATTCTTAAAATTAGCTGAATTATTTGTAGTGACTGCTCTAAATATATACTATGTTCTTACATTTATATAACCTAAAAACATAGCATTATTCTTATTTTCTTAGGGTGTGTTTGATAACCCAATTAAGTGCTGAAAATAAAAAGATTTAGCACTTAATCTTTTTTAGTGCGTTTGATAACGTACCACTTAATTGAAAAAGCAGCCAAAAAATACTGAAAACTTTAAGTAAAAAATTTCTACTGAAAATAATCACTGAATGCATTCTATTTCAGTAGTTGAAACACTGTTTTCAGTATTACAAATTCCATCACTTAAAATTTTCAGTACTTAAAATCCAGCACTTAATTTTCAGTTTTATCAAACACACCCTTATTATTTCATATGATTTTGACCGAGTTTAAATTTTTTTTGAAAAATTAGCTCTACTTAGAGGTCTATCAATGTAATCACTAGAATATGAGGCCATTAAATATATTGATAACCTAAATATGATAACAGGACCTCGAGTCTAGAGAACAGTTTGTCTCTTTAGATCATATTTTTTATAGCAAGCCATGTCCGACATGGTACGAAACAAGCCCGACACATATCCCATGTCGGTATACTTGTCATACCCACATCGACATTGACACGGCACCTTTTATGCCAAATCCGGGTAACATAGCTTAAAATCATCTGTCAGACCAATATTATTAGATAAATACCAGTAACACACGAAAAATACTATCAAACATATAGAAGAGAGTTTGAAATTGAGGAAAAAAGGTAGGTATGAAGGAGAGATTGCTTGATTAACTTAAATGGGCTTGTGACTTTTCATTAGAGAATGCAGTTAATCCTATGTTAAAAAATTCGTCGAAACCATCTAAACCTGCACAGACATAAGATAAATCAACCTTGCATATCAGCTTGCTCTACCATAACCTTAGTGTTAACAATATGAAAACCAGATATGCAAAAGATTTTAGACGGCTAGCAGGAACGCACTGTTTTACGATGACAGTAAACTCAAACTAGATTATTAAAATGCAATTCTATTCTATTTAAGGGAATAGAAAAATAAGTGAAAAACGTTAAAACACAAAACAGCCCATAAACCCAATCAACGAACTCACAATTGGCCCATTCTTCAAAGCGTGCTCCTTAGCAAACTTGCATGCTTGTTTCACAGCAAGGGCATCCATACCATCTACCTGATTCAGGATTTTGAAATGTATAATAATCATAAACTGAATAACGCAACATACGTGGTGATAGAAACAACAGTACCTCTAACCATCATTAGCTTATATAGCCATAGTATTCTATTATGCAAATGATAAAGTAACAAATTGCTTCCTACCCCGAGACATAGAGATCACTTAGAATCAAACAATCTACTCAGGGTAGTTCAAATCAATAAGCAACCTACACACCCTATATTCATAAGCAAATAATCTCTCTCTCTCTCTCTCTCTCTCTCTCTCTCTCTCTCTCTCTCTCTCTCTCTCTCTCTCTCTCTCTCTCTCTCTCTCACACACACACACACACACACACACACACACACGCACACACACACACACACAAAATCAACTTATACCAATCCATACCAAATGCAAATTTCATGGTTCCACTAAAGAAGCAAAACTCCCCTTAATATTTCAACCATGGTTTCATTATATCATGACAAGTGATTGGGCTCAATGCTTTGTTGAGGTGAGTTTAATTGTTTACACACAAATCAATTCAGTTGATTTGGAATATAATCAACCCAATTGATTCTAAAACTTGCTGCATAAATCTAATTCTAGTTAGGTATGTATATCTAGTAGTGAATTAGCAGAGCGATACAGCCAACCAACCAGCACATTCAGCAATAACTATTAGATAAAGCAAAAGTAAATCACAAAAGGGACGATAAATTTAACAAATCATCACACTAATAAAAAACAAAGTTCAACATTCACCCCCTACTCCCAAGAAAATGGAAGTGATGCAAACCAGAAGAAGAGAGAAAGTCAACATCAAGCAACCTACACACAGAAGGAAACATATCTGGGGATTTCTGACAAAAATGACACAGAAATAAGTACTTCGGTTTTCAACACAATATATCTGGGGATCATTTAGAACAAGATGTACTGCAGTGGCTTCCACATATATACTAGCAATCAAATGGTATATCATAGTGATGCAAATTCACCTTTAGTATTTTTCAAAAAATTAAGTCCAGATTATTTTACCTCAAAGAGATGGATATTGCAAAAGCATAAGCAAGACTTAGCTTTTCAGCATAACTCAAATCCTCAACAAAAAATTAATCTTTAATTGCCCACAGAGGGAGTTGGAAATGCAACAAAGAGATAATTGTATTGCAACGTACCAAGCGTCAAGAATAACATACAAATTTAGTTTCAAAGTACAAGACTTGGTAGATCATGAATCCATACATATACATAAGTAGTCCAAAAGGTTCCCCTGCTCTACCGTCACTCAAAAAACAAAGAATCAACGCCAAAAAATGACATTCAGCCATTGCTTTCCACAGTACTCAAAAGACAAATATCATAAACCGCAGGAACTAATCCAAATATGTGTTGCTTAATGACCATAACAATCACTACCCATTCAAAAATGTTTTTACAATCACTTGACATGTATTTCAGACAACACAAAGATGTTAAGAAAAATTGCCCCAACAAAGTAATCATTAAGTCTGATTAACTGATCCCCCGATGAAAGTCCACATAAACATATAATCCAAACACCCATTAAAAATTCTATGGAATCAATACCTTTAAACCAGGTACATAGTCCCCTCTTTTGTAGTAGGCGGGACTCTTAGCTGCTCTCCACTCCGCAGTTCCCATTCCATCTGCCACATCAATCATTCAATTCAATGACAACTAACCAAAATATGAATGAAGACGCACACACACACGCGCGCACACACACACACACACACACACACACTCTTAGAGTTGGTGTAGAAATGCCAAAGGTTCCACCTATCTGATATATCCAGTCTGCCCTCCAACACCATGGGTAAGCGAGACCACAAAACCAATGGGTAAAGGCTTTTTTTTTTCATTTGTCCAAATGTGTAACTACTAAATCAATACAAGTTTATTTACACATACTTGCGCATCTCCAATCCTTACCCCAAATACCCATACCAAATTTAAATTTGGTTCAAAACCCTCAAAACCTCATCCAGCCCTTGACTCAAACCCTTATCAAATTGAGTCTTACTCAAATCCAGACCCAAAGTGAAATAACACTGTTCATTGACTCAAACTTTGATACGAATTTGGGTAAGGATGGGAGAGGGTTTTTTCCGAATTTCTTTACTCAAATTTGATTTGATATGGGTTTGAGCAATTGTCGGAGATGCTTTTACTCAAATTTTATAGTCAAATGAGGGAAAGTAGAGAATTGTAATGCTGAATTATCAAAAAAGTCTTACAATGATTGTTCTCGCAGACCAAAATAGCAGGTAGATCCCATAGGGCAGCAATATTAAGAGCCTCGAACAACTGCCCCTGATTTGCAGCTCCATCACCGTACAACGCAAAGGTCACATTCTCATCCTTAGAATACTTCTGAGCAAAGGCCAATCCAACACCCAACGGAACCTGAGCACCCACAATCCCGTGCCCTCCGTAAAACCCGCCGCTCTTCTTGTAGAAATGCATGGACCCACCTTTACCCTTCGAACAACCGGCTTGGCGCCCCATCAGCTCCGCGAACGCCTCCAACAAGGTCCCACCGCGGCCGAGGAAGATGCAGTGGTCGCGATAGGCGGTGATGATGGAGTCCTTCCTCGTGATCGCCGCCTCCATGCCGACGGCCACCGCCTCCTGGCCGTCGTAGAGGTGGCAGAACCCTCGGATCAGCTTGGACTTGTAGAGAGAGTCGGCGGCAATCTCCATCCGACGCATCATCGCCATATCGGTGAAGAAGGTCATGAGCTCCTTGCGGGAGGTCTCGACAGTGCGCGACGGTGGGTCGCAGTTGTGGCCGATGAAGGGGACGCTTGTCTCGATGGTGATGGTGTCATCGGAGGCCGACGAGAACGCACGGCGGAGAGAAGCGGCGGAGAGGGGTTTCAAGAAAGACGAAGAGCGGTGTGACAGAGCCATCTCTGTGCTTTCGCTTTTTTCGATCCGATCGTTTTTCTGTTCTCTCTCTAGAAATGGTGTGAGAGAGAATGGGGGGAAGGGTTCGGTGAGATAATGAACTCACTTAGGCTTAGTTTGGCCCCCACGTGATGCTTCTCCTTTTTTAAAGCCCAATTTCATGTTAATTCATTTGATAACTAGTTTATGAGCTTTACAAAAATTAAACTTATGGCTTTTTTGGAGGGAGCTTTTAAAAGCTCTAGAATGGAGCTTTTAAAAGCTCAAGGTTACTTTTTGGTTTCATGATGTCTTTTTGAAGAGTAGTGTGTCACTTGTATAAAATTATCAAAGAACTTAGTAATAAATTTCATAAGCTCCTTTTAAAAAGCCACGTGGGGGCCAAACTAAGCCTTAACTAAACGGGAAAACTCTGAAAGTAGTGTACAACTAAAGCCACAATTTTTTTTGCACAACCTCTATTTTGTGTCTATTTCTCTCTTAGTGGGCACTGTGGAGTTACTGGCACTATGAGACCCATCAAGAGAGAGATAGACACAAAATGAAAGTTGTGCAAAAAAGTTTGTGGCTTTGGTTGTGCCCAAGTATTACTCTAAAAATAAATAAAGCCACGTTTGGATGATAGGAATGGGTTGCGACAATTAGTCCATTTTATTTATTTATTTATTTATTTATTTTTAAATTAGTCTATTTTAATTGATAGTTCCGGAATTAATAAAATCATCTCTTCCGTGGGAGTATAATTTAGAGTATGTTTGATATCCCAATTAACTGAATTAAGTGCTGAAAATGAAAAGATTTAGCACTTTTTCTTTTTCAGTGTGTTTGAAAACATACCACTTAATTGAAAAAGAACCAAAAAAACACTAAAAACTTTAAGTGAAAATTTTCTACTGAAAATAATCATTGAATACATTCTATTTGAGTAGTTGAAGCACTGTTTTCAGTATTATAAATTCAATCACTTAAAATTTTCAGCACTTAAAATTCAGCATTTAATTTTTAGTTTTATCAAACGCACCCTTAGTCACCCATACGGAGGAGTGAGGACTATTATTTTAAAATGGACAATTAGAGTGCGTTTTATAAAACTAAAATAGACTGCATTCAGTGATTGTTTTCAGTACAAAATTTCCAATTAACGTTTTCAGTGGATTTTTTGCTGCTTTTTCCTTAAAGTGGAACATTATCAAATAAATTGGAAAAAAATGAGTGTTAAAAATTTTCATTTTCACTACTTAATTGGGTTATCAAAGACATCTTTAGTCCCGAGCAGAATGACCCCGTCAAACGCCTAAATATTCAATTAAAATGGACTATTAGTCCAATCCACCCTTAGTCCTGCGAAACAAATGAGGCCTAAGGGTTAATTACTTTGTACCCCTATAGTTTGACCGATGATACTTAACTCTCTGTGGTTTAAAAGTAATCACTTAACCTCCTATGTTTTCAAGTAAAGTGGAACCGTCACAAAATTTAGCGAAAATGTTAAGTTACTAAAATACACACAAATCACAGGGGGTTAAGTGATCACGTTTAAACGGGGGGGGGGGGGGGGGGGGGGGGGGGGGGGGGTTAAAGTGTAATTCATCCTTGAAAAAATTGATGCACATTTACAGTTTTGAAAACTCTTCGTTAGATTCTGTAACGATTCCACTGTACCCGAAAGCAAATGGGAATTAAGTGATCACTTTTAAACCACATGCGTTAAAGCGCCATCGGATCAAACTACAAGGGGGGTAAAGTGTAATTAACCTAAAAAATACTACCATTTTATGTGTCAATCTTTCTTTTTAGGATGTCCCAAAATTGTTGTCCACTTTCCTAAATTAGTTTGTAAATTTTACTTAGTTTCCCAAACTACCCTTCCTTATAATCAACACCAAAATAAAACAAAAAAAGAAAGTGCAATGATTATGGGCAATTGTGAAAAGTAGTGTAAATTCTTTTTGTCCCCTTAAATAGTTGGATTCCCCAAGATGGACATATAAAATGGGACGGAGGGAGTAATTAATAAAGAAAAATAAGCGATTTAATGGGAATAATAAAGAGAGCATTTTTGCTCACCATTTTTTGGTTCACCATTGCTCATACAGACCTTCATTAGGTGATATTTGTCCCATTTCATTTCCATTTTGCCCATCTACTATCAATATAATTACTAAATAAGACACATATCACTTAATAAAGATCTAAATAAGCAATAGTAAACTAAAATTTGGTGAACAAAAATACTCTCAATAATAAAAGGTGGAGAGTATAATTTGTCATTGAGGTCTAGGTTTACCTAGCTTAATTTACCGAACAGTCGCTATCTGATTGAAGAATTTTGGTATTTTGACTTTTTAATTAAATTAATACAGGATAATGTTTTGTATGCAACTTTTTGCGTTGGTGCCCTTGTAATTCTGCATATTTCGATCATAGCACGGTCTTTAGTATTCTGTTTTTGGCTTGTTGCATATATCAATTGGAATAAATAAATGAATTGGTAAAAAAAATAAAAATAAAAATAAAAAAGAAATGCATAATTTTGTTAATTTTGTTTAAAAATACTCTAAATATAATATAAAAATTTTGAATTTTAGGGAGTATTACAATTTACAAGTTTTTTTAACCAAATTTGCATATTTTCATTGACACAGGATAAATCTATGAATTTTCTATACTTGTACTCAAGTTTTAATTCATATCTGGTTTTATAAGTTTCAACCTAAGCTAAGAGAATCCTCATGGAAGTGGTCACAGGTGATTCACTCGAACATCTTGATCTCGTAAAATTAATCGACGTGCTCGCAAACTGGCCCGGACACTCACGATTATAAAAATATATATATATATATAAATATATATATAGTAGTCCAAACCATATTTGTATTAGAAGAAATTGTTGAGAATACTTATTACAAATAGGATTTTTTTTTTATAGGACTAAATACACTACATTTTCTGTTAAAAATTTTATAATGAATATAATATATTTAATAATTAAAAAAAAAAAGTGTATTTAACCCCATCCTTTCTTTTCTTTTCTTTTCTTTTTTTTCACATAATTGAGATTCTAAGCACCGTCGTTATGACCTTTAAGTAAACAAATATGTGCTCAGGGCCCAAGGGTTAGGTACGCACAAGTACAACCTCTGAAGTTTTTCTCATTTGACCCAAGCTACAAATGAAAGGACACCACCAGTCACACCGCCAACCGTAGAATGTTTAATATGGCGCACATAAATATCTACCAAGCCCAGACAAAAATAGCTACGTGGGAGTTGGGACTCAAACTTAGGTGGAGTATGATTTAACTTCAACACACTCCAAATCATAATTTATATTTAAATATATGTATCTTGTATTATGTGATTTTTTTACACAAAATTTACACTTTTTGAAAAGCACAAGATACGTGCATTAAAAATATAGTTGTGGTTGAAGGTGTATGTCTAACATTGTTGTTTTGAAATTTTGAATCTCAAATAAGAGCACCACTACACCCACACACTTTTCTACACACTTTTTGACACCCAACTTTAAATGCATGTACCATGTGTTGTATAAGTGGTGCACAGAAAAATGTAAAAATTCAAACAGCACAAGGTACATGTATTTAATGCATAGTGTGTAAAAAAATGTGTATACCTACTATTATCGCTCAAATAATCCTCAAGTATATATGGTACTTGGTCTACTGAATTTTAATTGGAGATGTTAAAGTGGTCACATCATTGTTCAAGGTAATCTCACTGCCACGTATATTTATAAAGCATTTAAAATTCATAATTTAAGAGGCATAGCATTACTCTACGACGAAATTGGAACTATTTTTCACTGAATAAAAATATGCTATAATATCATGTGCTGGTGTCCCACATTGAGAAGCATGGCAATACTTTTTTCACAAGATAGATAGAACTCTAAGTACCCACGCCATGTTTGGTTAATTCATCTTACACTTATTCAGGAAGATGTAAACACTTGTTGGAAGGGTAAGCTTTCCCAGTGATAATTGTAGTAGGGTTTATGTGCAGATTCCACATTTATGTAAATATTTGTATTTAAAGGGTCTTTTGGGAGCTTAAGCGATATTAGCCAGAAGCACCGAGCAGCAAGTGGAAACCCAGAAGCGAGATTGGAGGCCTCCAATCGCGGTTCCAAACGGAAATTTTGTCCATAGAAAAATGAGAAATGACAACGAAAAGTATAGCAGCAGGAGGAAAATGAATTACTATAAATAAATAAATAAATAATATAATTATGAACAATGTTGTCAAATCGTGAATCGGTTTGTCAAAATTTTAAATCGTAAATCGTAAGATTAGAAAATAACTACTCCAATATAAGCATATAAGCATGTATACATGACTGTATGTACATACATAAAAACAATGTGTGTTTTTTTTAAGATGTGAAGCCCAACACTTTATATACATAAATGATTTGTCAATTGAAGAATGCATGAATCGCATTAGTGCTGATTTTCTAATGAAAATCTTCGCTTTATCTTACTAGCCAAAACATTTATTTACACCAAAGCAGAAGCAGAAGCTTTGTAAATTGAAATTTTATTATAACTTAACAACTTTTAAGCAAATACAAGTGAAGAATAGAAGGGCATGTAACACAACAAAAAAAATAAGACCACACATTTTTTCTTTGCAAAACTCAAAAGTTTTATGAATCGTGTGAATTGTCCATGAATCGGACGATTCAGATCGATTCAATGCGATTCTGATTCATAGGCCTGATTCGAATCGTTCGGTATGAGAATCGAATTGAATCGTGATCGTCGATTCTAACAACCATGATTATGACGCATAACAAGATAATCCTCAAGGTAACTGAACCCCATTCAAAAGTATCCACGCATTGAATGGGATTCAACATCAAGAACATAAATTATGAAATTACATATTAAGTTGGAAAACTGAAAATCAATTTTGTTGAGGGGTATATCTGGAGTTTAATGATTGAAAAATCCCTGAATTCCGGTACCCTTGTATGTTTGACATAATGATTAGACCTTCTCATCAGGTTCAGACGATTCCGTCAATGTCAACCCACTCTGATTCGGCTGCTTGGTGCTAGGAATCGAATGGCTCTGACGCTCCTTCCCACCGGGTTTCGATGAGGCATTGCTGTACCAAATCATTCCAACTACAGCTATAACCATGCCTACAATAACTTGTACACTGAGACCCTCTTCCCGAAAAACAAGAAGCCCAGAACCAGAACGAGGATGGTCTTCATATGGCCGAGAACTTGGAAGGACACAGCTGTGAATCTTCCTATGCAAATGAACTGGCTCAGGTTGGTCCCTACGGCAATAGTGCATGAAGATACTATCAAAATCTGCAAAAACCAAGATTCGGAGAGAATAGTGAGCAACCAGTCTTAGAAAGCCACAAAGCACAAGCAATACAGTGCATCAAATGAGTAAACAGATTCTGTATAAATCATGGGTGAGATGTTCTCAAAAGTCGCCAACTTAGTTAGTCAACTAAGAAAGTCCAAAATTGGAAAAATAACAAGCATATATGATCTCCTTTACAGAGTTTCTCACGGGAACAAATTCCAGGATAGTACAAGTGACTATGAGCATGATGCAAGTACTCCACTCCACCACACGTCATATGGCCATGTACCAATCTCTAGTTGGCATCATACTAGCACGTGTGTGCACACCTATGCGCTCGTGTGCGAGTGTCTCAAGGGCGGAGCTATTAGTGGGCTCCGTCGAGCTGTAGCCCCCACTAATTTCTTAGGAAAAAAATCACCTACATGTAATCTTTTAGTCTAATTGTAGTTTAGCCCATCCTAATATTTGACAAAATGTCTTACACTTCCTACTTCGTTTTTTAACCCAACCCAGTATTGTTCAATCCAAACAAAACACATTATACTATTTCAATAGTAATCTAGCTCACCCCAAATATTTGGCCCAACTCATTTTCTTAGTTCAACTGCTCTCAATTTTTGTTAAAAATTAGTATTGGCCCAATTGTGAATCAACCCACCTAAAATATTATCCCATCAATATTCCTTGATACTTCTCAATTTAGGCTAACTGAAATTGCTTTACCATCACTCAACTTTACAAATTACGAAAGTCGATCAACCCTTATTATGGAATTAAAAAAATATATATATATATATATCAGTCAGGTTCTAAAGAGGATACTGGGCCCCTTTACCATTCTGTGTAAATGGGCTATTCTATTTGTACAGAGAGGGTCTCTGTTTTGGCCATCGGATCGTGTTTTCATTAAGGGCAGTTTTGTCATTTCACAGTTTTAAACACGATCCGACGGTCAAAACAGAAGCCCTCTCTTTAATAAAGAGAGGACGCCGTCTTTAGAGAATCTTTGTATATATATATATATATGACCTCTCTTTATTAAAAAGAGGGCCTCTGTTTTAGCCGTTAGATTGTGTTTAAAAACTGTGAAATGACAAAACTGCCATTAATGAAAACACGAACCGACGGCCAAAACAAAAAACCCTCTCTTTAATAAAAAGAGAGGGCGCCTCTTTAGAGCCTAACTGTATATATATATATACACATATAAGATATTAAGAAAATTCAACCAAAAAATACGGATAAATAGCCCAAAAAAATTCGTTTCGGGAGCTCTACCCCCGAACCACCTTATATGTTCATCATTGTATGCAAGTCCATCCAACCCCAGGCTCCCCTAGATTAAAAAAAAAATCATGCCTCCACCCTTGGGGTGTGAGTGTGTGTGTGTGTGTGTGTGTGTGTGTGTGTGTGTGTGTGTGAGAGAGAGAGAGAGAGAGAGAGAGAGAGAGAGAGAGAGGATATCTATTTGAAAATGTAAAATGATGCAAGTAATAAGGTCATGTATTGCTGTCATAAAACAAAAAAAAAAAACAAAAAAAAATCCTCACCAGGAGATCCTTTTAAATTGCCAATACTGATGCTCTAGATATTGCACATGAGAACTAGCCTCACCAGTAAGTTGGACCATTGTTTTTTTTAATTTGGCAAGTAAACTGGATGATGTCACATCTGAAGTATACATGCATTTTACATTCTTCAAAAGCAAAATGCTAATTCTTTCGAAGGGCATGATGGAAAATAAGAAATTTTCATGTCATCTGAAGTATACATGCATTTTACATTCTTCAAAAGCAAAATGCTAATTCTTTCGAAGGGTATGATGGAAAATAAGAAATTTTCATTTTAAACCTGCATCACACCTGTGCTGAAGCACCTATGGGACATGCTTCAGCCAAAATGTGCTTCCGGAGCTCTAATGTGATTTCTTAAATTACTTCAAATAGTCTTAAATGTAGACATTCTGGGTTCCGTAAGCACGTTTGGTCCAAAATTGCATCTGGAAATTGATTCCAAATAGGCCTTACATCCTACAGGATGCAGACAACCATCAAAACAATAGGAAAATATCTCAGGCATATGAACTGAGATGCAAATTTTTTTTTTTTTTCTCCATTAATGGACAGTAGAGCAATGATGAAAGCGTGAAAGCACTGCGAATTATTGTAATGGTTCTGGTAGTGCTCACCAGAGATGCTATACTGTAGTCAAAGGCATCAACTCTTTTGTTTGTCAGCCAATAATCCAGAAAGGGGCCTAATAACAGCAGAGATGCAGCCTGGGCTGGCGCAGTATGTCCCAAAAGATTGAAAGAACTCAGTGAGTACTTCCGTTGGAGTAAATGTACGTACTGCACCAAATTATAACATAAAAATAAAGAATAAAGAATAAAAAACAAACATTTAAAAAAATACCAAAAAATAAATAAATAACTAAAGCTTCAAAAAATTATCTTAGAATTTGAGAGAATTTCCAAATTTAAGAAAGCCCAAAAACAGTTCAGCAGCGAGAATTACGAGATAAGCAAACCCTATCAATAATCAGGGTAAACATTTCCATCAATCTAAAATGAGAGGGTAAAATATACTATCATATTATATAGCACACAAATTTGCAATTTGGTCCTCCATCTCTCATTTACAAAACTTTGGGCCTTGAACTTTTACGCCAATTGCAATGTCAACCTTCTGTCTAAGAAGTAACAGAAATTCATCAAGCGGAAGGTTGACAATGCACCCCATGGCACCATTTGAAGAGTTTCTGCCACTTTTCTCACGGAAGGTTGACAGTGCGGTTAGCCTGAAAGTTGGACCAAATTGCAGCAATTGAAAGATGGGGACCAAAATGTAAATTGGTGTATAGTTCAAGGGTTGCAAATGCATTTGACCAAAAATTAAACTACGCTCTATATTGTGTCTTGGGTGGGTGTGGTCCTAACAGCTCGTACAGACTCTGGTAACATGACACTCAGACAGTAATCTACTCTAAGAAATGCACAATATTCAAGCAGAGAAATAGAAAACTTACATATTGCTGCAGAGAAGTGCTCCAAACAGCTATAAAGGCAGCAACGAAGCCTTTGGTATTAACGCTGACATCAGATACAGTGCAGACAGCGACACCCAGAAGAACTACTGCAATGCTGAGCTTCGTGTCTCTAGAGTACCGCATCTTGTCTAAAACAACTTCCAAAAAGCAGGATACAGGGATCATACTCAACTTCGCAATCTGACAGATAAGTTTGAATAGATTCACGTTGCAATTGGAACGGAAGTAACAATTCCATCGACATAAATGTATCAACAATAGTAAATTTTATGTATGGAGAGAGGGAAAGAAAACAAAAAGGGGCAGATATGGAGATCAAAACATGGTAGAGTAAGAGTTATTTTGCTATAGAAGTTGAGCATGGGGTTCAGTCAAGCTCCAACTGCGTCCTCATATGGAAAAAAACCCTCTCCAACTTTGAAGAAGAAGTAAGACAGACTTGCTTTTTTGGAAAACATAAGAATTTTTGCACTACAATGCATCTTTAAAGTAAGTTGCAAAAGAAGATGAAAATGTAGATGTAATTGGTGAGAATGCAGTTTGAAGATGTCATTCCAAACACACACTAACTCCTAAATTTATAACAACGAGTGAAGCAAAAAAGCAGAATACATCTGTGTATACCTGATAGAATCCCACTGAGTTCCACATTAAACTAACATTCATTCCAACAATGGAGAAGTTTGCAAATAGTACAAATTTCAGAAGTT